>VXBO01010729.1:283760-338033 GCA_013400135.1 Rhinoptilus africanus | reverse complement strand
GAGCTTGGAGGAGATGATCCTTGAATACTAACTAGCTCTCTTGGGCCTCTCTTCCCTCCAGTACTTTTTCCCATGTTACCCTGCCAAGCAAGTCCCTCAAGAGGCCAAAGTCTGCTCTCTAGAAGTCCAGGGTAGTGAGAATGCTGCGTGCTCTCCTCACTGCCTGAAGGATCTTGAATTCTACCATTTCATGATCACTGCAGCCGAGGCTACCCTTGAGCTTGACACTTGCCACCAGCCTCTCCTTGTTGGTAAGGACAAGGTCCAGCATAGCTCCCCTCCTTCTTGGCTCCTCTGCCATTTGAAGAAGAAAGTTGTCATTGACGCATTCTGAGAACTTCCTGTATTTCTTGTGCCCCGCTGTGTTGTCCTTCCAACAGATATGGGTGTGACTGAAGTCTCCCATGATGACCAGGATCTGTGAATGCGATGCTGCTCCTATCTCTCTATGGAGGGCCTCATCTGCTCTGTCATCCTGGTCAGGTGGCCTGTAGTAGACCCCTACCGTAATGTCTCCTGCTGCTGCGTTTCCTTTAATTTTGACCCATAAGCTCTCCGTTGGGTCTTCATTCATCCCCAGGTGGAGCTCCATGGACTCCAGCTGTTCATTGACATAGAGGGCAACACCCCCTCCTCATCTTCCCAGCCTGTCCTTCCTGAAAAGTCGGTATCCATCCATTCCAACATTCCAATCATAAGAGCGATCCCACCACGTCTCTGTGACACCAATAAGATCATAGCCCTGGAGACACGCGCACATCTCCAGCTCTTCTTGCTTATTCCCATGCTGCGTGCATTTGCATAAAGCCATTTCAGCTGGGCGCCCAATGACGCTGTCTCACTGGCTGGAGCGTTTGCTTTTCCTTCGTGCTGCTCTTCAGGTGGTCTTCTTCTGGGGTGTTTTATGTGTGACTCCCCAGTCCCTATCTCCTCAGGAGCCCCTGGCTTGTCTCCATAAGACTTCAAGTGTGCTGCAGTGTACCCAGCACATGTCAGGGCAACAGGCTGAGGGCCTTCACTAGTGAGCCACCCCTCAGACCTTGGAGCATCGTCCCTTCCAGGACACACGTTAATGTACATCTTCATGTATATGGCTCAGGCTTTATCCTTCATGCTTTTATTCTGGGGATTGCGCTTTGCTTCTAAGAAGCAGAGGATGTAGGCTGAATAGGATCCTAGTTCTAGAAACACTTCAGCAGGGTAAGAACTAAGCTGTTTCAAATCTCTAGTACAGAAAAAAAGAAAATGGTTTTCCATGCGGACAGCTCACTTAGTTTCACCAAGCCTTTCCATATTTATATGGAAATAGCAGACTTGTTTGTATTTTATCCCCCAGATTCTGACATGCGAATCTACAGCTTTCAGAGGTTTAAAAAGTAATGTTTAACTCTTGTGGTAGTGTGAAAATATGTCTTAGAAGCAGAACCAAAGAAAACCAAACCCACACCTAGCATTTTAAAGCATCTTTTTTTAAACGCTTGGCATCATCTGTGATGTCTTCGACCACAACTAGAATTGCTTCTGGTGAGAATCAAATCACAGCAAGGAGCTGGAAGCAGCTGTATGACCCAGGCATTAAGCTTCAATTGACAAGTTTCCTCCAAATACTAAAAATTCAAAAGAAAACTTTTCCATATCAATCTGCAGTAGAGAGCAAATTCAGAAACATTTGACATAGATTAAAAATGAGCAATGTGGAAGCTATATGAAATTTAGTATTAAATACACACTCAGCGTTTTAGGTTTTGAAATAAGGAATGAGCAGTGCCAGAGTTCTCTGCATTAAACTGAGGTTTTGAAAACATTAGAGCCGGCTGAATTGCACACTTGGCAAATGGAGAGGGGAGCAAAGAGCAATACACAGAAACACACAGAGCTGTGAAGCTACTCTGCATCGTACCACAGACATCACTTCAACAAAACAGCTTAAATAAGAGTCCCTTGCTTCTTCCAAAAGCCTGTCACCAAAATATTTTCCCAAGAAAAGGGACTTTAGGCACACACATGTGACAGTGCAACTTAGTTCCTTGAGGCAGGTTTTAAGAAAATGCTAAATGACTCTCAAGTGAGCCCAGACATTACGTTCCCTGCTGCTCCAACACTCAGACCATATAAAGTAAATATTGCATATCCTTTGCTAAAAAATGTTCAAGAAAATCCAGATACCGCAGGCAGTTCTGATTGTTTTTATTACTGTGATGGCCTGGTTGAAAGAGATGTCCCATATGGGACTGCAGACCCATGTTCCTGAACACTCCCATAAACAAATGCTAAGCACTCCAAGGAGGTTACATCCTAAATAGATGAGAGGAAAGAAGCACCCTTAATCCCAGTTTTCAGATGAAGAATTGAGTCATAAAGCGATATAACACATGCTCCACAAAGACAGTCAGGCCCTTTCTATGTGCCTACATACTACTGGACAGACCACAAAGGACCATTTATCTCAGTGCTCTATCATCCTCAGCTTTTAAAAAGTGCCTAGGAATCAAATTTCCCTCCCTTTACAGGACCAAAATGGCTCCCACAGTTCCAGGGAACCAAATCCATTAGGCGCAGAGCATCACAACACTCACATACCTCAGGACAACCTCCCCTAAATGACCTAGACATAGTCACACAAGAAGGCAACAGCAGATCCAAGACTTCCTGACTCTCTACCCACAACACTGCTATGGTTTTTACGCTATTTCATGAGCAATGTTTTTCACTCTTGCTATATATGTTAAAAGTTATCTAGTAAGCTGAGAGGGGACACAGGTTATTGAAGATGCCATCACTTAGATGAGCTACAAATCAAAGTACTGTTTGTGTCCTTTAAAGATGGTGCATCTCAAAAAAGGTCAGGATAGTATAAAGAAAAATTCACTTTTGTAGAATTAACTTCTATTTTATTCTTTTGTTATTCTGCACTTGTCCCACACCATTGACACGTCCTGTTAAATAGCTTCAACAACGCCAAAACATAGTCACAAGCAGCTATCTAAGAAAAAAACCCCTTGTACTGAGAATTTTAAATTCTGAAAGGATTATACAAAAAACCCCATTGCTTATTTCCATAGCTTTGCTGATTTCTCTGTATGGAAAGGTAGAAAAAAAATCTAAAATAAATATTTCAAAACTAAGTTGAATTAAAAAGTTAAGTATTCAGTGTTTTATATTTCAGTTTGTTGCTTTGGAGCAGCTTCTGCTGAGGGGTAAAAATCCATAAACTTCAGTAGAATTACTGCTGATTTCCATACATGCAAATTGAACAGGTACAGTCAAAATTATCTTTGATCCCTTTATTCAAACATGACTATCAACTTCATCAGGAACATAAGAATTTCTGGATGCTACTCTGATAGTAGTTTTAACTGTTTACAACCCCAGAAAAAAAAAATCAGAAAAATAGCATATTTGCTTTCTGAAAACCATGCTGCAGTAATTAGGCATATTATTTCTAAATTGGAGTCAACTTCAGCAGGGTATGGGGAAATAGAAGAAAAAATATAATTTGGTTCCAAATGCAGAAACATGAAATAAATTATTGGGTGGACAGATCTCTAAATACTGCATTAAAATGTTTATTAATTCTCTGTTCTTGGGAAATACACAATGTAGTGACAAAAAAAAGTTTTCTGAATTTTTTTTAAGAACATATAACTCCTCAGATCCAAAAATTAGACAGATTGGTACATTATGCTGACCATTTAAGAGATATTAAGGGAATTGAAAGAATTTTCAACGATGCTAGTGACATTCATTTTCAATGTTAATAACCTATTTACTGTGATAGCAGCTTAATAAGCTTTTAACTGGCAGAAATGCAATATGGCATTATTATTAACATTATGAAGAAAAATACCCCACAGTTCCTTGCCCTCATCATTCTGATATTTTTATTCTATATTTCAGGGAGATCATTAGGCGATATTTTCTCTCCTCTTCCCGCCTATTCAGGAAAATTCCAGTCCCATTTCTTGGGATCTGAAGTCTACTTGGACATTGCATGAGGTGCAACTTGTCTGTCATCTTTGCAAACTGACATTCCAGAGTAGCCTTTTCTGTCTGTCTTTCACTCTGCACAAACCCACAAATACTAAATGCCACTGTTATGGTTTACTGATCATATAGGAAGCTCAAGCTATACAAAATAATAAATCTAACCCTCTCCACTGGAATTAGAGGGTTCAATTCCTACCAGGTAAAAAGTCCACCAGTCTTTGAAATCCTGATCGATGTAACATGGCTGAATCCAGTCTCCACTTTTCTTGTGTGACTCGCTCTTACTGTCTTATAAATCTTCTTGCAAAATGTGAAAACACAAGTAGCATCACCGTAAGACTTTACCACCATCTACTTTGCCAATGTGGACAGAATGTTCCATTTTACTGCACGCAACCTATCATCTCCGCCGACTCTCTAAAACATCTCTGCCATGAAAAGAAAGCACTATATAAATTGCTTCCTTTCTTCATGTGATCAATACTAACATTTTCCCCTACTTGTTTTGTAGGTCCAACTCAGCACACATACAAGTGAGTGCTGGAAGCACTGTATGCCAAACACTTCCTTAAACTGAAAAAGAAACATCTTTCCTTGTTCTGTAAGTGCAGTTACTTCATTTCACAAAGATGTTTGGCAAGTACTTCAGGAGAGAACTAATACGGGTTCATTCAAACTGTAATTTCAGTAGCCATATCTTAAAATGGAAAACATCAATCCAGACAACTCTAAACCACTGGTGCTTTAGACATATGTATATCCTACCCACCTTTGCATTATACTATTTTAACACTAGCTCAGAGTATTTCTTTTTTTTTCCCTTGAAGTTTTAGAGCGTGTTACCATAATAAGGACAGACATGATGAAAGTTTCCTATGTTGTGAAGCCTGATGTGGAATGTTTTCTAATTGTTCTGCATCAGAGATTGCTTCCGAACATATTTTAAATGTACCAATATTGTTAATAAAAGATACTTGGCTGACAAATTCCCTTCACCAAGACCACCTGCACATTGCAGAGAGCCCATACATCCAAGACAGGCACGACGAGAGCTTTCAGCATCACTCTGTTATTGGGGTGGTGCTTCTACAAGAAAGGGCTTGATTTGGTTTTGGCCTCCCTGAGGAAAACACCAAGGGTATCAATCACAGCCAATTGTTCCCAGGGGGCTGGTGATATACCTAGCCTGGAAATACAAATCCATTTTGTACAGGCCACTGAGAAGCAACCAGACAGTGATTGTTGGTCATTACCAACCTGGACCAGATGCGGAATGGTGACCTGAAGGTGAAAAGCTCTGGATGCAATTACTAATTCCCCGAGCCACTGCCTCCCCTGGCTCTTTATTTGTCATAACCCTGATATTTATCAGAAAATTGAGAGGCATCAGTACAACAAACAGAAAAGGTGTTGATATTTCCAGTTCCATTTTTAATTGCAGACAATCTCTGGCACGGTTTCAAGCCCTTTTTGCGTCATAACAAACTGTTACTCTTCTAGCGCTTGAACTCACACTGAGGAAAGGAAAAAAAATACAATCAAGTCCGTGACTTTTGATTACACAGAAAATGAAAAAGACAAATGCCACACCAAAGACAATTGCATGCTGTAGTTTTTGTACCTTGCATGGATACATTGCACTGGATCCAAAGTAGTAATGGAAATTCTCTGGGGCGTTAAGAGTTCTTCACTCCTACCACCTATGCTACTCCTTGTACAACCAGATGTCAGGTTTTCCCAGTTTCCTGATGAAAGAAAGTCTACGGCACATTCTAGAGTAATCTACATTATTCTGCCAAGTCAGAGCCCTATAAAACTCTGCAAGCTACCATGAAGGATATCAAAATAAGCCCTCAGCTGAGCCGTGATTTAAATGCTTCCTAACTGCAATAGAATTATTCCGATGATCTATGAAGGGATATGCTATACACCTGTGACAAGGAAGTTAAACTACCATAAAACCACTACTAGAGATGTAGGAACAGTAAGGATAGGCTTAGGAGAATGAGCCAGTACATTTTTAGCACTAAATCTACAGCAAGACTTTGCTCAACAGTCCAAAGACCTTGCCAGTCACCTCATGGTGTATCAGCAACAACTTCATGTCTTTTAACCCAGGAGGTCCTGATCCCCTGGGGCTCAAGGTGGGTTCTGGCAGGACCCTCAGACCTCCATGGGGAGGTGCTCGCCAACCCAACCTCGGTTTCATTTCCCTCCTGCTCAAAGAAAATGGAAGTCAATGCTCTCTTCTTGAGAAAGGACGAGCACTGCCTGCGCATTGCCAGCACCCAAAAGGAGGTAAATGATGTCCCCTTACTTTCCCACGCACTCAGTGAGGGTATAGGACTTTTGTTAGGCAGAAGAGAAGGGTCTTGCTATACTTCTCAGACTCACCTCAGAGCAAACAAACTAAGCAAGGCATCAAAATGACCTGCATAGGAACAGCATCAGGAGTTCAGATCATTTTTTTGGGGGAGGTAGGTCTGAAGCTTCCCCTTTCCAGCACTGTAAACTTTCCCCCAGTAGTATGGAAAAGCAATTCTAGCTCAGACCAGCAATGAAAGATAAAGGGGAAAAAAAAATGCAGCAGAAAATGAAAGGCTATGAAAGTTGTGGCACAGACAGAAAAGTATCATAGCACCTGAGACGAGATGAACTAGCAATAATGTGAAAGGGCAGACATAAAAAGGTACCATAAGAGAAGCTAGCACAGCAGGAGGCAACGATGCAAATGAATGGATGGGGACAATCAATGGATGTCTAATTGGGTTGTCAATCTTCTATTACAGAGATGGGATATGTTATATAAGGCCCTAAAGGTAAAGCGTTTAAAACTTTAAGACAGAAAGAGACCTAGTAGAGAGAAATGCCACAGTTTCAGGCACTCTGGGTAAAAAAGAAAAAAAAAAAAAAAACATTTCACCACTAAACAAATTACATAAGCAAAAGGTTGCAAAAAAGAAAAAAGTATTAACATAAATTGGTTTAGCTGTACAAGATTTATCAAGTTAGAATAAAGTATGTTTTCAGGCTACATTCATTCGGGCTTCAATTATATTGAGAAAGGCACTGAAATAATCAAATTATGAAGCCCCAAAAGCATTTAATAATCACAAAAATGAAGCAGATGCACTAATAAAATTAACACTAATAAACTAGGTCAACACTGAGAAAAAGAAGAGAGTGACGGAGGGGGAAGAGAGCTGCACCCAGAGATGCTCCTCCAGGGTGCCGGCTTTGGCGCCGCGCTCCCCGCACAGCGCTGTGCAGTAATGACTACAGATGATGCAGCTCTTTGACCTCTTTAACACAGACATTGCTCACACTGTCTCAGCAGAATCTCTGTCTGTTGCAGCTAGCATCCAAATGGCTCCTTAATACGGAAACCTGGGAGGAAATGCTCCCTCTACCAGTAGTTTATCAACCCTCAGATTAGGAAAGAGGGCCTTCAAGCCTCCCAGGCTTATCTGCAGTGCAGCAGGAGTCTGGAGAGGTGAGCAGAGGACAGTCAGGAACTCTCTAGCTCTCAAGTCACCCCACGATCTGTGGCTCAGGAAAGTAATTTCAGCACTAGGTCTGAGCTTTCCTCACTCCCGAGTATAAATGCCACCTGCTCACCTTGCGTATAGAGAGAGACTGAACCTAAATCCAGCTGTGTTGCCCCTACTCTGCTGCCCCTTCCGGAAGCTGGACAACCTTTTGTGCTGATTCCACATTTTGCGCTGACTCCACAAAAATCAAAGCAAGAAAAGGCAGTCCTCAAACCTGCAAGTCTTTGGCTCCCGGCTTAAAACACTATATGCAATAAACACCAGAGAGTGATGATGAGTGCTAGCCAAACCAGCAAACACAGTGGAGAGCCTGAACTGCTCTGCTCCATCTCAGAATCTGACCCGCTCCTGTTATAAAACAGATGCATAAATGATTACAGTGATTATGCAGGGGAGCAAGATTATGCAAGTGCTAAGCGCTGCTGTTGTAATACAGATACACAAACGAGTATAAAGGGGCCTAGGGATGCAGCATTTCTCTTTCGCTTTCTTAGGAAGGCAAAGAAAAAATGACAAAGAGGGAGCTGGATAAACACAGTCAGAGGGAATTATTCAGGCACGAAAGACAGAAATCCTGTTTTTCTGCCAGGCGCTCCCTTGCTTATACAAGCAAAGCTTCAGCACAGCAGCAAAATGGCAGAGGCAGAAGCTCAAAGGCAAGGAACTAAACTGTTCATTAAAACTCAGGATTGCAAAGAGCTGACAAGCATTATAGTGCCGCAGAAGATCATTCTTCTCAACTTTCTGGCAGAAAAATCAGGAATAACTGCCATTAGAAAAAAGGAGAGAAAAAAAAAATCAAGGACAGAGGAGCAAAGTCACAGGCCAATTCTAAAGAGCAGGGAGCGGTAGCAGAGATGCACAAAAGCTGTACATTTAAGGACTGTGAATTTGGAAGCTTTCTTAAAAGTAAGTCCAACTTTTACTACAAATACGGACGTTAAAACTGATACTTTTAAATCCACCTTCTCAAATTAA
Organism: Rhinoptilus africanus; assembly: GCA_013400135.1. NCBI lineage: Eukaryota > Metazoa > Chordata > Aves > Charadriiformes > Glareolidae > Rhinoptilus > Rhinoptilus africanus. The sequence continues at coordinate 329,517 of VXBO01010729.1, read as the reverse complement.
GGTTAACACAAGATAGCAAAGACTCTAAGACACTTTCGCAAAAGCAAAACGCTTAGTGATGTGCACACTGGATAAAGCAGTAGCAGAAGATCTGGCAAGTAATTCTAGAAACAAAGCTGTCTGCAGGCAGGTCTGTCATGTCATAGAATGGTTCAGGTTGGAAACAACCTTAAAGATCACCTAGTTCCAACCCCCCCTGCCACGGGCAGGGACACCTCCCACCAGACCAGACTGCTCAAAGCCCCATCCAGCCCAGCCTTGAACACTGCCAGGAATGGGGCATCCACAGCTTCTCTGGGCAACCTGTTCCAGTGCCTCACCACTCTCACAGTAAAGAATTTCTTCCTAATATCTAACCTAACTCTCCCCTTTTTCAGTTTAAAACCGTTACCCCATGTCCTATCATAACACTCCCTGATAAAGAGTCCCTCCTCATCTTTCCTGTAGGCCCCCTTTAGGTACTGGAAGGCTTACTTACTATTGTGTGCTAGCACAGAGAGAAAAGGTAAGAACAATCATACAATAAACTACCAAAAAAAAAAAAAAAGTCAAGATCATGTAATTATTATTGGTTCCAAGGCAAAACTCAGCCTTCCCCTTGTGAGTGCCTCAAGCGCAGGGTACCTCCTGCTCTTCCCCCAGGGTCTGCCAGCGCAAGTCTGTACGTGACTGGCCCTTAACCAAGCTCCGCCAACTTGGTCCAGCTGACAAAGTGTGCCAGACCTATTGCCTCACACATCCCAGCCAGGCCAGGGACCAGCTTGAATGAAAGGAAAAGCCTGGCAAGAAAAGAAAACAAACTGCTGGGGTCAGGGACCATTTTAGCTAGCACAACTCAGCCTCAGAGAAGGACGCATCACCGGAGCCTTTTGCTGAAATGTCCCTGAAACACTCAGGGCAGGAATCACCTTGGTCCTGTGCCAAGGCGTTGTGTAGGACCCAACTCTCACATGGGTCTTTTAGCAACAGAAGATCCCTCTCCCTTCTCCTCATTATGAGTATCAACGGGGTTTAGGAGAAAGAAATCACTAAGACACCACCCAAAAATTACACAGTATTTATTGGAATTACAGTACATTGCCTCAAAGGGATATGAACCTATTCAGGCAACATAACAGAAAATCAGTAAGATATATTTTAATCCGCACCCAATATTTTCAGTGCTGCTGCTCTTGAAAGCACGTACTCCTTGCATCTTACAGACAGAACAGTCTTGGTCCAATATGCCATTATTATAAATCCACATTTTCAGCTCATTTTTTTCCCTGGTTGAGTAACGGTTTTAAATCATGCTTAAAATAGCACGTGCTTAATATTATACTGTATGCAAAGTCAAATTAAGACACTTGCACACAACTTTGGTAAATTAGAAAAAATGGCTTTCCTGTTCTATGAGAATTCCTAAAATCCCTGAATGCTTCTTATCATGAATCCCCACCGTCCCCTGTAGCCCAAGCCTCCAGCCCAACTGACTCTTGATGTGACAGAAACCCTACTCAGTAGACATCTTCTCTATTAAAGAAAAAGCTCATGGATAAATTAAGAATCAAAGGCAATACATTTAACACAAATTCCTACAGTAGTGCTTTTACCCAAGCTTTTGAAGGTTTCCTTTCCATTCTTCAACTTGCCCAACCAACCAAAAGGTTTGAAAAATTAATGTGACCAAAGACTTTGCCTAGCTGATGCTGAATGCCAGAAGCAAAGCCTGAGGTGAAATACCAATATATGGAAAGACTAATTTGGACAGGCTTTATTATGGCAGTTTGGTATATCCCAATTTACTGCTCATATTATTCTTGGTTTTTTCCTCATAATGAAGGCTTACATGCCTTGGCTCCAAAAATTACCAAAGATGCACTCTCAACATGTATAAATATACCTGTAAGCCACTAAGGGCAAGTTTTCTGTTTTGTTTTTTTTTGAAAAGGATGGCATCCTCTTAGTAGTTTGCTCATATATCTATTTTTATAGTACAAGGTCTTCAGAGAATCTGATTGTCATTTGAGACTGTGCGGTAAGCACCTAGTAAGGAGTGTGTGCCATCATAAATTTACTAATATGTCATTATGCATCACTGTCATTATTTATTGTCCTTGCTTCTACAAGTTCAAATAACATCTTTCGTGTAAGACAATGCATTTAGTTCAATTAAAAATCACTAAAGCTTTTTTTATTAAGTTTTCAGCTGCCAGCAGTATCAATGGATTTTAGAACATCCGTTCCTCTTAAAAGGACGTTTCAAGGATGAACCTAGAAAGGATACACTAATTTTCCTCCACATGAAAACTCTGGAGGTAAACTTTATACATTCCTTCATCAGGGAAAAAAGAACATTTCCCCAATTGACCCCTGTTAAATTCAACTTCTGAAATCCAATTTTTGATCCATGGAGGAGCAAACAGATTGACAAGGCAGTATCCTTGGCAAGATCACCCAACTGAATGGGTGATCAAAAAAACCCCCTAACCTAACAAAATGTAGGGATCATTTAACCCAAAGGGAGGAAGAGTTACAAGTGTTTTAAGGGACAGTGTACATGTCAGAGATTCACTGATCTCTGGGTATTTTTCAGTAGTACCATGATATCATCACAAGAAGTGCTGGTTTTCCTGACCTTTTAGAGACAAACAGCCTCAAACTCCTAGCAGTTTGGAACCCGGGGGATTTTAAATTACATAGGTCATCAGCAAAAACAAAGGCTTCAAATGGACTTTTCAAAACCAAGGTAAAAAGCAAAACTAAACGTTATTTTCAGTGTGCTGGTGCAGTCAGCAGTGGAAGACCCTTGGGCAGTTCCTGTATGTACGATTCTATGGTGTAAAATAATGGGAAAGCTGGTCAGAATATGGGACAGCACTGCTGTATTTTGTAAGTAAGGATGGTTTAGTCAAACCAATCAAACAAGTATGTGCTAGATGCAAAAAACGAACATCATACTTATATCTCAACTAACTGATCTGTAAATAGCAATTCCTATTTTCCATTTTTTTTTAAAAAAAAAGCTCCTATTCTTTTCCATCTTTAAAGATATTAAGTGCAGCTCTTTTGATTCATTCACATCTTAAAAAGGGCTCAGCTGCAGAGCTAAATCTTCTCTAACACCTGCACCTCATCTCTTTTGTCTAGCAACTTCAGCCCCCAAGAAGATGGATGTGAATCTTCCCAGAGTCATTAACACACAATATACCTGAAGTCTCAAAGCACGCCTTCCCTTCCTTGTTCAGTTTTGACAGAATTGTCCCTTCTGCTGCCCCACTCTATTGTTTGCTCTTTTACATCTAAGTGTCCAACGCTTTGGTATAATGTTACAGTTCTCTGGGTCAGATCTGCGTATTTTACAGCAGCTCCTCGACACCGTCCCAGTAAGAGCCAAGGAGTGGAAAAGAAGCCTTGTCCTCATATACTCTCCTATGGGATGATAAAATCATTCAGGATGGAGGGGACCTCAAGAGGTTATCTTGTCCATACTATTTGTATGTAGTCATCTAGTACATACTACTGCTTCTCTTGGGCTGCTCCTCCCAACAGTGGCATAAAATCTGTCCTTCAATTCATAATAAAGTTAGTTTTTAGAATTTTTTTTTCCAGGATATTTTAGAAATGTGATATTTCACCCCTTGCTACAGCTTACAATGAAAATAACCCAAAACATTTCATGTCAAAAAGTGTCAAGATGGATAAACCAGACATTTCTGGAACAATTTATAGTGAAAATTTTCTCAGAAATCAACCAGCTTCTTTTTACAGGTTTCAGTTTTGAATAAAAATAACTTTTTATCTGAAAACACAAAGCAACAACATTTTAATGAGAAAATCCCTTATCAGTCTTATACCTTGTGCTGTCAACGAGTGTTTTCACTTAGAAAAGCTGTGCGTGCTTGGATGCATAGCTGTTTCTGCTGATGTTTAGTAGCAGCAAAGCCCTTCGGGGGCCACTTATTCTCCTGTACTTGGGCCTTCCGGCATCATTACTTCTGCCAATCCAAAAATCAAAGCGGAGTCTGGCTGCCGAGCAATCAAGAGCACGTGCGCACAGACACAGACTAATCGATACAGCTCCGACTGCAATTCCTTTATGAACAAAAGTAAAATACTAATTTACTCAAAAACTCAGGCCACAGAATATTCTCCCTCATGATCTGACCTTTTTTCTCTTGCGCCTGCCTGGCCTCCTTAGGCTGAACAAATATTTGTAGCTGATAGCTCAATGAATTATCAGAGGGCAAGTAATGTTGTAGCAGCTACCTGAATATGATGTTAAAAAGGATGAGAGACATAACAGACAGACCCGTAATCTTCAAAGCAGTTTTACATGGGAGCAAACTAAAGCATCCAGGCCACTCATGACTTGTCAGCTAATAATGCAATCACTTCTTGTTCTAATACTGTGCTGTAGTACAAGCCAATCATTTATTCTGCGAGTCTTCTAGCAAAACTGCATAAACAACAATAACCCTCCTCCAAACATGACATTTTTATTTCCTGCTGTACGTGAATTAATTGAAATTCAAATTCAAATGCTTTCTGCATGCACAGTTGGAAGCTTGTCCTGTCTCTTAGCAAAGCGTGTGTTCTAGCAACCAAACGCTACCATGCTAAGTTGTCAGATAAGCTAGGAAGGAAATTCCAAATAAACTATTTTCAAGGCACTGTCCTTATTTTAAGCAAGCAAGAAGCATTTATGCCATGAGTCCTTAGCTGCAGACAAGCCTTCTTGCAAAGGAAGAACTCATTCCAACATACAGCTTCATTTATTTCTAGTTATGAAAAAAATAAAAGCACTTATAGCACTTGAAGGTGCTATAAGGCCATACAATACAACCATAAGGGCTGTAGTGTGACACTACCATTAAACTGAGCCAAAAGTTTATTTCAGTATGTTCTACTCGCCTCTACCCTAAATGCCAACAAAGCTGAAGTGGATGCCAAAGTTGCTGCTGGTGTGGGAGGTAAATCTGCTCCACCAGCGGGGGGAAAGCTGAGCTGGGTCTGGTGGAGGAGGTCCTCGTGCCTGTTGGGGGAAGATGAAGGGCCGGGATAGATGGGGGAAAAGCAGAAGTGTAGGTTAGATTTGTCTTTTCTATATTGCAAGCGTAAATCAGGGCTGGAGCTGGAGGAAACAATCACAATGAGGAGGGAGGGCTGCAAACCTACTCTCCCTTCATGTGACAGAACATATACTGCTCTTAATGGTACCGATGGGGATGGGATGGTCATCCCCTTTTTATCTTCCCCTGCCCTCCAGAAATCTGTCCATCAGCATCAAGGAATCTAGTTTTAGAACAACTGTTAGCTAACCCATTACAATCAACCTGCAGCAAGCAGACAGGCCTGAACAAGGAAATAAACTGCTTCTCATTTAAACTAAGAGTGAGATCTTTACCTAGACAATACTTGGCAAAATATTGTGTTAGCGGTCAGACAGCAGAAATACCACCCAGCGTCCTTCTTACTACTGTGAATCAATTTATTTGAGTGGACGTCTCCTAAGAATAAGGAGTCAAATAAAACAGTTAGCAACTGAATCTCCTGTTTAATGTTGCAACTGTTTTTGTCTTTAGCCTGCAAGGCATGGAGTAAAAGAGAGCACAGCTGAGAAAGTGCGGCTGGACAAAGAATCCATAGTTTGCACAAAAGGGATACTCAGAGAGGACCAAACTGTGAGACCATAATGGTGAAATGGAAGCTCTCAGAGGAAAAAGAAAGAACTTATTCCTACAGGAAAATTAAGATTTTGAAATACAGTTAATAATCAACTGAAAATTACCCATCTTCAATAAAATTCACAAAAAATGTAATTAACTAATTGCCTTTTGTATTTCCAGCAAGTTGACTTTAAACAACTTCCTTGTGGAATTATTTTTAAACCACTACCACATTACGTATACAGAACTTGCATTCCCCGCAAAACAGTTGAAAAACAACATTTGAATTTACACCATGAGATACACAAACTGCGTAAGTACTGTTGCATGCTCCATATTCCACCGCAACAGGAAAACGTAACTCACTTGTTCAGTTCACTAGGGCTAGCGTCAGGTAGGGTGTGTTTGTATATGCTTAGACATTGCAAAATGCTGAGAGGAGAGCAAATAAAAAGGCAGACGTTCAGCTGGTGCAACATGTCAGATCGGTTCATGACAATCTGCACCGTCTGAAGATCTCTCCCCACGCATTTATACAGCCTTTAAACATTTGCCTTGCACAAGTCAGGGTAACGGAGGAGATGAATGACATCTGCATCTTTTTGTCACGTATGACGGCTTGTGACATTTTAGTCTGGAAAGTTTTCACAAACCAGAGATGAAGTATTAGATCTCTGAGTAATACAACCTTGAGGGAAAAAAATCTACAAGGGACAGCAAAAAACCCAGATACAGAAGCTTTACACAGAGATTAAAAAAAAGCTGCCAGCTAATTCCTAGGGTAAGTGATGTAAATAAAGTTTCAGCAGAGATGGAACTAAAGGGCAGAACACAAGCTATACACTTGTGGATGCAGAATATACATAATGTAATATGTGCAGCATGTTACCACGTAGTATAAAAACATTATATACTTTCACCCGTGGCTCTGCCATTCATCTCTCCTATGTGCAGTTCTATCCATTGGTCTTACCAACACATCTGCACGCTCCCCAAGCCTGCACAACGCCTGTACACAGAGACATAACTCTCAATTTATTCTGCAAAACAAACCAGAGACTATTGAAGTGACCTCCCTCGTTCTCCCAGGGACAAATACATGCCCCACAACCAACATCAAAGCACACAGAAAATCACCAGTTTCTACCCCACCACCTAAAAATGATGATCATTTCAGGTGTCAAAATTAGGTAGGGGCCTTCTTGCAGGTTATCAGTCTGATAACAAAACGATTTTTCTCTTTCTTAGGCAAAAAATAATAGAAACATTTAAAACGTAACATGATCTTTAGCAGATGAAAACTGTCTTGGCTTTGGTCCCTTCTGGGAAATTTTTCTCCTTTGTAGAGAAGAAAGTGAGCTAGTAATTACAACATGCAGCTCTAAGACCAATTAACAATCTGCAACATGCCCCACTTCTTTTATCCTCCACTGGTAACGCTACAGGCAGCATTAACTGTCTAATAAATAGGTGAGCACTGCTTAACACTTTGCAAGGTTTCAGCATTTCTCTTCACCCCCGGCATCAATCCTCCCTCTCCCTTGGCTATTAGCAGCTCAGTCTGGCAGTATGCAGATGCTATTCTGCGGTGTGCCCAGGCTCCCCTGGGCTATGAAAGGCAGGTGGCGTATTCACATTTTGAAAAGAAAGCTTCACTAATGACCTCGCAAAGGTCTCCAGGAGATTTTTTTTTTTTCCTAGCTAATCAGCCGGACAAAGAATTTACTTCTGCTTAGGAAGGGTGGATGTTTGTAAGCCAGCTATGAGTGGTAAAGGGCAAATGTTAAAAGTATTTTTAATATACTTCCATTTTCTGAGGGCTAAATTTTTCCGTGCACAGTACAATGTGCTGTGAGGAAGTGCACACACGCCGTGTATCAGGCTGCTCTGGGACCAAGTACACAAACATCGGTCCTATACAAATGCCTGAACTGGATTAGCAACCATAATCTGTTACGCCTTGAATATACATATCCAGCACCTTTTTCAGGGCTGTAGTGCTTGGGGGTTCTTGTAAAGCCAAGGTGGGGAGTAATTCTGGAGATACACAGCTAGTACAGAAGCACGCAGGTGGACTACCTAGTGCTCACTGGTACCACATGATACTGCTGCTACCAGGCAAAGCTGTAAAGGCAGATCTGTTTTTTCTAAGATTCCTACTGGGCAATATATAAAAAACCACAACGTATATATTTTCTTTGCCTGTAGTAAACAATTCATACTAACACAAAATTGACTAGCTCATCCTCAATGTGCCAGAAAGCACAAAAAGAGTGTGTCTATCTGTCAGCGTATCTCTCACAAACCTCCATCCTATTTATCAATGTCTTCAGAAAGCTGTAGCATATACTAATTAAGAATCTAAAGTATATACTGACTTTAATATTATATGCTGCTAGAAAATTTAATAATTGCAGTTTGTCTGGAATAACACCACATATGAATGAGCAAGGCGTTTCAATCTAATACATTCATTGGTCACACACATTGATGTAAGCAAGTAAAAACAAAAGAGAGAGCTTTCAGTAAATCATTATTATCTCTTCTCTCCTTCTTTAGTCATCCGATTCCACATACGCATTTTAAGAAAGGCTAGTATTAACACCCACCGTCTTTACTTGCATTTTATTTGTAGAAAACATTTCTGGAACTTCAAAAAATTGGAAGAGTTTGTGTGTGCACGTGCGTATGTATTCCAATATATAAACATATATAGACGCACATAAACATTTATTTACATACTTTTTATGTATTGTCTGCTTTTTTTACAACTGTTTCAGAGGAACAAAAAGCAGTAACATTGCACTCCGTTTTGCTGAGTAGAATCATGACTGAAAGAAAAAGTGGGGTTTGACTGTTCTGTCTGGAATCTGGTCTCTGTTGGCTAAAGAAAAGAGAACTTTATGAAAGTCACTAGTTGAGAACCTGGTCCTTTACCTCTTCATTGGCTTACTACATCCTGAAAGTATCATGAGTGCACAATGAAACCATGGAGTAAAATGTGATACTCTGCCTTTTCCACTCTTCTAGATCATATTCTACACTTGTAGGTACAGTAGTGTCCACAAATCATTAAACCTTTACAAGTGATGGTCTAAACTCTTAAAAATAGAACTTAAATAAAATAAAGACCATATGAAACTGTTTTGCACTGCCCCAAGGAATAGCAATATCATCTTTTAGTCTTTGTTTCACATGGCAAAAAATTGCTTTAGTTACCACCAACTTGTTGCCAAAAAGAAGATTCAAAAACCCAACTTTCTCCAAAAAGAGAAACCTCTATGTCTCCTACTTCTTCCCCAGCTCAAAATCTCCTCAAATTACTAACAATACTCCAGCAACCCAAAATGCAGGAAGACAGAACTTACTGGCAGAGGCACTGCCAAATGCTAGTATGCCTTACTGGCTTCCAGACTGGAGTTGGCTTGCAACTACCGGCGAGTCCACAGCCAAAGTTAACACACCACTGTCAAATATGTGCAACCATATTTGGGTCAACATATACAAGCCTCTCCATTACTCATCATAGGATGGCCAAGCTAGAGGTATGTTAATAATGCAAAAGAGCCTTTTGAATTCTTACTTATATGTTGCATAAAAGAACTATTAACGCTGCACCAACAGAAGCATGGTATTTTCTCCACATGTTCAACCCAGTGCTTCCTCTTGTAACTTACTTTCATTTGACCCTCTGAGAGAATATTTAACATTCTGGTGGGGAGCCAAGTAGTGTTTTGTTGACAAAACACAAAAAAGAAAAAGGGAAAGAGGAAAATTTTTGTTCCATTAGAAGTGAAGGGGGAAAAAAGCAGAATGTGAATGCTCTATTTAATTCCAAACCTTTTAATTCCAAAGGTTTGGGGTCTTTTTCCTCATGCACCGCTTCCCCTTGTGCTAATTCAGAAGGATGCTTGAATTAATATATTCTCTTTGACACTGAAGTACCTTAAGTAATTCTATTCTCACAGCCACATGGAGGTATTTTTGGCACATGGAGTGTTGGGTTGTTCCCATCTAGTTCCATGTATGCAAAGGGAAATGAAAAGCACATACAGGGTCAGGGAGGAAATGCAAAAAAGAACTGTTCTCTTTGTGGACCATGGAAACATCCTCATTGGGAAGATCAGAAGAATCACCTCAGTGGTTCAGGTTTGGGAACCAGGGAATTCCCCATGTCACCCTCAAGTTCCCTGTACTCAAAACATTTCCTCTTCTTTTGGCAGGCCTCTTACCTCATTTTCATTTCCAGCTCATCTCTTCTACCAATGACCAAGCATGTTTTTGATTCGTATATTGATCCAAGCAGTCAACATATGCACACATGCCACCCCACTCTGTGACCCCAACACCCATACACACAAAATACTTAATGACACTCTTGTTCACAGGTTTGACATCGGTGGCAAGCACTGTCCCATGCAAAGCATCCACTTGTAACTTCATGTGTGCCAAATGCCACTTACTCATGTTGCAGCTGCACAATGAAGCTCAATTCTTGCTAACCAAACTTAAGCCAAGTCACTCTTGCTCTATTTATAGTGCAGGCACAGCAAATCAGTCTGATGAATCTTAATCAAATTTAAATAAGCTTTGATTGGTGTAGAACATAATGCACACTTGGCCAATGGACCATCCAGCGTAAGAAGCCCCAAGCGATAACGTTTTAATGCATCATATCCCTGTGATTTGAAATCTCAGAGGAAATGAAACAAAGTTTGCTTAAAAAAATGCATCCCAAACCATCTCATATTTTCTTCCTACGAATGTGCTCAACTATTGGTGTTATCCTAATAGAGTCTACATGAACGATCTCCTAATCACTTGATAAATTGCTTAATAAAGAAGTAACTTCCATAGTTGTCAATTAGTTACGTAATCAGAAAGTATTTGCTATCCATCAAACAGCAGCAGCAAATACAACTGCAGAACTCCAGACTATCAGGAAAACGGGAAGCAGGAAGAAGATAAGACAAGAAATTAAATTCATATTGTTAGCATTTCATGTCACCTGTACAGACAGTATTTTGATATTGATGTAAAGTCAATTTTATCCCTGCTGCCCAGCAGAGCGAGCAATCCTCTGCTACAAGTTTATAATACACTCAACTCCTCTTCTGAGCTGCCAGAAGATAAATGAGAGGATCAGAACCTACAACTGATCTCGCCACATGACAAAAAGAAATTAGAAAAAAACCCCAAACCACCACCACCAAAACACCCCAAATAAACCCTTTTTCTATTGCTTTGCATGTTTTGAGAATTAAACTATTGCCAAATCAGCCCTAATGTCCATTACTTACTACACATCTATCAGAAGTCAGTATCAGCAGATGGAGAGACATGGCTTTAAACCCTCCCTGTTCAAAATATTTTTGGTTGTTATTGCCCTCCACATTTTCAGTGAAGAAGGAAAAAAAAAAACAAACCAAGAGTAACTGCAACCAAATCTAGATGTTCCCCAGATGCAGAAATTATATAAAAAGTGGGAGAAATGACTGAAAGACATAATAAAAGAAGCACTTCTGACTCAAATTTGTCTTTATTTGGGCTATAATGCCCAATGCTACTGCTGAATGTGAGACTGAGATTCTGACTAGAACCTGCTGCAAACTTCCTGATGTGCTACAGGTACTTGGGCCAGCTTCATTTGACCTTCACTTCAGACATACTATTCTTTCGGTGAGTTGCATACGCACTCTATCCACGTTGCAGTGTGCTTACCTTTGCATGCAGACACAAGAAGCAAACTTCACATCCTCTAGCTTCATGCACCTACCCCTGAATCACCTTCTGAAAGCTACGTCAACAGAAAGACGAGGTTCCTTTGGGCACTCAATTACACGTCAAGATCATTGATATCTTTATTACCTACTGACTTCACAGGACTTGCTCATTTCTTGGTGGTTAAGCCCACAGGCCAGAGCAGGAGCACAAATTGTGTTCTCTGGCAATGTGAGGACAAGAACCATCACTCTAAAATAAGATGCTTCAGCTATGCTTCATTTTGTGTTTTCAAGTTACTGATAAATAAATAGAGGACCCATGGTTGTCTCTGGATAAAAACCTTCACATTTTAAACTGGCAGGGATTTTACTACTCTGTTCAATGGAAACATTTATGCCTTTAATTCACCTTGTTTAAGAACACAGTCAAATATCTCCAATGTTTTCAATGTGATTTTAAAAGCCAGGAAAGGTATGACACTTTGACCATCAATCTGAACACCATTAAGCATTGCAGACCACAGCAGTAATATGTCGCAGTAAAACTGAATCTTTACAGCATGCCGAAATGCATCTCTTCAGTCAACTTGAATTCAGAGTTAAAACAGCTTCTTTAGAGATTACAAAATAAAAACAAGAAAGGAAGGATCGGAAGAGAAGAAAGGAGAGGTCTGCAGTAGCCACAGGTGAAATGAAGCTGTGTCTAGTTCAAGCCATTAAACTGCACTTGCCACTTGGTGAACAAGAGACTAGTCAGGGAGCAGGCTCAGCAATGGTGTAGTAAGCAAAGTACCTTTATTGTGCTAGGAAGAGCACACAGTTGGCTAATTTGAAGCAGACTGCCTACTGATAGACACTGTTTCCCTTCCAAGACTTTGGCAGTGTCTGACAAACGTTAGTGCTTCTTTTCCTGTAAAGATCTTAATCTTTTAAAAATTTTATGCCAGATCACCTGGTGTCTCTGGTTCCTGCACCTTCTTACATTTCCAGTCTGAATCTTCTCAGTAACACAACATCTAAACATTACAAAAGGGTTGCTTTTGGTCCCTCAGAATAAAACCATGTGCGCAACGAGAATCACCAACGAGCACCCACCAAATTTTACCTAATAGCAACAAAAATGCACAATTATAGCATTAGTTGTGTGTCTGCATGTCTGTCTGGTTGGACTGACAGGCAGCACTAGATCTACCCAGTGAGAATACTGGATGAACAAATATTTATTGAGAGTTACTCAGCTGTGATACAGAAGGGGATTCATGGCATGGTGCATCTGGACTCTGCTCATTTTTTATGAGATAATTGCACCACGGACTACCTCAAACACGGCATGACTGAAGGATTTGCCTTTTAAATTTAAAAACACGGAACGGACAGGAATTAATCCGTCATGCCTCCATGTAGCACACAAAGGAAGAAGAATATAAATAAACAGGCAACCGGAATGGTGCAATAAGAACAGGATTAATCCAAGTGTGATTAATTCAGTGTCAGATTAAAATTGATAGTGCCAGCTGTATCGGGTCCATTCTGCCGCATTATTCTCGCCTGTCATTTTTTTTCTTTTTTGTCCATCTTCTTCCCATCTCCTTGGTGGATAAACCTGCAGGAGAGTTAATTGTCACATACATGGATTTAATCATATTGTCCACAGTGTTTGGGGGCCTTGCCATCAGCGATCCATGACTAATTGTTGTGGTAATTTTTCAATCATTAACAGCATCGCATATGCTGCAAACAAATCCCATGGCACCCACTAAAACCCCAGTGGCAAGTGGTGCACGCTCCTTGATGAAAGCCTCGTGCCCCATTCCCCCTCCCTTCTTCCCCATTAGGCAGCCATCAAATATGCTGCCCCCGGCCTTTGGGACGGGAGGAGAGAGGCAGAGCTGGGCTCGCTGTGACCGCCTTGAAGGGCAGGAGCACTGCCAAAGGGGTGGGGGGAGAGGAAGGAAATTAAAACTCCATCTGGGAGGGCTGAGGGTGGGGAGGGTGTCTCGTCCTCCGGGTGCCTTGTTCTGCCATTCAGCCTCCATCGAGCTGGTGTGCTGCATGGATCGAGTGCCCTTTCTCCGCGTTTCAGCTGTATTAGCCATCTCCATGGCAACGGCCGGTCCTCATCTGCCGCAGCGGGCTGCAGCCCCACTCCCCCCCACCATCACCCGTGTCACTCCCCCCCAGTGTCGGGCAGGCCACGCCAGTGGGACCAGGCTTGCCCGGGGGGAATCCTCCGGCTGATGGAGGCATTGCTCTAATCACCTCATCAACACCGGCAAACCAGGTCGTAATAAACCCCATTCGATTTTCCGGACTCTGATAATTACACGCGTTTAACAAGAAGGCGAGCCAAAAGCTCCTCTCTTGCTTCGAAGCCAAATAAAAAAAAAAAACAAACAAACAAACTGCAGCCCTGCAGCAGCAGAAAGGATCGGTGCCACCGTGGTCTGGAGGGAGCCGTGAGGATTATACAGAAGTGCCATTGCTCGCACAAGCCAAACGAACCAACTGACCCCCAGCCCAGCCGGCAAGAAGCTTGCCTGGGCAATGAGGAAGCTGGCGTTCCCGGTCACCTTTCCAACTTCTTGCTCCTGGATTAATTTATTCACCAGCACGCAAGCCAGCCTGCGCTGACTAAGGGGTACAACACCCTCCAATGCTGTATGCCTGGGTGCCTGGAAAAACAGTATTCGGTTTGCGGCTTTGAATGGACTGATTGGATAATGTCATGCTCTCGGCCCCCTCGCCGCCCCGTCTCCTAACACGATAACATATTAAGCTGTTTTATGCGACTGCTTGTAGACGATGCATATCAGCATCCTCAAAGAAGGCTTGAACGGGGGAAAGAAAAAAAACAGAGGAGATTCTGCAGCATCTCTGCTTTGAAGACACCACTTTAAAAAAAGGTGGCATTTCAGCAATCATCTTGATGCTTTAGAAAACGCTGATAAAACATTTGATTATTGCAAGCCATGGTAGCAGCAACAGTGAGCATCGAAATGCAAATGCAGGCACAGGAGAAAAAAAGAAAAAAAAAAAAAAAGAAGATAAATAAGAAGTAGGGGTAAAACAAGGCAGGATTAAACAAAAGCAGGAGCCTCCCTGCTCTCTTGAGAGGGGGAAGAGAGAATCTCCAGCTACACAGAGGAGTTAACAACAGCGTCTCAGACTCAGCTTCTGATTCAAACCACAAGGAAACAGAGGGAGGGAAAAATCCCGTCCTTCCCGCGTGTTTCTGACAGTCACGGCACCGTCTCTCTTATGCAACCCTTACATAAGTTGCGACAGGACCAGCGCCTTCACCTCTCCCTGCCCAGTCTCCCAGCAGGCAGGGCCCCCCCCGCTGCCTCCCCCAGCCACTGCGCAGGGATGTCACGCTCTCCTCCTGCCCGCCCCTGGGTCGCAGATGAGGTGCGATACACATATACATCATAATCCTTTGCACTTTTATTATTTGTGACAGCTCTCTCCCACCATCCATGAGTTGCTTTCTGTGAGGGTGGGGGAACCCTTAGTGGCACACAACTGAAATAATCCTTCTTGCTTTTTTCTCCCTCTCCTTATCCTGGAGAGTGCTGTCCTCTCAAAGCCAAAAGAAAGGGTGACAACATGTAAATAGTTTCTTAATTAATTTCTGCACGTAGCAGTGTCGCTGTTATTACCATGCTGAATCGACTTGGTGTCACTGACAGAAGGACCACATGAAGTTTATGGAACTGCCTGGAGCCTACCATAGACGACAAAAGATCCCAGCAATGGCAGATGGCATGTGAATCACTGTAAAGGCAATTAGCAGCTAGCTGCCGGATTTTGACGTGCTGGGGAGGACAGAGGGGGTTTTCTCTGCTCCGAGCAGTTCTCACCAGAGGGGCTGGAAATAGGCATTAGTCTCACTTTGCCCCCACAGAGTCTTTGCAACCAGTGTTGCTGCTGGCTTTGAGGCTGCTGTATTGCTAGGTACCTATAAGCACCCAGTGCTGAAAGATTTGCAGCAGCAATAAAAATGCTGTCTTTTTACCTTAATGGGCACAAGTCACAGCTGCTGCAAGCAGAGAGTTTTAAGCAGAATAAAAAAAAAAGCTAAAAAAACCCCACCTATGCAGCAAAGGACCGCAGCTACCGCGCCAAGTGCCCTGAAAACATTACAGAGTGCTATAAGCAGTGATTGAAAATGCATCAAAAACATCGAATGCTTCTAAGCAACAGTGACAAATGGATTCTGGAACTGTTCAAGTTGGATACCTCTCAAAATGAGTTTGTATGGTAGACAACAGTCCTAAATTTTGATCAGAGAGCTAAAGCAGAACTCTTCAGCATGAGCCTTGTCAGCATATATCTTTGTCTTCCAAGTCAGTAAAAAGAATAATATAAAAATGTTCTAGTAAAATAATGCCCAGCAAAGGTCTCATTTGTGTGGCTGTGCTGCAGACCTTGGGTAGCACTGAAGCGGGGACATAACTGTGGGCAGTTTGACAGCACTGTGAGCAGTAACACTCAGAAGGCAAGGAGCTTAGTGAGGAAGGCCCAGGTGGCAACTTACATCTGTTTTTCCTACACTTTCTACTTTGTTTGCTCATTACTTGCCAGATCAGCGCTAGTTTTTGTGAGCTCTGCAATGGGGATTCTTTGGTATTTTTTATTTGCTCAGTGTATGCTCAAGAACAGTAATCCCTTTTTGGGAGCTCCTTGTACTGATGCAATTAATAGCATTAACTATAAAACCCCACAGCCTCACAGCACAGGTGCTCTTCCTCTGGAAACACAGCGTCTACTACCCCATTTTGCTGGAGGAGCAGCTCTATCAGCTATCACTGATACCTGGACTAAGCAAGGCTGTCCACTTCAGAAGGGCAGCGTATCAGTTTGTATTTTTCCATCCCAAACTAAGCATTCAGCAGAGGTTGGATGATGATACCTTTCAAAGAAGGAAGATGCTGTCATCAACATCTTGCTTCCACCTCAGACAGCTCTTCCTATGGCCTGCTTGGTTTTGCATTTCCCAGGAGTCAGAGGCTGGGCCACTCTCAGAAGTCCGTACCCCCAGCGTTATGCCAGCCCTACTGCGCATCACTTGACAGCTGCTTACAAGCCACCGCTGGCATCCACGCCACGGGTTGCTTACTCTTCATTAAAATCCGAGGCTGTTCTACCAACTGTTCTCCAGTTCTACCAACTACTGCACTTACTGACTCCCAGGCTACTTTGCCCTTGCTGACAGACTTCCACCTTGGTAGGTATGACAGCATTGTGTAACTACGAATCAAGCCTGAAACAACAGTGAAAAGTCAACATGTTATTGTCTCCATTTTGTACACCAGTAAATTGAAGAAGGCTGTGAACACAAGAGAGATGTTAAGTTCAAGCAAATCCTATTGAATAGTTTTAATATTGACATCAGTCCTTCCATGCAGTTAACTATGCAACTTTAGCACAGAAAGCAAACACCAAATCAAATAAAACAATTTTTAGCAGTAAGCATGCCTGTGCTCTGATCTTATTCAATGCAGAAAAAGTGCTACATACTGTATGTACGTGATTACTAATCACCAAGACAGAGACAAATGACATATCACATGTGAAATTGCATACCATCCTACAGATAGAACCAAGACTACAAATATATTTAGAAAAAATCCAAATGTTTGAGAACTGATCTGAGAAGCTAGCAATTTTATCACATATAGGAATCTTCTACAATAGGATCAGCCTCACAGATCTAACTGCCTTGGTATTTTGCCAGCTACAGAAAACAGAAGCTGTAATTATGCAATAACATGGCTACAGGTGATGTTTCAGCAGGTAAGTCAGTGATCATCTTGATGCATGAGGACTGATACCCCATGTACATTTTAATCTTGCCTAGTTTGACAGCATCTAATCATATTAACTATAATGTAGCAGGTAGAATTCGAGCACCATTGAATTCCAGAGACATTGTTAACATGCAGTTTTGGAGGGTCTTCCAAACGTTTTCTAATGCGTCAATCCATGTGCACCAAGCCAATCACATGCTAAAGGACAGGAAAACAACCCTTGCAAAAATAAAATTTGTGGCTACTAAAAAAAGCCTTGTGAATCTTAGGGAGTTCTCACGTAACACTGGAACATAGGTGTTTTTGCTTGGAACATACTTGTTTTGCTTCTTCCAGCTCAGAGTTTCTCAGGTAAAAAGAAAAACAAAAGAAAAGCCCAGCACCAGCAAACTTTCTGAGCCAGAGAACAAGCTTAAGATGTTCAGAAAAGGATGTTGTAATGAAAAAAGCACATAAAAAGAAAGACAGGAAGCAAAGAGTTACCTTCCAAGTGGAAGGTCACAAGGTAGCAGTAATGCTGCCCTCACTGAGGACAACCAACCAAAGGCGGCCAGTCTCTCTTCAAGTGGATGGTAAGGTGCCATGGGACAAGTCACTACATTGAGTTGCGTCACAGTTTCTCCTTCTGTAAAACGTGTCTAATAATATAGCTTTTATAAAAACTATTAAGGCATGCTGCTGAAAAGTGCTACATAGCAGCATTGGGTTTATTATCATCCAACAGAGGGTATCTAAAGAGAACAACAAAGACTGGCCATGCTTCTTTCATTGAGGGCAGCCAGAGGCAGTGTTCCTCTCACTTATGTTTTCGCCTCATGCCTTAAAAAGCAAACAAAAACCCAACAAAACCACCAACCACCACCAAAAAAATCCCAATGGGTTCATCAAACAGAGGTTTCAGATGGATGCACTTCAGCAGCTGAAGAGTACACACTGCTAGCTTATCTATACATCAATACTTTCTCAAAGCTATGGCGCCTGCAACAAGTGATCCAAGTCTGGACTGATGCCAAACCACCACATCTCAAGGATATTCGCATGATGGCCAACAGTGAGTGAAGAGTTTTTGAGCAAGGTAGGACTCCACTGCAGGAAGGTCGAAGTCTAGTAAGGCTAAGGAATAGTGGCAGAGGAATGCAAGGTCTTGTGAAAACACTGGTCTTCCATATACCCCTTTTTAAACCATCAGCCTTTACAGCTTGCCTTGAGGTTTTTCAGTTGACATTTTCCTAAAAGAATAAACCAAAACCCCCAAAGAAAGTGTGATTCCTCAGACCTTTCCCCTGTTCTAGTTCTAGCTGCTACTATGTCTTAAACTTCAGCTATCAAGAAACAGCTACTCTTTTTTTATTCTCCATTTTTCACCAGTGCTGAAGTCCTCACGGTTATTCGTAACACAACATTTTACTCCAATCCCACCCTTAGCCTCCTCATGACTCCTCATTGTGCTTTTCTGCTCTCCCAGAGGAAGACTTCAGCTTCCATTTCACATCCCTGCAGACATGGAAAGCAAGTCCACACACTGGATTATGCAAACTAGAACTGTCATTCTACAAGAACAGGCTGGGAGTTGAGCAAGAAAATCAAAGTCAGTGGAGCAGGTCACAGGCCCTCGACAGAGGCATTCAGTCACTTGTCAAACACCTTCCCTGTTGAAGGCATGTGTCCAGAACCAGGAGTAAAGCAATGCCTTGGACAAATCCTAGCCCTCCAAATTCGGTGTCTTGCACAAGACTTCCATAGGTAGTAAAGAAAAGGGATAAGGGCTGATGAGCTCATGCAGGTATCTCCCTTGCTGTCACACTTCCTCGATACAGTTTCCTCAGCTGCGGTTTGAAAATCATGTTGGGTTTGTCCTTCAGCTGCCAGCATACTTGCCGCAATTACTCCCTTCTGCTACGAAGCCTTTTGGGTGTCTCCAGGGATCCCGGGAAGGCCCTGCCAGCTCTGTATTGCACAAGCGTGCAGAACACATAAAAGAAATTACAGATTCAGTGCCCCTTAGTCCACCTTCCTTAAACTCCACCTGTGAATTGTACAGTCACAAAGCTTTTCCCTAACTTAAGGTGTACGCATTTTTCTTCAAGCCCCATGAGACGAGAGATAATGAAAGGGAGATGGGAGTAAAGCAGCAAAAAGGTCACTGTAGGGGGAACTCTAGCTTTTCAAATTTGAGCCTTTCAAGGAAAGAGTTGCTGATTTTCTCTTCCTGCAGAGTATGATAAGGCAGCAAAAAGGTCATTGTAGGGGAACACTGGCTTTTTCAAAGTTGAGCCTTTCAAGGAAAGAATTAATGATTTTCTCTTACTGCTGAGTATCACACCTGCAGGTGTGGCGGAAAGCACAGAAGACAAGAGGCTGTCGGTTGAAAATATGTGAAGTAAATGATCTGCATTTTCTTTTTGCAACTGTGTTTCCACCTCTAAGAATTATTATGTTAATTTAGTCTGCGAAAACAATGTCAACCTGATTTCATGCTCTGGGCATATGTGTTGCAAATGGCTGCTCTTCCTTCCTTTCCTCTAAACCCAATGGCCAATTTAATAAAGGACACCAGAAGGGGGAAGGTCTCTGATGGCTGTTAACAAAGTTCAATCTAAGTATTGATCCATGAAGAAGAGGCAAGAATGTGAGACCCTTCTCTGTCTGACATCAGAAAGCCCACGGAGGTCTATAGGAACTGACTGGTTGCACTAGAGCAACTGCTCCTAAACTTGGTCCAGGATGATCCAAGTTTCCATCTGTCTCATCTTCTAATTGCATTCCCTCTTGTTTTTAAATACAATTTCCTTAAAAGCATCTGGTAGAAAACTCCAGGGTGGCACCAGTGTTTATGAATGGTCTGTAACAAAAAAGACCCAACCCAAAACAAAACAAAAAAACCCACAACTAGTTACCAGTCATGGGTATGTAAAAATTAGGTGATAATCTTTCATACCCCCCCAACTCTCCACTCTCCCTCCCTTGTTTTTAAGACCGAGTGCTTCTGTGAGAGCCACAAAAATGACAATTACAGAAATACTGATGGGGCACCACAAGAATCACTTTATTTGCTTTTCACTGAATTACAGTCATATAATATTGAGTGCTTCTTACCCTCCATCCCAGGATGTACAGGTTTGCTTCTACTGAGATTATTTTGTATTGATTAACAGTAGAGAAGCAGAAACAGCACAAATTATACTTTTTTGAGCTAGAAACTCCATTCAGCATCATGTGCTGCCAAAACAAAGCAGCAGTTTGTTCCTTGTTCTGCTAGGACAGCAGCTCAAAGGGTCACATTTAAAGAAATCTAGATACGCACCAATGCATCACACTCATCACCTGAGTACTATTATAAAGCCAAAAAAACTACACACACGGCATAGAACAACTTCAGAAATGGATACTACGACATTTGCCTACTGTTTGCTCACAGCTCCTCCAATTAGCCAGAGGCAGAACATGGCAAATGCTTATCCACAGTCTGCTCCACTTCACTATTGATGTGCAAAAGCTGATAGCAACAGAGGAAAATAACTTTTGTTTAAAACTGCTGTATAATTAAGTGCATCTTCAGATGGCTTAAATGAACTCCAGCTTCCTGTTCTGGAGTGGCTCCAGTAAATGACCACTTTTTTTTTGGTTCCTATTGCTCATGTGCCTATGATGTGCAAGAGCTACAATCCAGGGAAGTTATTAAACCTCCTCTGAACATGGCGAGAACCTGAGATGTCAAGTAACCATAAAAATAAATAAATAACCACAAAAGGGCAGACACATGCCAATCTGCCCCTCATGGGCAGAGAACCTTAGAGAAAACGGCCTCTCCTTTTCAGAGGAACTGCCAGCTCTTACTAAATAAAGAAAAATAGCAGCAAGTGCCAATACAGGTAGAGTACAGTTTTCCTTTCTGAGATCACCAGCTTTTATTCAATAAGAATAGAAAGCAATTTAGCAGTTGTGAAAGTGAGTAATCCTGCCCATCTTGATTGTGATACAATGGGTTCTAACACAGTAGCAAAGATACCTTGGCAATTACAGTTTCTGCTGTAAGCCATGCAGTAGTATTTTATTAGGAATATATTTCCCTGAGTTAAAAACAGGAATTCAAGACAGGAGTTTAACTTTGACTGTCACTATTGAAACACGCTAAGCAAGTGTAAACTAACATGAGAAAAGGAGTCCCCTCAGTGTACTTCTTCTTTTGGAATAATTATTAGCTCAATACTTTTCAGCCCATACAGCCCATTAAATGGATCCTACTAACTTTTCTTCTACTGTAATCCCCACTGCTGTGTATTGTGTCAATGACTGTTCTAAAAGAAATTCAATAAATCCACTTCAATTATTTAAAAAAAAAAAAAGAAAGAAAGAAAAAGCTCTGAATTACAATGTCAGTGACACTCCGTCATTAGCATAAAGAAGACTGGTACTTTTGAATGAGCAACTCAAACTTCAGGGCTGGAAGAAACATTCTTCTTTCACTTTTTCCTGAAATTTTACATTTTTAAGATAAGGAGGAGATAATAGTTATTGTCTGTTGCAGAGCAAGGAGCTGAAAAGCTCTAAAACTGTAGCCACCAGCTTATGGGATTTTTGTTTGGATTTTTTTTCTTCTTTTTTCTTGATAAAGCCAACATTTTGACCAAGAGAATACAGAACTTGCCAAGATTTTCAAATATTCAGCTAAAGTTTTTAAATAATCCAAATGCCTTCAAAAGCAAGGAAACAAACAAGCTCTTTCTCCCCTCCTCTCTTCATTTGGCCAAAAAGAAAATAGGTATGAGATTACTTATGTGGTTAACTCTTAAATTCTGTTTGTTGTTACATACAGAAGTTTCCTGGGACTCTGCCAGAATATTTAGGATCCAAGTTATTACCGATGCTCATCGCATTGTCATCAAACTACATAATTTATGGCATCCGTTCTGTTCGGGAAAAGGGAGACATCACTTTAATATCTATTAGTAATCTGTCATCGTTATTTACATGGGGAAACAGTGTTAAATAAAGGCTGGCATTTTTCCCTTGTTCATTTCAGGTGCCACAGCAGATCCCATTCAAAACTGTCTGGTACGCTGCCTGGAACGGGCTGCCTCCTCTCTGTAGCTGGGCTGCAGGTGCCTTCCAGCAGCACAGAGGTGCCAAACCTGTTCTAGACTCTTCCCTTCCTTCTGGAAAGACAATTATCCTTCACAGCACAATCACCTCCTTCTGAACACCCTTTTATTTACATGTTGTAGGTTTTGTCCCCGCTGCTGCTCGTAGACACTGCCTGTTTACAAATGCTGAACGGGAAAGCAAGTCTGGCTATCTGAAGAAGCCCAAGCAAAACCAAAGCTACGTTAGTCTTTGTAATATATGCCAAAACAGCACCAGTGGAGCTGACATATACTTTTACAAAGCTAATGTTTATAATAACATGAAAGGTTATTCTGTTGGCAGGCAGTAACGACAGAGAAGCGGTGGCCAAACTCCGGCTCTTGAGCTGTTCTGTGTTTGCTTACACGCAATTCAAACAAAGGTCCCCAGCCAAGGCTGGCCCATGTGGAGAGCAGTGGATCACTGTGCACTGGCACACAGACAGCTGGGCAAGCCGATCTTCTCAGTCTCCAGCCAAAATGAGCCATGAGAGGCTGGGGCCACTGGCTCAGTCAGCCTGGACTGCTGCCACCACTGGGCCGTCACCACTGTGAAGCTGCTGCTCTCCCTCAACTGTGCGACACGCGCTCAGGTTTCCCTTCCCCGCTCGTTGCCCTCTAAAGACATGTGTCTCACGACTCAACTGGAGACTCTGCCGAATGGTACAGAGCTGGGAAGGATGACCACCCATACACTACCATTGGTTTGTTATTTTCTTAATACCACAGCAGAGCAGGGGAGAGGCGCGAGTTTAGCCTCCAGCGGTCACACAGAAGACCCGTGTTCCCCCATTCCTTTCACCAACTGGAAATCTGAAGGACAAGAAAGGATGCACGATAGAAACATCCTAACCAAAACCTCCCCCTCCAGAAATGAGAAATCAAGTTTATATTTGCAATCTTGTGAAGAAGAATACTTCCCAAAATGCTTGATCTAATCTCGGCTGAACTGAAACTAGCTCAACTGAGCTTTGTGCAGCAGAGTCCAGAACAGTTAGAGACATGCCTGTAAAATCTCTTCTCCAACCTCAGCTGAGTAGTCCTGATAAATGTCCTGGGAACAGCAAAGATGAATATTGCAACACAACACAAAACAACCCGCAGGGTATCCTAGCCTGATGAGGAATTATATTAGGCTCATTGAACCAACTCCTGGCTGATTAAAAACATTCAGCATTCACCACGTAACAGTGTAGTAATTCAATAGTATTATTTAGCCGTATTTTCATTTGCATAAATAAAGCCAAGGGAAACACCTTCTCTGTGCTATAAATTGTTGCTCTTCAAGGTTTTTGAGAGTAGCACTTTCTTTTACTTGGGAGCTGCTTAATAAACTACATCCATCATTATTTAGCCTTCTCTTGTGTGTGGTGCTCTAGTCCTCCTGCTGGATCCCAAGGAGACAAATCATAGTGAATTACTAAACCTTTAATTTACTTTTGATTAAAAAAAACTAAAGGGAAAGAGAGGCAATACACACAGAGGCAAACTGCTTCAAAGGCAATAGAAACTTTGAAAGACGCAACTGCGCATTTTCCCACCTCTTTTTTAGATTCCAAATGGACTAAATTAAGCCTTCACGTACGCTAGGGAGAAGCTTTCATTCACTGGATGGAAAGACATACCATGCAGCAGTCAGTAAAATAACCACTCCTGCTTGTGTCAAGGTTAGTGTTAGACTGAGTTAACCCTTTTTCACAAGTGTTCTTGGGCAGGAGAAAATGAAGAATGAAGACAAAGTAGTTTCCTAAATTGTGAAGATAAGGAACATATATTCCAACTAAAAATGTAGTCTTGCACCATGAAGGGGAAATTATCCTCTAAATCCATTTACAGTACTATTCTAACACTGAGCTGGCAAAATCATACGGAGCTACAACCTCAAATGGCTGTCCAAGTTCTGTAATAACTACTCACTTCAGGATTCAATCCTGTACTTATTCTCACACAAAATATTCCTGTAAATAAATAACACATTTCCCAGAAATAGGTGTAATAGAATTGTCATAAAATGGAATACTGTATTTGTTCATTCTACACAAACACACACAGATTGGGAATAAGCTTCTATTAATTCTTTTGAAGAACACCAACTCTAACATACATAATGAATCTGTCAAAGGTAATAAAATCAGAGAAAGCAACATTTCAAAAATTTTATGGGTTCCTTCTGGATGAAAAACTTGATGAAAAAACAGTTTTAAAAATAGAGCTGTAAATGAAGTAGGAGACAACAGGCAAATTATCTTGACAAGGAAAAGGGAAGGGCGGAGGAAAGGTATAACTTGATAACAGAACACACACATCATACCTGGTGGTGTAGCCATGGGTAACAGAACAAGAGAAACAAACAACAAATAAAACAATGTGACCTTTGATTGACTGGAGCATCACCTCTGTGCAACTCATTTCTGTGTTCCGGCTTACTTTATAAAGGCAAGACAAAGACTTCCTTACAGTCAGTTCAAAAGAAACCAAAACAAAATCAAACCCAAAAGGCAATCTTCACCCAAAGGCAGGAAATGAACTCTCCAATTTCTTCTTTGAGTGGGATGAAAGGAGACAGAAGAGATAAGCTTTTATATATAAGAGTCATCCCAATTTAAAAACGCATACTGTTTAGAAACTTGAACCTCCAAAGACCTGAAAGTTCAGATCTAACCCTACCAAAACTTAAAGCACAAGCTATGGCCCAGCACACGTGTAAAAATGTAGCAGTGCTGCAGCTATTCCCTTTGCTGGACTGGGATGCTTAGCAAACCATCACTTAGGCTTGCAGTCACAAAGGAGGCTGGCACTAATTGTCAGTCTGAAGATGCTGAGAAAAGAGCTCGTATTTCTGCTGCCACTGGCTATGGGCAATTCCTTCATAGCCAGGAGATGTGTTAGTTAACTAAAGGAAAATAATTACACCTCACCCTAGCCCTCCCCTCCCTCAATTTACATGTCTAGGCCCTTATATGAACTATTTAAAGGTTTAAAGTCAAGCATATGCTTAAATGTTTTGCTGGTAGCCACCCAGGTGACCACAATCACAGCTCCTCTCCTTGTATAGACAGGCTGGATCACCACAGATTTTTAGGGAAAATCAGGTCCTCTGCTCTATTACTTGTTCTTTTTTAAACTGCTCAGTACTGACTTAGGTACACACTTCTCGGGATGTGCCATGTACATGCATTTGTGGGTATCTATACGAAATGCTGCAGAATACAGATAAAAATTCAATCATAACTTTCTGTAAAAGCCCACAACTCCACAACAGCTCCATGTTTGACTAGCCAAAGCAAAATTTCGGTGGCTGACAGCTCAACAGAGTGTCTCTCAAATTAGCCAGCTGTGACAATCAGTTTTTCTGTTTACACTGGTAAGCCATGTGGAGAAAACCACACACACATGAACCAAAATAGGCAAAATCTGTCTCACTCTGTATTTATTTGGTCACTGATTTCTCTTATTTGTCTCACTCTGTGCTTAGTTTTATATATATACACACACATATATATATGTATGTTTGTGACAACGTAAATCACTAGGATGAGCTGAGACAAAGGTGACCTAGGAGCTGAGATATAAAGCTTGAATTCAACTCCAGTTTCTGCCACAGGCAACTTCTGAGACCCTTGGGAAGTCACTCAAATGCAGTCACTTCCTAATTTCACCCTAATTTCGTTTAATCTGAGACATTGTCTCTTTGTGGGATATTCACTTAACCTTCAGGTACCTGCCTAAACTAAGAGACCAGGCTCCCCCTGCAGCTGGTCACAGAAAGAGGCTGGCCAGCAGACTGATCCAGAAACAAGCTCTATACATTCAAAACACACTGGAAGACCTTCTATCTCTATTGAGTATATCAGGACCGTAAGAAAGCTAACTTTAAGGCAGCTAAAGTCTTTATGGTGTGCGTGTGTATGATTGTTGGCCTCTTGGGCACTTTAGTTCCAGTCCATCAAAGAGGAATGACAACATTTCGCTGTCTCCTAACAGTTTCAGGAGAATAAGCACAAGAAAGGCAAGGAGAAGTCAAGGTACTAGGTTGATGTGGTCATACAGGAGACAGACAATGACCTAAGAAGAACACATTTTAACCCTTGAGAGGTTTGTGATGGAGAGCTGTGAAGCCTACGCAGCAGACTTGAATCGCTTTGGAGGTCCTGTGTGGGAAGAACCAGCCCATCCAACAGCTTTACTTTGTGTTCTTGGGAGGCCCCAGGTGCTCAAGACACCAATACCCCTCTAACTTCAATTTCACCTTGAAGACTTGCAGGAATGTATTTTAAATGCATTATATTTACCCTTATACACTATATCCATACAGACACATACAGCGTTAACTATTGCAAGGTCCCCACAGAGAGCTGTTAGCATAGACAGAACATGGGTCTGCATACTATTTAAGCCACATGCACCATCTGCTCCAACATTTTAATGTAATTTACCGGGCAAGAGCTGAGCAGGAAAAAACCTGCTAGATGAAAGATATTAAATTTCCCTTTCCCCAAAACACCCCCTGCTGCTTGATGTATGAACCTAGCTCACCCTTAACTAAAATTTTATTTAAGAACATATTCAAAAATTCTAAAAAAAACCAAACCAAACAAACAAACAGTCCTTTGTCTGCAAGGTAACATTGACATAATTTTTCTGTTAACTACTAATCTGCTGCCCATGGAGAACTATCCAAACTGATAGTACTTCTGCCAAAAACAAACCAAAAAGGAACGGACAGATTAAGAACTTTAAATTGTTACTTCCCCTCGGGCAACAATTTTGATGATCTTCAATAAATGAGTAAACAAATATTTATTTACTGCAGCTTTGAAGCCAAACAAGTTCTGTATGTTAAGACTTGCATTTGGCTGAAGGTGGCAGCCCTGGGCCAAGCACTATTTAAATTTTGTAAATAAGTCCTGCTACTGATCTGTAAAAGGCCTTCCGACTTACACTTCAAGAATGAAGTTTCACCAAGGAGCGTGCACTCACGGCAAATAAGCTTCCACCTTTTAAAACAACAGATTTGCAGAAGTTATGACAAACTCCTTTTGTCGTGTTCAACAGTATTCATGAAGATGTTTAGACAGGGTTAGCAATTCTTTTTTCATTTGAAGTACACATAAAATTAACAAGCAACTTTTAAAACGATAATTGTACACAAACTGTTGACAAAAAGTTCCCTTTACAGCCTTATTGAAAGCCCAGTGCCTGGCTCATTTCCTTGCTAACACCATGACAATTCATGCTGGAAAGTTAACATTTCCTCTTCCAGACCCCTACACCATTCCCTACTACATTCAAGCTGACAAGCAAAAATTCAAAAACATATTTTAAAAATGGATTTCTTAAGACTGAATATCAGTGTTGCTTTCCAATGTGGAAGGTAGAAAAATCTACACAGAGCAGGAAAGTCTTACCAACTTCTCTTACTGGTAGTTTAAATAGAGCTGCCTTCATGATTCATAATCTGAGGAAACGAGACCTTCAACCTGAGCTCCCACCCAGAGCTGGCTGGCTGGCTGTGTGCCAGGAGGTTTCAAACCATCAGCCAGTGATCAAAAAGTAATCCTCTCTGGTAGTCATCAGACC
Source organism: Rhinoptilus africanus (assembly GCA_013400135.1). Lineage (NCBI taxonomy): Eukaryota > Metazoa > Chordata > Aves > Charadriiformes > Glareolidae > Rhinoptilus > Rhinoptilus africanus. The sequence continues at coordinate 301,633 of VXBO01010729.1, read as the reverse complement.
AAAACCTTCATTTTTCAACTCAAGGCTCATTAAAGGTCAACACAGCAAAATTAATATTAAGAATTATCAGAAAAGGAAAAGAGAAGGCAAAGTCTTTACTCCACTGTACGAAACCACAGGAACCGGCTGTCTGACCAAGACCCTTTGGCCTGGAAAAAAGTCAGTGTCAAGAGTTACAACAGATCTAAACAAATTCTGAGTGGTGTAAACAAGGAAAAAGAAACTGTCTCTTCTCGCATGAGAGAGGAGCTCTAACTGTAGCTCTAACTTGTTGGTCAAAACAAAAAGGAAGTGATTTCCTCATGCATGTTGACTTACACAACTTCTTGCCACAAGACACTACAAACAGCAAAGGTTTACAGGGACCCAAAACCACCAGCAAATGAATGGAAGAAAATTCCTCAGTGACTACTGAAAACAAACGTAAGATTTTCAGCTCAGGAAATGGACAGCTGCAGGAACAGGCAGTACAACCATGCCTGTTCTCATCTTTAGGCACATGACTGGGATATCATCAAGATACAGGGATGTCCTGGACTTGGGTTTGATCTGGTGTGCCACTCTTAGAATATTATCTTGTGTATCTCAGGAGTTCAAAAATATAATGAGAAGTCTTACCAAAAAATTACAGAATTATCTTTTACAGGGTTTTTTTGCTTTGTTTGTGGATTTGGTCTGGGGGGATGGGGTGGGGGGAGTGTTTGTTTGTTTGGGGGTTTATTTTGTTTTGGTTTGTTTTTAAATGATTGAGGGTTTTAGTATCTTAGGTTTGGGGCAAACTTTAGTCCAATTTTCATGCTTGCATCCCCAGCTAACATATTCTGCAACACTGAGCACTGAGAACATTGCCATTGATTTCAATCAGCAAAGAATCACACCCTAACTGCTTCCAATTTCACAGGTACTAAGCAACACTATGTGATCGCAGCCTCTGAGTAAGCAACATCCTGTATTCAAAGGTTTGAATCGTACAACTCCATACAGACCTGGGAACTTCGGCACCTACCAGTGAACACCACCTTTGCCAATTGTGGATAACAAACTCTTGAAGCACAGAAAGAAATACCTTATGTGCTATTAATTGGTATTAGTTTCACTGAACCATAAAATCTCCCTGTATCCTTATTGCGGACCTAAAACCGAGAGTACTTACTACTCCACTGTAGCGTTTCTATATTTTTCCCAGTATTAACCAGAATAAAAATATCTTTTCTTAATGTATCAAAATCCATATATAACATTCCTATTAACGTTATGTATTCGGGTACATTTTAAGATGAAAAACAAAGCACACAAAAATTAAAAGTTAAATAGAACAATAAGTTAGATTTTACACTTCTTATTGAACATTACATTATAATAGTGATCTTCTATGTTCACATTACAGTAAATAATCCCTCTAGTTCAGCAACATCAGCCTTAGGGCAACATGTAACATCATTCCTTACAATTATATGCATCTTCGCGGTAGTGCAGGTTTTTTTCAAGAATTATACAAAAACACTGTCATAGCATATATGTTTTTCTTTAAAAAATAGCAGCTATCACTATTAGAAAACAGTAAATAATACCATATTCTCCATTTTGTTAGCAGTAGGAGATTCCTGAATGCAAACAATTCCCTAAAAATACTCAAAAGCTGGATTGGATTTAATGGAAACAGTACTTACAGTCTTTATTGAACTATATTTTCTTATCCACACACCAAGACAACAGAAACCCTGCTTGCTGTTAGCATAGAAAATACAAATGGTTCCAAAGACTGGATCATCCCTGCTACCCAGCGAATGTCTGAGAATGAAGCTGGCTGTCCCTCCCTGGGCAAATCTTGATCTGGTTTGATATTTTTAAGAATGTGAAATTTCAAAGGTGAGATATAGCACTATGGAAGTCCACACACAATAAAGCAATGAGTTGCAACAAAAAGTGCTGTTCTCTTGCCTCTCATATCTGTGTTATCACACCTGTGCTGTGCAGATTTATGTCAGAAACTGGAAACTTAGCTTGTTAAGAAGCATGCAGGGGGAAAAAAAAAAAAAGAAAGAGCAACAGAGAATCTTCAGAGACCTCAAAAGGAAAAAAAGAGCAGAGTAAGAAAGCAAGTGATGATGAATGAGCACTATCAATATACTTGAGGAGATTTCACAATTTTTCCATATACCAATATATTTCTATTTACGTGTACTAAATACCTGCATCATATTCTATTTAAAAGTGGTTGAAATCAAAGAAAGGCTCCTTCCAAAACATCATATGGCATCAGAAAAATTCAATAGGATATTATCATAACAACTCAACAAATTTAATGCTGATTGTACAGGGCATTAAAGCTACAATAGAATTCTTCACTGAAGACTAAACCCAGTCTTAATATGATCTGTTAGTAACACCAAAATTGGCTGCATGACGAAGTTAGCCTCTAAGGAGCTATAGTGAGGTTATTCTGGGCAGGGAGTTGTCATTACAAGATCTCCCAGTCCAATAGAAACTTCTGCCAATGTAAAGAAACAGCTACTTAGGGCTAACGTCCTGGCCGCTTTTCAGTATGGACCTTGTCTTTTCAACCCTCCATAAGGCTTCTTCTGTTCTTACGCATCTGTACTGAAGCTGTGCTGTTTAAATTATAATCAAAATTATTCCACTTTTAGTGACTGTTTCTGATTGCCTCACAAACCAGGCTTTTGCATTCACCCAATAACACACAAAAGGACCTGAGGATTTTGAAGACAAAGGCTCTTGTCCTTCCCCTTAGGAAAATTTTTTTTTATGGAAGCAAAAGCAATGCTTGCCAGTAAACATTACATTTCAGAAATATGTATTTTAATAGTCAACAACAAGCAAAAATACCCATAAAACAAAAATCCAAATCTCCAAGATCCTGGAAATGTTATGGACCATATTAAAAAAATTACTATTTCTGCAAATTCATTGGTTTCTTCTCCAGTTTTTAATCAGCAAGCTGTGCAATACACCATGAAAAGATCTGCATTTGCCTGGTGAACTGGCACACCAAGAGTGAAATACTCCTTCAGCACCAGCTTAGCCAGCAAAAAATGAGTAACATGTCTCTTTTTCATTCAGTCCTACTGAGTTAGTTTTGGTAGAGACCCTGAAGAGATTGAGACAGGAATGGGAGGTTGGCAGTGCCTATTCTAGACACCTGACAAAGCAGAGAGACAGAGCATCTGGGTTTAGGCACCAACATTTACTCCCTCTTCAGAAGTAGGTCTGTAGTGTGAGTCAGGGCTCTGAGGTTTGATGCTTTCCTATTGGGCAATAGCGTAATTATGCGCAGTTAAAGGATTTGGTTATCAGTGAACAAATGGCAGGGATAAAAAAAGCCACCCAACCAACCAAAAACTAAACAAGGAAAACTCCCCAGATCCCACAGCCTGGTGTTTTTCTGAGTAGTTCAGCTCAGTTTCTATTGCTTGGAAAACTCCATTGGCTGAAAATAACACAACCTCCAATAAAAACGAACAGGCAGCATTCAGAACAAAAGGCACAAGGATAGAGCTATTGGGAAGTCACAAGTCTCCTTCTCAAGTTTGATGAAGATCCTATTTCTTGCTGATCTGCACTCATTTAAAATTGAATGCTTTAAAACTAAAGCTTTGGAGTTTCAAAGAGATTTAGGGGCATGGGACTAGAGTAATAAGTAATATCCACTGATGATGGATACTGGAGGCATTAAGGATATTCTAAAGGTTAAAAAAAACTATTTAAGAACAACAAAAAAACCCAAACCCTAAAGAAACTATTAAAAAACTACTGCTGTTCAAATGTGGGATGGCTTTGGAAGGCACTTGAGTTCTGCTAGCAAAAAAAGATGAAGGAGCTACAAAAGAAAATTTTTACCCTCATCCTTCTCCTCAAAGGATCTCCTTTACGGACTTGCAGATTTTCAATATTGGGCAAAGGCAGCTTGCTGCCATAACACTCTTTAAAAAACCCCAAAACTATGGGCTAGTAATAGCAAACTTGGCTTCATCATAAATAGATGCAAGCTGGTGTGCCAGGAACCTACTGGGGTTTTAAATCCTTGCAAAACAGGACTAAAGAAAAGAATACTCAGAGCAGCAGTAGGCAGGGAAGACTGTTGTTTAACTCCTTACGTGACTGAAAACGTGAACTACCTTGTATTCATTGTTACTATAAAACAAATAAACTAATTGCTAACCAACACAAATTATGAGCACATTTTTTCCTAATTTTTGGTAAACAAATTCCAATGCTTTAATAAAATCACACTGAGATACATTAGACTCAGCTTTTGTAGCCCAGTGTTTTTGCAGAGCTACTGCTGGGAGCAGAAAAACAAAACCATGGCTACATAAAGTGCAATTCTCTGTAAATAAAGTGAAAAAGTGATTGGCACTTCCATAATAGACTTTGAACCCCCTAGAATATCCTGCTAATAAATCGAAAGAACCTCTTTTTACTTGTTTGTTTTAATTAATAATACAAGTTCAAAGGTCATTCAAAAGCTACACCTGATTTACTAAATTCATGAATTCTTGCAAGATTAGAATTACAATAAATAGTTTGGAGAGTTTTGGTACAGAAAGGATAAATTTTGAAGACTAATTCAGAAGGATGAAAGAACTGAGACAGATTATACTGAAAATTTTGAATAATGTAGAAACCTGCCCATTAGTGTTTCATGCATGTTCATTCATATACACACACACAGAGAAAGTAATTGTTTCAAGGCCACAGTTTAGCTCTTCTCACACACATTTTCCATAAGAATTGAGCAACATAAAAGTTTTTCAAGAAGAAAGCTTGGCCATTAGTGTGTTACATCTCATGGAAATAATATCACATAGTAGTCTTTCACTTCTGAGGCTGAACAGAACCTGCATTTTATTATACCACACCATAAACATGACAACCCAAGAAAGAACATTAACATAAACCATTAACCCATTGGGGAGAAACTCTGGAAGGGGATTCATCTTTTAAAAGGAAAATGATGACATTAAAATGCACACAAAATTTGAAGAAACCAACCTGTGCCAAGTAACTGGGGCCAAAATTGAGCCATTCATAGTTAATGTACTTAGACTTCAGCAGAAAGAATTTAGAGCACATTAAAGCACAACAGCAACTTAGGAAACCAGCTGCAAAAAAATCAACCTGGCTGTCTGGAAGCACACTTGTGAGAATCAAATGGATCACGTTTCCGAAAGGTTCCCATACCTAATACATAGTACTGGAAGACACTGAAAGACAGAGGTCTGAGACATGCAGCCTGCCCTGTGCTTACAAAGAAATGCTTATTCTCAGCAAATGAAAGAACAAGCACGTGAAATTCTTAACATGAGAATAATCAGGAAAAAAAAAGGCAATTTTTCCTCTCCTTCCTTTGTACTTAAAGATAAGTTTTAGAAAACAAAATCATCAGGTGACATTGCTCTGTAATATTACCAATTAAAATAAATGATGTTGCTCTTAATGCAGTTTACAACCCCATATATAACCATTCTGAGGATAAAAGAAACAAAACAAAACCAAAAAGCAACCTACCATTTACTGAGCAACCAAATAGCAATATGAAAGACATCACATTTCTCTTTCTACGCTTTAGAGATACAGGAGTACTCTGATATTCCAAATTAAGGGATGCTATTTGCTTATGATACTTTTAAATCATAACTATGAATGCACTTGACATCTCTTAAAAGAGAGGAAAAAAAAGCAAACCCTAATTCATCAGCTTCTCTTTTAAAGCTGGCATCTGTCTGTCTCCTTACTGCACAAAATAAAAGGCAAGCTTTCCCTTTGCAAGCTCCAGCTTGGTCGCTCAATCACTACGCTCAAATCACAGCATGCAAGGGCTGCATTCCACCTCAGGACTATTTGTGGTGGCTGCCACGAACAGAGATGTCTGCGCTCACCAGGGCAGAAGGGGGCATTTCAGACTGTGAAGCTGATTCCGCTGGAAGTGTTTGCTAATAGAGATGTCAATGAAGCAAAGGAGTTTTAGTACCTGAGTTAACTAGCTGTTGCTCCATGACCCCGCAGCCCAGGACCTCCAGCCATTCTCCTTGGAAGTTGATCTCCATCTCAAAGGAAGGGTGAGTAAACGGGAAGTAGCAGTCTACCCATCTGACTTGCAGTCCTGTAGCAGTGTTTAAAAAATAAATAAATATGAAGGGTGTATGCTTAAAAGGCCATCCCTCCAACCATCTGTAAAACTTGCCCTTCAACTAATGACACCAATTACAGCAATCCAGAGAAAAAAAATTGCAAACAAACTAATTTACAACACTTGTGCAAGGTGATAAATCTTAAAACTTGTGGAAAAAAAATGACCATGTCTTTTCTAATATGAAAAACACTTTGTGCAATTCAAGCACCCTTTGAAACCAAATCAATCATTTGTCAAACTCTAGCAACCACCTGGCATCAAACAAAAATGAGCCAAGATCATAGGCAAGTCAGTAATTCTGCTATTCTTTGCACCAGGGAATGACTAACCGCTCCTCAGAGGAAAAGATAAATCTTTACTTTTAGCTTAGTATTGTACGGATCAGCTAGGCAAGTACTTATTTTTCCATCAGAACCTATTTAAAATACAAAGCAATTCTTTCTGCATATGTTTAAATATGAAAATTAAACACAGGTATAATACACCCAAATATAAATATATATATATAAGGTGTAGTACGTGACTAAGGGATGCTATATACCGGCACACGCAGAGTACTCCCAACTCCAGAGACAACAGTTTAACTTTGTATGGCTGTGAAGTGTAAGAGAGAGGCACCACTGGGGAACTCCCCCTTGCAAGCCCCCCTCTGCACAGAGCTAGGAGACCCCTGGCATCTCAGAGCAGCGGGGACAGAAGAGGGCAAGGTCTATAGTGCTGCCAAAAGCAGAGGTGTTGTCCAAGGCCCTCGTTATATTTGATGAGTTTTAGTTCTTGTAATCATTTACACGAGCTTTGTTTCACTACAGTTTTTTTTTTCCTAGCCATTAGGTGTCAAAAAGGAAAGTCTCTGAACCACAAACTGTAAATACTCCGAAAAGAATTGAACTGCGAATTCTGTGGGCTAATACCTTAACCCCAAGCCCATCTTTCCCTTCAGTTAAGACAAATGCTAATCAGCGTTAGCATCATTAACAACCAGGCAGGTCCAGTTTTAAAAATAAGGAGCACAGCAAAGGTTGTTTGGGTGATGGGAACTGTTAACACCCTTGGTTTGATTTTCAAGATTTTTTGGGTTTGCTTCATAAAAGGAACTTAAAACATGAAATTGCATGATTTATGCCAAGAGTTTTTCAAAATAAAACATTTTCTGTAGCCTTAAAGATTAGATTGTCTTTGATTACTTCTGATTCATTAAATGTGGCTACAGAAGCTGAAACAATGTTACAAAAGTTTATATATATATATATCTCCAAAACATAAAATACCTAATAGTAACAGAAACCTTTCATGGATGCCATGAACTTTCAAATCAAGAGACAGGTTTCAAAACAAACACATTAGTACTTCTAGATTTTGTTTCCTCTCTTAAAAATCAAGTTATATGAATGATAAAAAAGCATTTTGATAATTTCACACATAGAACTCAGGAAACTGGAAGTATTAGGAATTATACCATTCATAACTGTACTGTGACTTACAGGAATCACTTTATTGCTGTTTGTCTGCATTACAATAAAAAAAATAAATTACATAGATGAAAAAAGTCATGTGGCTACAACAGTATGATGTGCAGAAAACATTTTTTTAATTTCCCAATCTTGGTACAAATGCATTTTTAATCCTAGGGTTGTACAGCTCTGCATTCACTGTAAAGCCATGCACATGTAAAATACCTTCATTTAGCTTGAAAAATCTGTAACTGCAGCAAGAATGACATTGAATATTCAAGTAGTTTCATGTTCAGTAACATTTGGACAATGTTTTCTTTTTAATCCTCTGATTACTTCAAAATGAAGCTCTGGGAAAAAAAGGATTTCTCTGCTTTTTGTTCTTAATTAAAATAAATTTTTTAAGGGAAAAAAAGCAATTTAAAGGTATTTTTTAATTTTGAATTTTAATGTGTATTAGTACTTAAGAGGCATTTTTTTTAAATGCAAATAACCAAACACAGAAAAATCTGAATAAAACAAAACAAATTCACAATGAAGAAACAACTTTCACCTTCATTCTGTTTTCTAAAGTACCGGTTAATCCTATATACCACAATAATTTTATTCATACAGCAGCCAGGACAAATGGGAATACCTCTGTGGTTTACATTCAGGTGTTCTTTCAGACTCTTGGCTCTGGAAGACTTTACTGAAAAGCACAGGGTGCTCAGCCTTCGGCAAGATTAAGCCTTCTAACTGCATTTCTATGGACTGTCACAGACTAAATGGGTACATTTATTATTTAGATACAAAATATTGTCTTGGTGCTCAACATATTCCCAAGGAATAAAGGGCATTGCTCACACTCAGCAAATTAAACCACTAAAGACTTAAAAGGATTATGAAGATTAGGCTTTCTGTATTACTATAAAATTGACCTGATTAGGCTGAATTTATTTCTTTACATACAGCCTATGAAATGCTGGCAAAAATGATCTTTTCTGGAAATTTTAGGAGCCATATCTGTCGTAAAACATAGAGGCACTTAAGAGTGCACAATGCTGAATTCTAACTGAACACTGATCACTAGATACAAACTCAGTCACTTCCCTACTTCAAAGAGACGATTTACATTAGCAGAGGACACCTGCTCATTTCACAGTGTTCACAGGATTCCTTCCAGTGGGTACACATCCGTTAGTAACTTACATGCCACATCTTCAATGAGTAAGGAAAAAGTGAATAGTTACTGTTATTTCTGACTACCGAATCCTGAAAGATAAGGAACTGGCCATAGCCTGCTCTCAAAAGCAATGGTGTTATCAGGTATTAAGATAAACAAGTAGTTGCCAGTGCTAGCCTAATTGAGACTCATAATGAAAAAGGCTTGACCAAAGGCACTAAAAAAGAAAGAAAAAAAAAAACCCAACACATTAAAGCAGCCTATTGCTATGCTATAGCACAGAAGCAACAAAGCCAGAGACCCAGATGGTCTTCACTGACCAGAAATTCTCTTTGTTGCTGAGGATTATTTTGAGAGAAGGAGTCTCTATGGGAGAAAAAGGAGGGGGGGGGGACAGCGGGGTGCTGGGGAGCACAGAAGGTATTGAGCTGTGGCCACTTCAGGGGTGTGTTGATTTCGAAGTACTCTGCACCTCATTGCTTCAATTAATTCATCTCAGTTGCAGCAGACAGGAGCTGGCTGCCCATGAACCTATGTTAGCTCACACATTATTATTAGCCAGACCATTATGTCTTCAGTAATTGATTTTTTTTTTTTAAAGTCCTTACACTCCACAGATCTCCAATGCACTCACATAAGGTATCAGTACACCAGAGTTAAGAAGAAGAAAGAGCAGAAGAACGAGTTTGATTTAAAAGACATCCAGTGTTAGTTCAGTGAGAACAAGCAGTGGCAGAACCATCAGTCAAAGCACAGCATCACCCACCCTCCCGCCTTCTCTTACCGGTGCCTAGGAACGGCGTAGATAAATACAGGACAGCAGTGAATTTTGGGCCATTTAATATAAAGCAACAAATCACAGAACCAGCAGAGAGTCATTCTTTTCTATTTGCTATAGTAAGATTACTTCTTAATCTCTCAGCGTCCAGAAAGTTTTTGGTAAACTACAGAAGGGTTAGAGAAAGAACTGGAGTTGGGAAAGACTGGTCAACCTGATGAGGAAACGTAAGACAGCTAGCCTTGGAAAGCCTCATTTCAAGGTAACTAAAATGAGACAGAAGGGACTTCCTACACTGACAGAACTGCATGTGGAGATGGAATTGTAAGGTAAATTAGTGGATTTTTAGTGTGCACTGTATCTCAAAGTAATAGAGGAAAACTAAGATATCAGAAACTTTGGATATCAGGAAACATTTTTTGGATATCAGGAAACATTTTTTCACTGAAAGGGTTATTAAACATTGGAATAGGCTGCCCAGGGAGGTGGTGGATTCACCATCCCTGGAGGTGTTTAAGAAAAGGATAGATGAGGTACTTAGGGACATGGTTTAGAAGGGGTTTTTGTCAGGGTAGTTAATGGTTGGACTTGATGATCTTAAAGGTCCCTTCCAACCTCACCGATTCTATGATTCTAAGAAAGGAGATCTCTAGGCATAATGTTTGAAATAGGATCCTGACAGCCAAATCTCATGAAAGAAACTGATAGACCATCACTTGTAGAATGCAAAATCAGACATGGCACACCACTAGAAAATGTCATAAAAAGAACTATCTTATATTATAAAGTATTTAAGACAACTGGTTGCATGCTCCAGATCTTTCCCCCTCCCTAATGTCTCCCATTCCTTTACCTGTTGTCAAAGCCAGGAAGAAATAAAAAGAAAAACTCTAAGAATAAATGTAGGTGCAAATTTTTATGAAGTCTTCAACGTTCCTCATGACAACCTAGGGATCTTTAAGCACCTTCTGTTACATCATTTACTGGCATGTACAGTCAACACTGAAGTATCCAGACAGTGTGGGATGAGTCAGGTAAAGCAAAACTGTCTCATTAAATATTATGAACACTAGAACAAAACAAAACCGAAACAACAAAAACCAACAACAACAAAAAAAGACAGGTCAGTGATCCAACCTTTCTGCAGAGATCCTGCAGAGATCCTCCATCTATCATCAACCTGAGCTGCTCAATTCCCAGAGAAGCCCTGCAGAAGCACAGCTATCCAAGTCCAGGACTTCAGGCCTAAACTACTTTATGGACAACTAGCTTGCATGAGAGACTTAATCTGCTATCCAAACAATCTGCCTATGCATTAACAGTTGACTGTATGAGAATGCAACATTTCAGTAGGTTACTGCAGCTATGATCATGCTACCCTGCCAGAAAAGATGTGCAAATTCACTGCAATATTCTCCTGGCAGCAGAGACTGTAAAGAATACAGCTTATGTGAAGTATAAAAGGAATGAAATTTTTGCTTTTAACAGAACATGAGGCCTTACAGAATATTCACAAGAAGAAAAAATATAGAATTTTTCCAAAAGCAATAAGCAGAGTAAAATACATTCAAATTTTAAGTTAAAATCTAGGGTAGTTGAGACACAAAAGTAAGCAAAAGCATTGTGTAAAGTGGAGAGTAAAATGAAAATTCAAAGATAGCATCTGTCAGAAGACAAATGTAATTATGCGTGCCCCAGGTCACTTGCATTGCACCCATCCCATACGTCTAGTGCCTGGCACGAAATCTGCTTCTTTGAATAACAGCTTCCAGTTTGTATCGACAGGTTAGAAGAGGATCAAGAATGCGAAGGGGGGACAACTTCACATTTCCATGAATGGGAAAAAAAAAGAAAAGAAAAGAGATAATTATATTTAAATCACTGTATCTTGTCTTTGTATTTCAGGAAAAATACCCAGGGCACAGAAATAGAAACCCCCTACAGTAAGAAGGTAGTACTTACTTTCAGTCTGTAGTAGGTTTACAATCATTTCATAATATTTTTTGATGTCTTTCTAGCTACTGTGTGGACTGTAGAAAAACTAGAATAGCCAACATACTGAAGTTTAAAGTGCAGCATCTGTCAACAGTTAGAGAAGGATGTCACTGTGCTCTCAGATATCATTAATAACTCCCAGAAAATTATCACTTTAAACAACACCCTCAGCATCTGAGGTTGATGAAAAAAATACCATTCTTACTATGACTCACTTTGATCCTGATTTTGTATGTTTCAAAAACCACTGTTAAGTAAAATACAATCACAAGAAAAACTGAACTCAGGATTTTAAAAAAAAATTGCCCAAGTGGGATAGAACAAAAACTGGTTAAAGTTTTGCTTGCTGTAAATTAAACTTGAGAATTCCAAGCAGTCAAAAATAAGACTTGCTACCGTAATCAATTCACTCTTGCAACTACTGCTCTAAATTCAGTGGGCATCTTAAAAGAGCCTTGAAAGTAGCCAGCATACCCTGTGCATTCTAATATTATCCAGTAGTTCCTCAACAGAAAAATGAATCAGTTCAGAAGAGAAGCTTCCTTGCCAGGAAATAGTATTAACGTAGCAATTTTAACTCAGGCCATTTATAAATTCAACTCCTGAAACCGAAAGCAGGTATTTCCATGGAGAAGATATTTCATTCGTATACCCAGACATTCATTACCCTTCCTCATTCCACTCTAAGTATCAACGAAGAATTATTTTTCAGCTTGGTGCAAACTTACCAAACATCACCTCTGCTTAGCTGCAAGTTTAAGGTTTTTTGCATGATGAAAACACGGCATTTTGAGTGTGTATGCAGGAAAGCAGCACACGCATGCACATACCCCTTCTCCTGTCAAGCTCCATGCTGCCAGTGCGAGGTGTGATCATTGTCCCACACGCTCCCCAGGGGCACCCAGTGCTGATGCAGCCCCTGGTGTGATGCTGCAGCCATGCTCTGTCCCTACAGGGACACAGGAGGTCCATGAGGAGGAAGCAGAGGGGGTCCCGCACAGCTTTAAACTGGAGCTGGAGTTGCCTCTCCTCGTAGGACCCACGCTGACAGGTACACTGCGTTTATTCTAACACATGGGTTCTGCCAGATGAGTGCCTGTATTTGGGTCTGGCACTTGTCCCTACCTGTATTCATACCCACCACGTTACCCTGACATGCAACATACCAAAACCTCTTCACAAAAAACTGATAGAATCATAGAATTGTCTATGTTGGAAGGGACCTTTCAGATCATCAAGTCCAACTATCAACCTAACACTGACAACAACCATCACTAAACCATGTCACTCAGCACCACTTCTACCCATCTTTTAAATACCTCCAGGCATGACGATTACACCACTTCCCTGGGCAGCCTGTTCTGACACTTGATGACTCAACACAGGGTTCTGTGCACCACTATTTAGGAAAACCAAGAGAGCGTGTGGCCTCTTGTGCTGTGCTCGATAATTTTATGAGGTGTGGATAAAATAGTATTAAAGAACAATAACATCTAAATACAGGTTGCGGATGAAGGGTCAATCAATAGCCAGTTACTCTGACATTAAAGACACTGGGATGGAACTCTGACCAAACTTAAGACAAAAATGTAACAGTAAAGAATATGAATGAAGACTCCTGAAATTACTGTAACTCTTATTATAAAAAAAGCCACGTGGCTGTTTCAGTATACCAACATCACCCCTAAGCCTCTGTTTTTATTATGCAACAAAAGGTTTCTCAGAAGTCTGGATGCCTATGGCCATCAGCCGTCCATGAAAAAAGGTGTAAGAACCTACCATCACCAAAGATGTGAGTCATGAGCTTTGTGAGCACTTGCTTCAGGTTGAACTCCACCAGCCTCACTGCCTCCATGGTGTGACACTCTTGCTTGTGTGCAGTGCGATGACCTTGCTCAAACAACTGTAAGCCTTCACCGTCTTTAATGTTGGAGAACAACTAGAACAAAACCAGAAAAGACACCAGTGTTTTGCATCAATTACTCTCTGAACAAAAACAGAGAATGAAGTTGGATTCACTGAAGTGGGAATCTTACCTGCTAAGTCTGCACCATGAAAGACTGACAAAGTTTTTCATGTAAAGGCTGATTTTATACAAATTCTGATCACTAAACAGAGAGATAAATCATTGCAAGAACAGAAATAGTCAAACAATAAGATTTGTTTTATTTCTGTACTATATCTTCAAATAACATGATTAGTTACAGGAAAATATCAATTTATAAAAAAGTATTTCTTTTTTTTCTGATCCTGTTACTTTGAAAGTTATCACACAGAACAAAGTACACTGTACGGTATATCAGTATATGTAAATTATATCCCAGAAACTACAATACACAACAACATTTATCACAGCTTCAACTTTCTTTAGTAATTGAATGATGTAAAAGAAATACCAAAACACCCAACACTTTTAAAAAAATTGTAATTGAAGGAACTCTAAAAAAAACGAAAAACAACACAAAAAACCTCAGGCAGTTTACTGAGACCTTAAGCTGTTTATATTTGATTCATTTTGGGTAGAGTTTATTCATTTAAAAACTTCCATTTCCTTGCACTTTCCCCTACACAGCACCTTTTTGTGCACAGGACACTTTCCCCTACACAGCACCTTTTTGTGTCTATGTAAGGATTCACGGTCTTGTGGGGCTTCCAGATAAATTACAAAGCACAGGGACAGCCTGTATATGGGATGTGACAGACTTGCTCTTTATGCAGAGGCCGCTCTCCACCACATCTGCTGCCAGTTGAAGATTTCTGATTTCCTGTACCGGTTTCTGGCCAGGTGATCCCAGACAGATAAATACCAGCAATTCCGCATCTTCTGAGAGACACTAATAAAACATTCTTGCTAAGCCACGTCGTTGAAAGGTCTGTGTCTTGGGGACATGAGCAGACATTTTTACACTGTAAAGAGTATTTTTGTTGGAAATCTTACAGCTGTACACAAAATAAAAGCTGTTAAGTCTGGAGGGCAAGGAAAGCTAATTGAGAAAGTGTTGCTAGTGCCCTTTCCTACCGCTACTCCTCCACCTTCCATAGTCAAGCACACACAGAGGGGAAAAAAACACGCATTGAGATTTTCTTCACATTAAGCCTCCCGGCATAACTAGCTCCTACCCAGGAGATGCCACGAACAGCGTGTAACCTTACACACAGATGCCCACAAAAGTTGTTTTAATTGCAGTTTGATGCCTTCAGTGCACTAAATGCTTTTTAAAAAGTCCCAGTGAACCTCTGGTAGCCTACAAATGCTGGGCACAATTAATTAAGCCTAGCTTCTAGCACATTTCATACAGACACAATGCATGCAGAAGGAATCTGAGTTTTGACAGCATGCAAACTAGCAGCAAAATGGATTGACGGAATAAAAAGAAAATCTTATCAGTAGCATTTAACTTTGTATAGCTAGTCAGAAGGAGACAGCTGAAAGACTGAGAAAACACTTCTCAGGTTAATCTCCTTAGTGTGCTGCAGAAGAATAAAAAATAAAAAAGGAAAAAGAGAAATAACAAATAAAACTATTATCCATTGGTCTAACAAAAATGCCTTTACTAATCAAAAGGCAGCAGCTTGACAAAACTAGGTTTTATACTTTTAAATAACAGATTCTTCATTCAAGTGCTCACCTGAAAGATTACACCCCTGTCTTCCTACTGGCATTATTTCTGCACTGGCTGGAAGAAGCAGACAATACCCACCCTAGAACTAATTTACTGTCAGCAGGGCAGATCAGCCATCGAACATGTGGTTTTGAAAGCCAGGGGGTATTCACAGAGGCCAGCATTAGCCTAGTTGTCTTAGGCTCACTTGGGTGGCCAATGGACAGACGATGGCCCCCTCACACAGGGACCTGGAGTGGCTAAATTAGGTTCCTGCTCTGAACTAACCTCTACAGGTAACTTTTTCTTTCTATTGACTGAAAAGACTACCCTCGGTAAGCCAGAAACACCCTTCAGGCCACAGAGATTTTTAACCCTTTCGTCTAGAATACACTGTATTTACACATTAGAAGATGTATTCATTGTGTTCCCCATCAGCATATTTTAGAACATGAAACTCTCTTCTTCCTTTTCCCCTTCATTCCTCCCCTCACCTCCCAGCTCAAAACTGGTTCCTCAGACCACGGCAAGGAACAGAGAGTCTGAACACTGCCCTTCAAATACAGCATTTGTATGAACAAGTACATAGAAGTACTTTTCCTTACCACTATATTATTCCTGAAATGCTGATATTGCAATTACTGTCTGAAGCAAAATTCTATTTTAGTAGATTATTTCAGACGTAGCAATAAAATATGTTCAAGAACCATTTATTAGAGTGAATACTTTCAGTCATGCCCCGACCCTCTAACCTGCCAGACTCTTCATCCTGCCAAACCAGTCATGTGCACAATCTCCTTCTCCATGCCAGGACAAGTGTCCGTGCAGTGGTGCAGTGAGCTGGGAGATGAATCTGGATGGGAAGTAACCCAGGAGAAGCGAGGAAACTGAGGGATGTCAGAATGGACAAATTCAGCTCAGTAATCAATTATCAGAATACTGGTGGCACCAAGAGACACACTGGCACAAGGGACAGGCTGGGCCATTTTCAGCACAGGCTGTGAACGTACAGCCTTAGGGAGGTCTCCAAAAGACAGCAGCAAGGAAACATCCCCTACAATCAGGCACCAAGAGGCACTTTAGTACTCTCCACAGAGGCTCAGTCAGTTCCTGTCAACTCCAGCACAGCTGTGGACGGGGTTATACTGAGAAAAAAAAAAGATTCCTTACAGTTGTATTAATATTTATTCCCTTCTTTTCATTCACCAACATTGCTATGTCAATATGAGCAGCTTTAAACTGATATACCAATTTCACTATTACAATGATTGAACTGTACTAAGTACATGTCTTGGATTAGAAACACTTCAACATTTCTATATACATAAAGCTGGGAAAGTCAAAGGTTGAATAAAATGAAGAATCACCTACAGTTGCTCCTTTTTGATGTCAATTTTTCTCAAGCACATATCTGAGCAAATGGAAAAAAAAAATCATCTAACAGTCTTGCATAAAACACTGGCACATACAAGATGCCACAAATTCATGTACATTTATTCCTTCAGTGCAGACTAGAATAAAATCCAGTATTTTGTCATATTGGATATGATCGGTCATTACTACAACCAGAAAAGAATTTCCTGTAGCCATAAATCAAGCACCTTTGTGATCTCTCTAGTGTAAGGACAAGAAGTTTCTTCTTTAAATAATGGCATGTAAAACCTTGAATATTGTGTCATCATGCAGAAATTAAAAAAAATTAATAATTACTAGGTCAGCATATTTGGCTGATGCCGCATTACAAAAGAGAAGGCAGAGAGGAATCACATTGATCTTACCACCTGGTGTGAAATTTACTCATAATTCAGCTCATAATAAGAATAGTCAAATTTGGTAACATGTAGTGGCCAAAAGATACTGGGTTTTAACTGGACAAATACAAAAATGCTCCTTTAAAAGTACTTCACGGTATTTCTCAGCGTGGCACGGAGGGCAGAAATCACATGTGTGATTTCAACATAGACACCAACATTTCTTCAGTCACTTGACAGACTTTTTTTTAATCTCACATCGCTTCATTATCTATACGCTAAGGATTCAGTCCAAGATTAAGTGTCTCTTTACAGGATGGCATTCATAGTAGGTTTCAGATCAGAAAGATCTGTAACTACATCCTGTCTTTCCAGAATGCAGTTGTGTATTCCTCCTGCCAGTCCTGCACACACCAGCAATTAAGGTAATGAATACATAATGCTCACGTACTTATACTCACAGACAAACCGGCACTTAAGACGAGCTCTACATGAGGATCTGCATGTGGCAACACTCAACCTTGCCACATCGAATGCATTTTGAGACTCTGGCCCCGATGAATATCCCTATAAATAAACAAACAGCTGCACTCTAAATCCACTTACAAAGAGCAAACCATTTCCACAACGTTTTAAATGTGCTCTAACACTCAACCGATGCATCAGGAATGATGAAGATGACGCTATTTGAAGATGGCTCATCAAAAAGAAAACCTAATGCCAGTCCCAATCAGCCTCCAAGACTATGAAATTTGTAAACCTGCTCCCCTATCCGGGCAGTTTCAGGTGCCAAAGAGATACACAGCCCATTACCCACATGATAGAATGCTCTTTACTGCATATCGATAAGCATTTGTTTTAGGAAAGGAAGGCAAAAATCACTTCAAGCAACAAGCTTGCAGGTGGTCATCTTAATTTCAGGATCCTTCCATTTTCAGTCCTACAGTTACAGCGAAGAAAGGTTATTTCTATTTTTT
>VXBO01010729.1:267895-283694 GCA_013400135.1 Rhinoptilus africanus | reverse complement strand
AAAGTGTTTCTGAAAAAACCAAAATCATCGCCATGTTTAAGGGAAAACCACACAGATGTTTTTGAACAGGCAAGAAAAAGCAACACTGCCACACAGGTATCAGTGATACACAGATATCAGCTAATGAGACATATATGAGAGGACTCAGACTTCTGTTCCTGTGGCAATAGAAATTCCTTTATTTTTAAACCTATTTAAAGATTTCCCAAATAGACTTGTAGATATTTTGCTCTGTTATTTTTCCTGCATGATTTTAATACTGCATTGAATAGATTTAATTGCTTTATTCTGAAAAGCAGTGTTGGATTATTTTTTTTTTAGCTGGATGAGACAATGTAAGACAAAGTTTGAAAAACTATTTTATATAAAGTCTTTGCAATAAAATAGGCACTAGTGGCTTCCAAACTTTCTAGAGACCATGGACCTCTATGAAAATCTAACAGACCTTCTGCTGCCCTTCACTGTCAAATTTTCAACTAAAAATAATAAAGAATACAATGTGTGTCCGCGGACCAGTGAAACTCTATTTATTATGGCATGATTTATACACTACAACTTGGAAAATACTGAATAATACAATATTCACAACTCGGGTAGACATCCGCAAGACTGAAGTCAGTTCCACCTGAACTACACAGGCCCTTTATTCCTACCACTCAGCCAAAGTGCAGCCTCAGCAATAAATTCACCTCCAAATATTGGAGCAAAGCAACGCTGCTCTTCTTTTTCTTAGCGTGGCGGATCTACTTCAGGTGCCCCTGTTCCTGTATGCTCCCCCCTGCTCCCAGAGAGGAGGGCCATCTCTCAGGCTCCTTGGGACTGATGCACTGCCCACAACCAACATCTCAAACACCCCTCCAGAGGCAACAGCACCTGAAACGTGGTGTGATGCACACTGTTTACGGAGCTGGGTGTCTCACCAAACACGTGCAGCCTGCACCACTTCCCATGCCTGGATGTGCTTAAGATGTGGCTACAGCAACTGCTGGCACGCAGTGGTATCATCAAGAGATGGCACAAGCATGGATCCATGTAGGGAGATATGTGTCAGGTGTCTATCGTAAGTACAAAATAATCCATTTCCTCATTTGCCACCTACAGAAGAAAACTGCATGGATCTCCACTTCAACACTATTAACTCAAGGCATCCTGGAAATCCCAAATTCCCTCTGACTCACCCACGCTATTACACAACAGGAGATAAATGCCCTCAGGCAGAGGGACTCCACATCCATCTCATCTGGCTACGGAGTCACTGACTTTCTCATACAAGCCTTAATCCTTGCCAGCCGAGGCACTGCAGCGCATCATCCAAATCAGAAGAGAAGAAACACACAGAAAAGAGGATTTCTAGAGGCTGATTTCAGGGTCTCCTAACACCCCTGGATGAGCCTCTCCCTAACCTCCGGTTGCGGAGGGCTAAGAAGGGCACCTTTCCTAGGCCACTTAAGCCTTTTTAAATATTTGTTACTCAGATAAATAATTGTTCCTCCCAGCTAAACATTACTATTATGACTCCCAGTTACATTCAAAAATATTCTCGCACATACTGTAAATGCTTCAAATCACTCTATATAACAGGTTGATCCTTGGAATGCTATAATTTGTTTTAAACTCCTTTACACCTGAGGATAAAAAAAAAGGATGACTGAATACAGGAAGGAGCTTTCCTTTGGTACAGTGTCAGCACAGAAGCATGGTGCGCTAACAAACAGGATTTTGGAGTAGTCTAACCAAATGACACTAATCTTGCAAGGGAAAGCCTAAGATGGCACGCATTGATGAAAAAAGAAAAAACAAACAAAAACGTGTAACCAAAGATGTTGGTCAATCAGGTATTCGCATCTACACCAAAAACAAAAAAGGAAAAAGATAAAAACAACTTTTTTTTTTAATAATAATACACAAGAAATATGACTAAGGTACACAGTATGAAAAAATGAGGAAAGGAGTATGTATTTATATGAGTAAGAGAAAATTATTCATATACTCTTCATATACTCTACATTTAAGAGTCTTTACATTTCAGGATATAAACACTATGAAGTTACAATATCAACATTTTTTTTGCAATTATATATACTGCTTTGGAGGAGCAGTCCTTATTTTTAACTGGAATATTTACAGTTTTCCATTATATCCTAACAAAAAGTTGCCATTTCCACTAAAAACATTTCAGTGGAGAATAAAGAGGTATCTCTACTACTTCTTTGCAGTCTCCCTATTTATAGTTTTCAGATGTTCACACAAATGAGCCTGAGAGCATCATTTCTCCATCTGAACAATCTGGTATTGGTCTCCATTGGAAAAAAGTTACTAAATTAGAAGAGAAATTCCTATGTTTTCACATCTGTTCCCCTTAAAATTTATGTGTATTCAGTACAGACTATAAAATACCTTATAAAGTCTCCTTCTAATGTGTAAACATTATTTGTCGTCAACTGAATAATGTTCTGAGATTGCCATTGGGTTTATATTGGCTCCCTCTGCTGGCTAAAATGCACAAAGTGTAATTTAGTTGGGATTTTTTTTTCACTTCTCCATAAATTGTGGTAAGTAAAGAATGTCACCAAAGTCCACGGCATAGCACAGAAATAATTTCTTTTCTAATCCACTCAGGAAGGTTTTCCAGTTCAAACCTGACTACAGCAGTATCAATATTGCCAATCCAAAGCAGTAAAAAAAAAAAAAAAGAAAGAAAGAAAGAAAGAAAGAAAAAAGCCATACACTATAGAAGGAAAAAAAAATCTACACAGGAAAACAGGCATGCTGGAGGAAGAGAACACAAAAGGTATACGATTTGGGGGTACTAGTTAAAAAGAGTTCATTTTAAGTCTAGAATTTTGAAGCAGATTTGGGAAGCTATTTTGGCACTGGTTTTAAGTATTTCTATTAGTTAGTTTCTAACTCTTCTATATATTGCATTCAGGTAATAATTACCTAAAATCTTTTTAAATATACTGAAAACATGTCTAAACAGATTTTCAGATGTTCTCTGATATCATTCCAAGGACATTTTTTAAAAGTTTATGAGAAAATTCAGCATGACTTATTCTAACTTTTAAAACTTAAATTTGTTTGCAAGATAGGAATTTCTTTAGTACTTTAATTTCTGCGCTCATACAAAGCCGCAAAAAAGCATCAGTTACCTGCCCATCTTCAAATCATAGATTACTTTTCTCTTACAAAAATAAACAAACAACCATAATGAAACATTATATAGCCAAAGAAGCAAATAGCTCACAAGCACCTCGGAGTAAAACTCTGTAAAACCACCAAACTATGTTTTCTTAAAGGTCCCTTCCAACCTCACCGATTCTATGATTCTGTGATTCTATGATTTTAACTTTTATATGAAGACGAATTACGCTAAAAGTTTCAGTCGCAGGGCAGAAGTTCTAACCTTGCCTTGACTACAGATTTTGATATTTGTAAAGGAGAGACACTTTTCTACATCTACATCTTTCTTATCCTGCCTAAAATTTCATTCAAACTGACCTTTCCCGCCCCCCAAACTCTAAATTCCTCTAAATTCAAGTTTCTATTTAATCACTCAAGGTTTTGGGTTTTGTTCTAACTCTCATGGTTCTGTGGCCACTTTCACTGAGCAGACGATAAATGATAAATGTATAAATCAAAAGAACAAAGTAGAGCAGTAAATTGACTACAGCATATAATATTATTGTATTGGCCATAAGGTGAAACATACTCAGGGCTTGTAGCTAAGAGCTAAAAGTTTTCCCCTTAGTTCCAAAGACTGTTATCCTCAAAACTGTGCAAATTTCCTCTTGCCAGAGACTGCAGTTTGGTTATGAATGAAAAGTCTGAGGGCTACAAAGATGATGAGGGGACTGGAACACCTCTCTTATGAGGAAAGGCTGAAGAATTTGGGTCTCTAGTCTGGAAAAAAGGCAGCTGAGGGGGGAATCTTATCAATGCTTATAAATACTTGAAGGGTGGGTGTCAGGAGGATGGGGCCAGGCTCTTTTCAGTGGTGCCCAGGGACAGGACAAGAGGTAACAGGCACAAACTTGAGCACAGGAAGTTCCACCTAAACACGAGGAGGGTGGCAGAGAACTGGAACAGGCTGCCCAGGGAGGTGGTGGAGTCTCCGTCTCTGGAGACATTCCAAACCCGCCTGGATGGGTTCCTGTGCAACCTGCTCTAAGGTGGCCCTGCTCTGGCAGGGGGGTTGGACTAGATGATCTCCAGAGGTCCCTCCCAACCCTACGATTCTATGAAGGTAACAGGCCCTGACATTCACACAGTTCTGCTCAGTGGGTTACGACTTTAACATGAGTATAAATAAATGAGTATAAAAATATAAAAATATTTTTCTCATGTAGTATTGCCTCCATTTAGTCTTTGTTCTGCTCAAACAGTTCCTTCTGGAATTATTTAAATTTGGGTTATTTTGAACAGGCAACCAGAATATAAAACACAGAAACAGTCCCCAGAGAAATTTCAGAATTACACATTCAATTTTTTCCACAAGGCTCTTGTAATGATGACTGTAACAACTTTTGCATATTGCAAGACTATCAGTATTTAATCTGCAACTGAAGCAAAAAAGGATGCTTCAAATCATGCTCAGGTTCAGAATTTATGCCTATTGCCCAATAAATAAGACTTTACACGTTGTACACCATACCACTATTCTTTCCTCATTGGTATAGAAAGTCAACAGGACTTTCATTCTTTAGAGACTGACACATTTTCCATCACATAGCTAACTTCAAATTCATCAGCTATTAACATTCTCCAGCAACATCTCAACCATTTTCTTGGGGAAAAAGAAAGAAGAGAAAAAGAAACAAGCAATCTACAATGCAATGAATCAGATTGTTACACATTGTGCATTTCTAGATAGAAGATGTCAGTTAACATTTCTGTAACATGCTTCCCAATTATTAAAATCCTATTATTACTATTATTAAATTTGTAGCAAAGAAAGAAATAGTCTCTCATAAGGACTAAAATTTCTTAAGGGGCATATTCATTAACAATAATTTCAATAATTAGATCAATNAACACTTATAAATACTTGAAGGGTGGGTGTCAGGAGGATGGGGCCAGGCTCTTTTCAGTGGTGCCCAGGGACAGGACAAGAGGTAACAGGCACAAACTTGAGCACAGGAAGTTCCACCTAAACACGAGGAGGGTGGCAGAGAACTGGAACAGGCTGCCCAGGGAGGTGGTGGAGTCTCCGTCTCTGGAGACATTCAAAACCCGCCTGGATGGGTTCCTGTGCAACCTGCTCTAAGGTGGCCCTGCTCTGGCAGGGGGGTTGGACCAGATGATCTCCAGAGGTTCCTCCCAACCCTACGATTCTATGAAGGTAACAGGCCCTGACATTCACACAGTTCTGCTCAGTGGGTTACGACTTTAACATGAGTATAAATAAATGAGTATAAAAATATAAAAATATTTTTCTCATGTAGTATTGCCTCCATTTAGTCTTTGTTCTGCTCAAACAGTTCCTTCTGGAATTATTTAAATTTGGGTTATTTTGAACAGGCAACCAGAATATAAAACACAGAAACAGTCCCCAGAGAAATTTCAGAATTACACATTCAATTTTTTCCACAAGGCTCTTGTAATGATGACTGTAACAACTTTTGCATATTGCAAGACTATCAGTATTTAATCTGCAACTGAAGCAAAAAAGGATGCTTCAAATCATGCTCAGGTTCAGAATTTATGCCTATTGCCCAATAAATAAGACTTTACACGTTGTACACCATACCACTATTCTTTCCTCATTGGTATAGAAAGTCAACAGGACTTTCATTCTTTAGAGACTGACACATTTTCCATCACATAGCTAACTTCAAATTCATCAGCTATTAACTTTCTCCAGCAACATCTCAACCATTTTCTTGGGGAAAAAGAAAGAAGAGAAAAAGAAACAAGCAATCTACAATGCAATGAATCAGATTGTTACACATTGTGCATTTCTAGATAGATGTCAGTTAACATTTCTGTAACATGCTTCCCAATTATTACTAGATTATTATTACTATTATTACTATTATTAAATTTGTAGCGAAGAAAGAAATAGTCTCTCATAAGGACTAAAATTTCTTAAGGGGCATATTCATTAACAATAATTTCAATAATTAGATCAATCACACCTAAGTTTGCAGAAATTCCATCCTGCAAGACTGTCAGTGTTAAAATTTTGTGACAGATAAAATCTTTCCGTATGAATGCCTGAACTCCTGCTCAAATGAAAAATTTCCCATGATCACTAGACATTAAGAAATGGCATTTTCTTAATGTAGTATTGCACATTTTTCTCTTGCATATACCCTGATTATATTCACAAGCAGGCCTATGGGAAAACAACTGCAAACAAACAAGACTGGATAAACCTGCATGATTTCCATTTCCTCGTTACCAAAGCAGTGGTTTCAAGCTGTATTTGACACCACACAGCTCACAGAACATCTGCAGAGGCAGGTATGTTTTCAAAGTAGAAGAAGCACTGACAGCATGGGGTGGAAAAAGCCAGTGCAGACAGCACGAACCCTTTCTACCAGTGAGAAATGCAGTGCTCTGTGATTATCCTAGTTTTCCCTCAGGCATCCAAACCCATCAGGCTTCCCTGCCAAGCTCCTGTCACCCGTTGGCAACCACATTAAGAACGGTCTACATCTCAGTATTATTAGAATACACTAGTTTTAGTTATAGAAACGTGAATTTGGCAGTATTGCTACAAGCATACACAAATTATACAAATCAATTACTATTTGGAAAACAAACTGGCTTATATTTACCATTCATCAATGATACAGCGGAATAGTTAATGACACCCAAGCATTTGCAGAACATGCAAGCTATGCCAACAAAATACCTAAAAAGAGTCTTGGACATCTACCTATAGCTCTTTAGGCAATACCTCTGGACTCTGATGAGTTTACCATATATGTATTACACACCCATAACTATCAGCTGCAACACATGAATCCTTCAATGCAGCTTTAGGATGAGCTGAAGAATGGAGCAATTCATTAAGAAGACATTCATTTACAGAAGGTTGGAGCTATTACAAGAAAAAAGATGACATAATAAAAACTGCACACTGAATGTAGCTGCAACAACTCACATCCATGAGTCCTTCAAGTATTAATATGACAAAGTTTCTGGTAAAGTGACCTCATCATAAGAGACTTGCACTACAACTAGAACTGAATTGTGTGGATCGTTAGCTGAACAAGCTGTTTCCTTCAGGTAATTCTTATTTTGCTAGATTTCAAGAATACTGTCTTCCCGTTTTGTCCACATTTTTCTGGGGAAGTTTATAGTCATTTTCAAATTCAACATTTTACACCTATATTTTTCCCAAATTAAAAGTATAACTACAGGATCAATCACTTGATCTTTATCAATGTACAGCCTAACACATGTGTTGCTGTAACATGTTTACAGGCATGCACTTTGCTTAACAGCAAATACAAAATCGTGCTACTTCCCCAAAATATCTTTCACCTCAACTAGAAAATTCCTACCTCATGACAGGAAAACAGACGAACTCCTTCCATCTGATGGAAGACTGGGTAGTGGGTGTTATCGATTGTATCACGGCGGTAGACATCTCCCACTGCCAGAAAGGCATCTAGGCCCGAGTGTATCAAGTCCCACTGATGAGCTGATGTATGTGCTCTTAGCATGTGATCACAATTCAGGTAATAGTTATCCTCTTTCCTTCTGCTCACATGGTTTAGTGGGATAAGCAAACTATCAAAATTCTGCTGTGTTGTAACCACTGGAGAAAGACCATCATAGACAGAAAAGAGCGGAGTCCCACGGCGTCCTATATATTGCTTGTAAAAGTGGTCCTTCACCTGCTCCTTGATAAGCCACAAAGGGTGATGCTTTTTGTTGTGCAAGTTCTTCCCCACCTTGGAAAGAATCTTCTCTGTGACATTGCTGTAGTCATCTTGAGGATAAGCTTTACCAAGCAGTTCCACAGTATTGGAGCAGGGTGTGTTGGCAGCAGAATCTGAAGGTACAGACTTGGATGAAGAATGCCTTGAATGAGTGGGAATTCCTCTTACCTTTACTTTTGGTGCTAAAGCTGTTTTAGAGTACTTAGCTACTCTCATGAATTTCCAGAGCATTGCCATTGAAAACTCTTATGATCTAGGAAAAGAAAAAAAAATTTTAAAATTGAGTTAGGAACTACAGTCTTGCTGCAGGAATTCCTAGTATCCCTGGGACAGAGTGAAATCCAAATGTCTGCTTGATTAATATGACAAAGTTCCCATTACACCACTATTTTGACTTCAGAGGAGGGAAAATATGCTTGTGATCAAATTTCAGCGAGGACAGGATATCTCATTCAATTATCAGTCTTCTGCATCATTGCATCAGATTTAATGACTCTAGACCTTGCCTTAACCCCATTCCTGATACTGCTACTCTTTACAGCTGAATAAACATCAGGACTTCTTTGAAACAGTATTTTTCATCCAGATAAAATATGAGACAATAACTGAATACTACTTATGAGAAATTCAGAAGTTTAACAACGCCCTTTGGCAGTCAGGGACTTGCCTATAATAAGATCCCAAGCATTAACTTACTGCTGTACCACCTCCCCCCATTAGCAGAAGCTGCAGAAGGTGTTCCACATCAACCAGATGCATGTGGCACACACTACGCAATCATCATTAATTCTTACTTAATGCCAAACAAAACCAGTTTAACCTTTCAAACCGCTGAACTACTGTGCAAAAACAGATGGCCAAGACCACAAGGCATATATTTATACATAAACAGCATATTAAGTTCAGATATGAGTATTGCACAAGATTCACAATAAAGGCTCCACACAGTCAGAACCAATGTTAGCATTTTGGGGTGAGCACAAACCTCCTTTTTCATGTGTTCCCAGAATGGCTATTTTCACGGCTTATACCGCTGTAAGAAGCTGGGAGGCTCCTCAAATATCAGAAAGGTGACCGAACTGATGAGACTCAAAGATGTCTGAACTGAACAACTCGTTTCCTATCAAAAGGCCATCTTTACACATCCACCCTGTTTACAAACAGGCTTTGTGCTTTACGTGTGCACAACTGCGTTACTCTGTAATGCCCAAAGAGATAACTCCAAAACCAAAGAATTGTGAGGTTCATGAGCCCTTCAGTCACTCCAAATACATAAGCCCATTCTGAGATGCAAAAATCACTCGAACATCTATAGTTGGGCTTCACAAGTATTAGCATAGGTTCCAGTAAAATAATTAAGCATTACAATTTGCTTATTACAGAATGGGAAAACAGAGGCATTAGAATTTAAGTGACTTGGGAAAGGCACCTGCTCCAAACAACAAACTGGTCTATATTTCTCTGTGAACCAAGAAATTCAGGGCCACGTGTTTCCTGGGTAAAAGAATTCTCTGTGAAAGTCTTCTTAAAGAAATGGGGTAAGAAAGGACATTAGCAATGAATAGACCACAGTCTTCAAAGGATAGCTTTCCATCTTTACGCTAGGATTACAGTATCGGGCTAGCTTTCCCCAGGAACGTAAGAGAAACAAGTGTAAAAAAAGAACAAATAAGCTAAGTTTATTTTTCATATTCTTAAGCTCCAAAAAATATATTTAAATAAAATAGACACATTCTATAATACAGAGTCACCAAAAACCAGATCTGTAAAAGATAATAGGTATGTTCATATTTGGCTTCCATTCTAGTGGCTTATGCCTGGATGTTCTCTATAGGTTTACCTCCTGAAGTTAACTATCTCAATAGATTAAAATAAAGGCAAGTTGGGTAGTCAGAAATTAAATTTGGCATAGCAGTGCAAGGTTACTAAATATTTGGTTTAATCCTTTTTCTGGTTAAATATCTTAAGAAGAAATAGGAGCTACAACTTTTACCTAGTTTTCAACTTTTTAGAAGGAATGGTGGTTTTTGCCTTTTTTTCATTTTGCTTTTTTAAGAGTTTGCAAAACTGTTTCACCAAATTAGTTCTTGGTCATTACTGATAAGGTTCTTCCATAAATGAATTCACACACACACCAGAAACCCCTCTGACATGGACTAAACAAGGGACAGTCTTATGTTGTGAAAAGAGGCTCCATTTTCCCCAAACATACGTTCTCCTTCATGGAAAGTGAGTTCTCATTTTCAAACAGCTGCTTGAAATACCCAGTTCTAGTCAGATAATGAATTCAGCTTCCCTTAAGTAAATATCACCATCTGCCCATACATTTATTTTTCAAAAAAATTCGATTCAAAACTTATACAAAACTGTAAAGTACGAAAAACTCTCGTGACTTTATCGTGAGTCTCGTGATGTTTGCTGCTTTCCTAAATACCATTCCTCAGAGAACCAGACAACCATATGAGAAGTTTAACTTTCGCACAAACAGTTCTTCTCATGATTAGAAATTTATGGAAAAAGAAATTAGAACATGAACTATAAGGGGGGTGGAGGGTGGGGTGGGGGAGGGCATGACTGTTTATTTTAAGACTCATAGTTTTTAAGGGAGACTAATGTATACATCTCTAAGGGCTTACCCGATGATTTTTCAGTATTTGTAATGAGCAACACTGCTGTCAGTTTCTGATAGTTCAGAAAGGCTATTTTTTCTAAGTGATAAATACTTTTCACAAACTTGCTTCTATCCGAGTTTTCATCCTAATATTACGCTTATGCTTTAAATAGTTAAACTGCATTACTATCTGCACTATTATCCTAATTTAAAGCAGTGAGCCATAAGGAAAAAAAGTTACAGTCATCCAATGTTATCCGATGAGTTACCAATGTCCAAGTACTGTAAGCAACAGCAAACAAGTAGTAAAGGACCCACCGACACAGTATCACACAAAAGTGCCAGAAACGTTGAAGTCTTTCACCAACACTCTTCTGCTCCCCTCTCCCACCACAGACTCACATATGCTACTTCCAGGATCATTACAGAAAAATTATATTGGACTTAGTTCAACTCAACTGGTGATAAGTTACATTTGGTGAGAGAAGCCATAGAGAAGAAAGGAAAACACCATGTTTACACTCTTTACAGCATACAAGAAACCTTCAAATCAAAGAAATGTTTACCATGGTGGAGAGCAACACTGGAAAATAAAGCAAGCTCTTTACCTTTCTGCTAGCAATAATAAGGATACACTAATTATTTGTGTTCACTTCTAATAAATAGACAGTTACTTCTAGTAAACATCTATCTAAAGGTCTGAAAAAGCACAGTTTAAATTTCTCATTTCTTCCTTCATTTTCACCATGCTTATTATTTGGCAGTAAAATGAAACTGGTTTCTGTGCACACTGACAAAACCTGAACCGCCCAGCAAAGACTGCCAGCCAGCTAACAACCACGGCAAGCCAAACAGCAGCTGTAGGTCCTGTAGCTGAAAACAAAGACATAAATGGGAAATAAACATTGAATAACCACCACTGGCATCTACGATCCAAAGCTGGCAACGCGCTCCACCAGCATTACCAGTGGGTCACACACTTGGGGCTGAACAGTGTCCCTGACTCGCAGCCGGGAGCTAATGCAGGGTTTTGGAATCAGGCTCCCCTGCCAGCAGCTGCCATGGGGCTTCTCAAATCGCTGCAGGGGGACGTTCAAGCACCAGGCCCCCACCATCTCCTATTGCACAGGACCTTACCTGGACGCTACCACTGCCATATTCCCAGGTGCCTCAGCAACACCTCTGAAGCTCCATGGGCCTGTCCCTGTACCTCAATGTCCATACCGAGATGTCCAACACGACTGCAGTAACTCAAGATCTTTTCCTGGTGGACAAGATGACCATGAGCCAGCAATGTGCCCTTGTGGCCAAAAAGGCCAATGGCATCTTGGGATGCATCAAGAAGAGTGTGGCAAGCACCTGCTGTGGATGACCAGGCCGAGATGTGACAGCACTTGCCAGTACCGATCCTCTACCACAGACCCCGTGACATTTCTACAGCAGTTTCAGTTGACTGGCAAGGCTCCTTCATCCCCAACAGAAAACCATCCATCCCCCGTGCAGCAGCACAGCAGACATTACACATGCAGAAGTATACCACAGTCTGGAGCTTAACAACAGGGAAATAGCAGAGAAAATACCAAAAAATACTGTTATTTTGGAGCACATGCAAAGGACAGTTTGATGTGATAAGGTATCATATTGCTGTGTTGTTAAGGCATGTCCCCTCGTGTCTAAATCCAGGTTTCGACATCACAGTGCAGCAAGACAGCATTATCACAGCTGCAGTGGTATTTGTCACAAGTCCCCTTTACTCCACTGAGGTTTAGGAAAGATTCCTAGACTCAGTGAAATTCTTCCTTACACCTGCCTTGAAAAAGGCGGAAAAATGAGGGGAAGATTAGCAGCTCACAATGAAAAGAAAAAGGCCTGTGGCACCAGTGTTGTTTTATCCACTCACCTCTCCTAAAAAAGTGAGAGAGAGAGAACATCCTTGTTTGAGCAAACTAGAGCCCACCAGCAAACCAAACAGCTGTGCTTTCAGGGTCAATTCCTAGGTATTTACCTCCGTGAAGCAAGGGCTGACGGCTTTTCTGCATGCCCTGTGCTTTTTACTGTTCATGGCTGCAGAAACACAGATGGGCTACTGCACACATAAACCGAAGTACATGATGGGTTTGAATCTACAAAGATGAGAGTCTGCCTCCTATCCAAGAATAGATAATTAATGCAAGACTCTGAAGTGCCATGGAAAATGTTAGAAAAGTTGGGCTGCCACCATTTTGTGATGTGACAGATTTATCTACCGTATGTGTGGGGAGGGGAGTTCAACCAACATAGCATATGTTAAAACAAAAATTATAAACATATGCTAGGCTGCTAAAATTGGACATTTACCAGTCTGCTTAGCAATTTAGCTAAGCATTGAATTTTAGTTTTGAAAACTATGTAGGCATACAGCAGCAAATACCATTGTATTGCCATGACCATATCTACATTGCATAGGCTGTAACAGAAATTATTTTGCATGCAATACTAATAATGAGCTCAGACTTCTTCTAGCTCATGTTAAAATGCAGATATATTGTTGCACACCAGAACAAACTTCCGCTCTTATTGAGCATACTGAATTTAAGTTATATACACAGACCTCTGAAATAGCCTTACAACTTAGAATGGATCCATTTTAGAACCTGACCTTCCAAGGGCAGAAGATTTTTAGATGTCTTTGATGATGGCTAAAGACCCAATGGAACAAAATATTGCATGCACTACAAAGCACCAGGCAAGATAACATAGCCTTCAAGTATTTGACTCTGAATTTTTTCATGTACTTGGAGTTCACCTAGTTAATAATCCATCAGCAAGTTCCAAGAAACATACAGAGTAACTTTTTTTATTTTGTTATTTTTCTTAACTGAAGCAAAAATGTGTCATAGCTGGCTTGCTGTCTGTTCTCTAATAGTGAAACATTAATCATGATGCCGCCTTCAGCAATATTCTGAGGCTTGCAATATTGAGAGAGAAAATTAAAAACCTTTTCTGGGACAGGGGATGACCATGTTTTCTCTCAGTGTTATGTGTAAGACCTTCTTAAATATGAAATAAAAGGTACTAACAACTATGCAGCTTTTTCACTGATCCAGAAGATGCCTATTTGAACAAAGGCCAGTATTTCATGCCCCATCTTACATACATGAGAACCTGAAGGCAAGCACAGAAAACTTGGTCCATACTTCTGAGGCACACCTTCACCTTCACCATTCTTTAGGACTGCAGGATGGGCTAAGATAGTCATAGTGGGCAGCAGGTCTTTGCAGAGGGGAAAATACTTCTGCAAGGACCTCTACGCAAGTACCAGTTTTAAAACATTTTGAATGATCACTTGAGTACACTTGCCATTCAGTTTCAGGTTGAATATTGCAAATGATAACAAATGTCATGTTCACATCACACTGCAACAAGTTTCAGTTTCCCGTGTGGTCCTCCAAAGGCTGCTACAGGTACTAGTTTCCTGAGAAACAGTGTCACTCCAAGATTGTTCAGTTTCATCCATAAGTTTCCCACTTATTGGCAGGCTAATACTTTTCAAGATGTATGATTCAAGACAGGTAAAATGTGTTTCAGTAGTCAAAATACTTGTATACTCTGCAGCTGTGCTGCCTAGCTGGTATAAGACTGCTTCAAAGATTGACATGAAGGGGTTTCAAGACAACCTATAGTGAATTTGGTTTAAGCAGGTCAGAAGTACGGTACCCACACACTGGAATTTGTGATCAGTAAGCTTATCGGGTAGATCAAACTGCTGAATTATTCATAGTGTATATAATATTTCAAAAGAGAGAAGTATTCAGTTCAGTTGGCATTAGAAGTTAAACACCAAAGGCAAACAAATTCAGACTCCTGGTTCTAGAAGACAGAAAGACACCAAACTGTGAAACACTCAAAATTCAGAAGTTTAAGGTGAGCAGTCGAACCATACCATTTTTAGTTGAACAGAAAACAAAATAGATTAATAAAATCAAAATAAACAAATAAAGAGGAATGAAACTACCAGTGAAAAAAATATTTTTTATATACATACACATACACACACACACACACGACAGAAGATTAAATTATGGAAAATCATCCCTCTCAGAAACAATATCTAATTTTCTTTCATATATACCTTAATTATTTCTTGATTTTCTGTTTCACAGACTAAAACAGAGTTTGTTTTTGCTGAAGAAATGTCAATTAAGCCCCTTAGTGGAAACTTTCAATAGTGTGCAATGACTAAGGCACTTAAAACCCTACTGAAAATTAAGCAGCTGTGACCTGACATACCTGTGCTTTTCCCTCCCTCCACAATAAGACAAAACAACTAATAGTTAATTCCATGTTTTAAGGGAAAATCCTCATTACACAAACATATTTTGAATGTGTTACATTACAAATTAGAGACTGCAAAAAGGCAATGCAGAAACCATTCTTAAATATTCTCAAGCATGTCTCCTGCTTTTAAATACATTCATTTTTCAAGGGAAGTAATCTGAAAAAACACTACCTTTGTCTGTTGAGGGAAAAGTTTTGTCGAGTACCTTGAAAATGTTGACAACTAACTTTCTTCCTTAGAAGACATTGTAAATAACTGTCTGATGAAAGGGACAGAGACTTTTAAATACCTATAAAATCCTCACTGCAGTCAAGATTACCACTATTTCTTCTGCCTTCTTTTTTCCACCAATATCTGCAACTTGATTTTCTGTATTTTTCTATAGAGGTACGTGCCATCAAGAATTTTATTCCTATGGAGTTTTATCTGAGTGAAAATTAATCTGTTTAGAAATGAGATATTAGTAGTACTTATGTGTAGTACTTACTTTTCTTAGTTCTCACTGATTAACTACACCATTTGGACATACAACCAGAGAGACCTCATCCTGCCTTAACAGAAGGAAGGAGTAATAATTTTTTTACAGTCAGTTATTAAATGCCAAGAATGGGACACATGCAGGCTTGGTAACAGTGCAAAGGACAGCAGAGGAAGCATAAGTAATTATTTTTAAGTATTACTAATTTCCACAATAGTAATCCAAAACACTACACCATAAATCAACAACTCCACAGCGTGGAGTGATAACATGCTACGTGCTGCAGTCCTGAAACAGCAGAACCTCCCGAACTTCAGCACTGCTTCTCACGCAGAAAAAGTTGCCTATAGGTGCATTGCCATGTGTCAGGGGTCTCTGCGGGATGAAGACGCACTCTGCAACGCACTGAAGAAACGCGTAAAGCTATAGAATCATAGAATCATAGAATCGGTGAGGTTGGAAGGGACCTTTAAGATCATCAAGTCCAACCATTAACCTAC
>VXBO01010729.1:227596-267722 GCA_013400135.1 Rhinoptilus africanus | reverse complement strand
GGCACTTGGCCTTGTTGAACCTCATGCCATTGGCCTCGGCCCATCGGTCCAGCCTGTCCAGGTACTATAGGTACTTGCTTTATTCTTACAATTTAAGGCAGAACGGCTCAGCTGCAGCCACCAGAAAGTCTGGATCCTCCTGGTGGGCCAACCACAAAGCTACAGTCTCTCTTCTGGAGAAGTGCTGCACCTCCCTAACAATGTCAATGACAGGAGCAGCCCAGCCCTCTGGAGATGCCTGCAGTAGACAAAAAAAGATATCCTTCTACTCAGAAGACATCATTCACTGATCTAATAATGACTGCCCACCTCCTCCAGGGAAAAGGCAGAAAGAAACACAGCAACATCTTACATACCAGATTCAACACACATGCTACGTAAATAGGCTACATTTAACCTTCATCTGAAAAACATCTAATGTGCCCAAATACCCAAGTTTCAGCCACCTCATATGTCACAGTGAAAAACTAAACTTGAGAAACAAACCCAGCCCACTGAATACTAAGAAAACCAAATGACTTAGATGGGTCATGCCAGAGGAGGTGGCAGCAAAAATTAATCACTTGGTTCATCTACAAAGTCTTCAGCTCTACCTGCTATCTCCCAGCAGCACTCTGATTCCCCACTATCTCCTTCCATTCTTGAGAAGAACTGAGGAAATCCATGACTCATCACAGATCTCCAGGTTTCCTCCTTAGTAATACCCTAGACATTATGCTGTAGTTTAAAAGAATAATCTAAATATTAATATGAAATAATAAATGTAATGAGCATTTTAAACCAAGGAGTCATTTCATGGTTTTAATATGTGTGTAATCAACATTGAAATCAAACTAGCCTTCCTTACCATGTTTCAACCCTAAGTGACGGGGGGTGGTGTATTATAAGTTTCATGTCATATCAATTTTCTATCACACCAAGCTCTAAAGAGACCAGTTGCATGTATTTGCTATCATCTTGAGCCAAAATTTCACCAGAGATCCACATATCAGACCTAGCTGTGATGTGAACTTGATCTCAACTCAAACCCTAACTCAGCTGCAGTATCGTGCCTTGGTCTATCTCTATTATAGAAATAATGAAAATCTGTGAACAGACAGAGCCTGTACCAGGACTATGTATATTTCAACAGCCAATCAAAAAAAGAAAGACAGAGACAAATTTCTCTGTGGATTTTACTTCAGAATCAATAAGTCTCACAGACTTCAGTATAGATAAAGAAGAGAAAACGTAGATGTTTGCAGCGGAGACTCCACTGCGGTCCAACCCTCCCAGTTCGAAAATGCGTGATCGCGCATGTACAGAGTCATCTCTAGTTTGAACTGCACCGTCTTCATTTATCTGTCACAGGCTCTGACAAAGTGTTTAAAGAAAAGATTAGAAGGCTCCTAAAGAAGGAACTGCATTTCCCTGCCTGGGGCATACCACTTCTCTGAGGTTGGTAGGAACAGGGCTGAAATATTAATGAGTAAGCCATTTGTCAAGAAAATTATGCAAGAAACCTTGGCAGCCACACAGAGGCAAGCAATGAGATACCAAGCTAGGGCAGTACAAACTAAAGGGGCTAAAAGAGAAAAAGGGATGAGGAAAAAAACCCAAACAAACAACAATCCCAAAACTTTAATTTGTTTGTCCATGCTCACAAGCTTTGGAAGGAAACAATAAATGAACAAATGGGAGTATTTAAAGATAAAAATTCATTAGACACAGAATTATTGATAACAGATACTAACTTCTAAAGGGACTATGAGCCGCTTTACGATGTAGAATTCAAGCTTTCAAGTCTTGATTCCTCCTAGAAACTATTTCTGGTGATATTCTTTGCAAATAAATTAGCTTACCATGTAGTATGTGAGCTACAAGGTGCTGTCATGACAGAAGCCGCCTAATTATTGAAAACTCACATAGGCAAATGAAAAAAAAAAAATTCCCATAACAGACAAATACACAAAAATTTAAAAATAAACTCTTCTTGAGGTTTCCTCACAAATTATAATGAAGAAAGACAAAGGGAAAATTGTAACAGTTGTGTCAAATCAGAAGTTAAAATCTATACATCCTAAAAAGACCTAAGAACTAAATCAGCTCCAGGAGTTTCCAAGTATTATTTCTCCATAAGCGGTACTTGTTTAAGAAAAAGAGCAGTATTTTTTATATAATAAATTTCCAGGTTTAGTTTTTCAAAGGACATTGATAATTTTCAGTGTAAGCAAATTTGAAATGCATGCAGTGCATCATCATAAGTTAAAAAGAAAAATAATCTAAAACCTTTATTAATAAAGAAGGTGGCCCTGTTGTCAAATAAAGCAAATTATTAATGTATGTTGATTTACCACAACATAGGCATAGTCACTTTTCTAAATATTAAACATGTCCAGCACTGTGATCCATGGGTTTGATCACCACTGACAGCAGTTGGACATACTGACACATATCCAGAACAGTGTTATACAGCAGCACTCTACTCTTACATAGCATATCTCTATAAAGTATCTCAAAGTGCTTTTCAGACATTAACCAATTAAGGTCTACAATATCCCCATGGGAAAAGTATTGCATTATTTATACCCATTAGTGTGTCAGCTCCCAATTCAAAAGTGCTGTACTTCAACATCTTGGCTTTTGCTTATTTTTCTTTCCAAATTGTTTTGATTATATTGCCACTTTCCCTCCATGTTCAGAATTTTTTCATTGCTTGAGATACCATTCTATCAAGAATTTAACAAGTGTAAGAGCTACTGTGAATAGAATCAAAATGTTTTGAAAGCAGCTTACCAAAAATCACCTATTACGCATCATGACGAACAGTTCAGAAATACTGAGCTATTACCATTGTAACAACCGTCTTCCTGAATGCGCAGATTTTTAACGCTCAAAATACATTCCTTGAGCAAGAAGTACAGAGTCATTGCTCTGTTTGTGCTGTGTTTCAAACCTAGTAGGCCTTAGCGTGACTGTAATTATAATTATGTATTTGGTATGATCAGGAGAGATCAACTGGAGAGGCAGAAGACATTTAGGGGAGATGGGAAGGTAAATAAATGAAGCAGTGTTGAGGCAAACAGGGATGTGAAAGAAGAAGGTAACAAATTGGGTGAAGTGGCACGGGACAGACCACTGCCACTGTATCAACTCCATGGCAGGGTTAGCCAGGCAAACCAGCACAGCATTCACAAATCATCTTCTTCTAACTAGGATTTCACCTCTGATCACCACGTTTACCAGAACCAAAGACAGTATTTCCTCTGATAAGGACATTTTATGTTTGTTAGCGGCCTCTTTTGGGGAAGTTTCATGTTATACCAACTGCTGCTCTTGCCTCAAATTAGGCAGCGTGAATCATGTCAGCCTGCCAGTCCATCTGGGAAAAAGAGGTTGGAAAAAGAGTCAGTCATGGTGGGTTGTCTCTCCCGTAGCAGTTGTGAGACCTGACAGAATTATCTGAAATATGAATAAACACAATACACACCAAGATCCAAGGCAGGCAATAAAAATAAAAATATTTTAAACATATTCACCAGAGAAAATCAACAGCACGCCTTAGGACTTGGTTCTGCTGGGACCAAAGCATCTGTTGCTGGCCTGACACAGCAGTCAGCATTTCCTGAAGAGCTGTGCAGAACTGAGGCCCAAGAGCTCAGCAGAGCTCACGCAAAGCCCATGACGACTTCAGAGTAAAGGAAAAAGAAAGCACATCTAACCAATGTCATGAAACAGCAAAGAGGGTGCTTCCCACACCATGAGTTACTACCATGGTAGTAGCCTCTGAAGCCAGGCAGACTACAGACAAAATAGGAAGATATAGCACCTAGAAAGGAAAAATTGCCATGCCTGGTGCCACCAGCATAAGGAATCACAAAGAAATGTGAGGTCAGTAGTGACAGATACACATGTTAGTGCTAAATCATTCGAAATTATAACCTTTACCATGAACAGAAGCCACAGCAAAAGTGAACCCAGAGTGCGAGCTGAAAGCATTATAGGATGCTTTGAAACCAAATCCTAAATGAATGGAGGGGTGGGAGACGCGGGTCTCAAATGCACGAGAAGGTAGGAAACGGTGACTTGCTGAGGCCAGAATCAACTACACGGGACCTGAGAAGGTCACAATGAGCTGCTACAACAGGTAAATAAGGGCAATCAGGTCTCACTCGAAGGAAAATATAACCAGCATGTATGCAACATCACACCGGAAGAGCCACAGATTTATAATGTGTTCCAACATTTTCTCAGTATGAACCTTACACATTAAATTCCTGGAGTTCCAGGGACTACTGCCCAGAGCTATTAAATAAAAGTGATGGTTTAGACTAATCTGCTAGCTAATTACAAAGTTACAATTTCCCAAGTATAGGCTATCATGTAACCAATATAGTGACTGATTGTGATTTTCTTTTTATTTTTTCTCTGTAATTATTACTACCTTATTGGGTCTTTTAAAAAAAAAATTAATTTCATTTTCATGCTGCTACTCTGTACTCAAAGAACCAAAAGAATTACAGGAAATTTGTCCAGCTTGGTATTTGATATAACAAAATCTGGCCTAGCGTGGGCACATGGCCTCATTTTCTAGACAACATTAAAATATGAATATTGGACTTTACTTTCTAGGTTGACTAGACAAAATCATATTTATCATGTCTGATAAACCCAATTTATCTACAAATCTGCTGAATGCCCAAATGTGAACTGGCAATTTATTCAAAAACATGTAAGCAAAACTGCAAGGATTTATATGCATAATTGTAAACATCGGCCTTCTCTGCAGGTATGAAATAAACCTGCCTGTGGTGATTTCATATTTGTAAATTACAATTAAGCACTTCCACTTGTTTATGTGTTCCTACCCCCACCTCCCCAGTCACGCCAGGAGGTGTGCTCAGCTGGATGATGTTGCAGGATTTTGCTCTGTTCTTATCTCATACTACATGAGAGACCAAACATTTCTAAGACTGTTTTGGGCCCATTCTCACTTAGCAAGATTGAACAGGACACACAGCTTAAAAAAACAAAAAAACAAAAAACCAAAAAAACGAAACAAAAAACCCACACCTCACATGAAGCTAAAAACATTATTTCCATGAATAACATAAGAGCTGAAAATCATTCCCTAAATTACCAGATCCTTTATCATTCAGCCTAAACTATTTGCATTGGATTTTTTGTTGTTTTGTTGTTGTTTAGGGGGTTTTTAATAACAGTTATTTTCTGTCACCCTACCATAAAAAGCAGCATGCACAACTGCTGCCTTTGACATTTATTTAGACATGTTAGAACAATTTTTGGGAAATATTTCCATAAAATCCATCAGGTAACTAAGCCAAGGATGAAAAGTCTCAGGATGAAATTTTTTTAATTCTTAAAGTTAAAGCTGTTATCCTGGACCTTTATGGCATTTAATTTTCTGCCATCCCAATACACACATTGGCATTTGGGCTGAAAACTCTCCTTTTCCAATTCTTCTTTCTGTCATCTGATGGGAAGCAGAGTAGATTAATTAGATTGACTCAGGCAATTGCTGATTGCTTTCAGTGTGTAGTTCATTCCTTGACACCAGAGAAGAGTCTTGCTAACTAAAGATCAATAAATTGGATGGGAATGTTTAAATTTTCTTCAACAAAGCTGAAGAGCAATGCCACAAAAAATAAACTTTTTTCTAAGGCAAGTTATTTGTGAAAAAGTGTTAAGTGAGTTAACTGCATAGCAAAGTTTACGAAAGAGATGTAAAGAACAGAATTTAAGCAGAATGAAACTGAAGTCTGTCTTTTCATTTCCCATTTACTTCTTACTACAGAGCTAGCAAGAAACACAGCTCAAAGGAAAGGAAAGCAATCAAGGCATGATGTTAACATCTGAACACCAGTTAAAGAAGAATTGCATCCAGTGAAGGGGCCTTCAATCACAGAGTATTGCAAAATCACATATAAAATACACCACTACAATCAGCACCTCTGTTCATAATTACATGAAAAGATCAAATACTGTATATAGGCAGACCAAAAGAATAAAAAATAATAAAAAAATTACAACCTCTTGCTTCCAGGCTGATGCTATTTAATTAAGACAGAAGCAGGGCAAAGATAGTTTCCTGCACTATCACTGCTAGCATAGAGTTGTGGGCATTCAGTCTTCTTTAGCACTACGTGAATTTGAAATAAAATAACTATAAAGCACTCAGCAAGACTTTTTTTTTCCTTGAAGTCTTAAAGGTAGATTCGTCTCACAACAAAGTATCAAACTAGGGAAAGCTTTTCTACTGTCTCTTTCATACTTTCAAATGACTTCTCTGCTCTAATGTTTACTTTGATACTCTGTGGAGTGGGTAAAGCAAAATGTTTCATTAGGGAAAACAAAAAAAAAGGCTACATTTCAGTGGCCATTTAACCTGCTGCACTGTTTGTTGCACTTCTGCTAAGTTTGCTGCAAAGTGAGAGATAAACAATAGAAAGGTATCTCCTGGTGTACCCAAAGATGGCATATATTCACACTCAAGGCTGAAATACAGCACTTTGAAGAGGAGTAGCACTCATTGCCAGGTAAGCCTTATAAAGAGAATTTTAAAATCCTGCACAATTCTTATGCTGGAATCCTCCACTAGATGTATCTCATGTGGCAGGAATTTGCAGTTTAAGGCCTTAAGTCAGATCTGTTTATTGAGAACTTTAGAACATGGACTTCTGACATACCAGGTACAATCAAAAATATTTAATCTAAGTAACATTACATCTCTGTATGAATGTCCTGCATTCAACTGTTCAAATAATTACCATGCTAATCTCCATCCTAATGGTATCCACATTTTACTCAGTTTAAGTTCCACAAGCATCAAATTTAGTGCAGTCAGTACATCTGTCACACTAACTTCTATCATCTCTCAAAAATCACAAGTTTATTATTAGCAACCTGTGGGCAATTACTGTAATTATCAGCAGACATGGATTCATCTTAATCAGTGTTTGTTTCAACTCCACAGGCAAACAAGACATCACCAGTAAAACACTACAGTAAGAATATCAATGACTTTACACATCTAGCTATAGTCATGTTGCTGTTTGGCCCTCTCTCCACAGAAAAAAAAAAAAATTACAATGAATTCTATGTATTTTTCAGTACATCTCATAACACCTTCATGACATACAATTTAGCTCATATTTCCTTCTATAGATAAAAATGTTGAATAAATTATAAAAGTATATTCCATAATGACATCAAGTATACACCAATAACAGTGAAACGTAAGTTCTGGGCACAAGACTATCCTTTGATATTTGAAAGGATACCTTTCCTCTTTGTCTCTTGTCCAGCAACTGTGATCTGCACTGTTACAAGCATCCAGCCTGAGAAAACATAAGCCTGACTACTAAATCTCCTAAAACAGGCACAGAATACTCTGATCTGACCATCCAAATACTGACAAAAATGTAGTTACTAACGTGCAAACAAGCACCTCCACCTTTTTTTTCTTTATGTGCTATGAGATTGTTTCTCAACAGTGGAGTCCTACTTTGCTCATAGGAATAACTACTCCTATTTCTTATGTATCATCAGATCACTAAAAATTTCAACTTTTATTCTATCCCACTGAGAAACAGTGGGGAAAAGATAGCACAGGCCATAAACCAGGAGATGCCTGATTCCCCTTTTATGCTTTCCAGCTTCTATTACCAAAGAAAAGGCAGATGACTCCATCAAATATCCTTTCTTATAAGCGGGTATTTTCTACAGGATATTGTGAATGAAGGGAAAATTTGTTGATTACATGACTGCCTAAAATTGCTGATAGTTTGCTATCAAAAATGAAAAGGTGTACTGAGTGGGGTTTTTGCAAGGATCTGAATTTGGTCTAGTTTCAGGGAGTATTTCCATTAGCAACCCACCTAACTGAACAGAGGACATGCTTAAATCTGCCGATTATCAAGAGCTGACACTGCAGGTATGACGGATAACAGGGCTGGAACTCAAAATTATTCCCTCAAACTAGAGAAGTGGTCAGAAAAATAACAGAATGATTCAGCAGGGGCAAGTGCAAGTTCCTGTACTTTGGCAGATAGTCATCTGCGTACCTACAGCACAGCAACTAAGCAGTTTGATGGCAGCTTCTTCAGAAGAGCATCAGGGGTTATAACAGACCATGAGCTGAACCTAAGTTCAAAACGGGATTTTAAAACAAAAATAAAACATCATATGGGAATATAAACAGGAGTATATACCATATACTAGTATCCACAAAATATAAAGCACTTCTTTCCTTCTGTTCACCAGGAAGGAATTAAAGAATCAATTCTGGCATAAGGTTTACAACAAGTGTGAAGCAATTGGAAAGTGCCCAAAGACGGTAACAGAAATTACCACAAATCTCAAAACAGGAACTATGTAAAAAGACTGAATATAGTAGGAGTATTTGGACCAGAGAGGAAAAATTTAAAGGCATTTTCATCATCATCAGATCTGAAAGAAAGTTGCACACCCTATGGAATAACCTTGTCTTCTCTGTCCCCTGGCTAGGACAAGCAACAATACACCTACTGAAACCAAAGCTAGAAAAATTTATATCAGTTATTTGGAGAAGTCTCTCTACAAATAGAGTGACATATTGTAAGAGAGGGCTTGTGTGGACCCCAGTGTAGTTTTATTATTTCATGCAGATTTCTAAACAGCTGTGCTAAAAAACAGGTATAAATTCAACCTGCTTTGGGGGCCGAAGAACAAACTAGTCAGTATCCTAAGGTCTTTCCAATCTTGTTTTGGTTTGTTATGTTATAATTTCTATGATCGTTATGACAAATTTTTTAATGAAACACATAATAGTGGGTTATCCCTTAGAGGTCTAGCCAAGTCATTCTTTCAGTAGCAGTTTTAATGGTGTGTATGGCTGTATGCCAGTTATACTGCTGAAAGCTTAGCAGGTGATGTATTTGCTTATAGGCACTGTCATATTTTATTTATCTCAGCATCTATTTAGTAAGTGCTGTAACATTCTAGAGTATGGCAGGTGCTATATAAAACACAGCATTATTTTCCATATTTTATTCTCCTCATTGGCATTCCTACTCTCAGATTAACTGGCAGGAGTACACACAGCTACAGCAATTTTAAAAAAGAAAGTCTGAGTGCTCACTGACATCCAGGGTTAGCTGTGTACTCTCAGTAAACAAAACACAACGCAACAACGTTTCTTTCATATTACAACAAAGTTTCTCAGCCATTTTTTGTAAAGAAGGAAATAGAAGGGTAGACAAACTGCAATGGTCATTCAGACACCACCTGCTAATTGTATGCTGCAGCAATGGTACCTGATTTACTTAAAGATGTATTATGGTAGTGTTTCAATTAGTCCCTTCCATCTTGTTCCGTGGCATATGATAGGCAGAAAAATCCATTTGGATTAGGCTTTTCTGTTCATAATTTCATCCTACTCGTGTTTAAGATTTCTTGGTGGTCTAGATACAAACTCCCACTGAAACTAATGGAAAGACACCAGAAACGTGTGGAAATCATATTAAGCTGACAAGATGTTGTTTTTACTCTGCTCTTCAAATTGCAGTTGTACATATTACATTGCATACAGAAGTGATCAGTTCCATCACTTAGGTTCTTGAGTAACTTCTACTGCTTTCTCTTTCATCTCTCTTTTTAGAGAATAAAAGGACTGAAATCGAATACAATATTCAAGATTCAATATTTCAACTGATATCACTGAAACATACAATAACTTCAGGAAGGTCATCTCCTCCTCATATCCCAACACTTACAAGAAACAGTCTGTCCCTCTTAATAAAGCAGCTTGAAATCACCTTTTCTCTTTTTTTTTGTTCTTTAAATAAACAAACCAAATACAGAATAAATTTTTCAAAACCCACCATGCAAAATCCCACATGATTATTTAATGCATTTTGCAGGACAGAGAGCTCTGAGGCAGACCTGATGATGAAATACATAGGTGTTAGCTTCCTTGGAGGAAGCCAGGTAACTGGAAACTAAAAATGTGATCAACACCACATCAAAAGTATTTCCAGTATGGCTTCCAACATGTTTTTGTCCCTTCTCCTGGTAGATTTCCCATTGATCTTTTCATCAGAAACCTAAATATAAGATAAAGGGCATCCATCGCAAACACTTTCAGAATAGAAAACAATCTCTTTCTCTCCTCTCCTCTATTAGTTATATCAGGTAGAATAGTTTCTTTTTAAATCGCATATACAAATGACAAAAAAGCAGTCACTTGGCAAGCAGATTGCTTCTTGACTGCTAAAATAATTCCTCGGGTCATATTCTTGTTTGTCATAACATCCCATCGTTCTGAGGTTCTAACACATCCATCTTTGTCAGGCAGGTTCCCAATATGCTCAGGCAAGAAGCACAATAAAACAAGCACACAAACAAAAAATCTCCTCCCTCTCCAAATAAAGCTTTCATTTGAAGTCATTGTTCTCAGCAGCAAGTCTACTCCAGCCAGAACAAATGCATCTTGTGTTGCTCTGCTTCTAGGGTTAAGACTCAAGCACAGGTCTCCAAGGG
Source organism: Rhinoptilus africanus (assembly GCA_013400135.1). Taxonomy (NCBI): domain Eukaryota; kingdom Metazoa; phylum Chordata; class Aves; order Charadriiformes; family Glareolidae; genus Rhinoptilus; species Rhinoptilus africanus. The sequence continues at coordinate 257,204 of VXBO01010729.1, read as the reverse complement.
GGATGTTTTTTGAGTAGCCCTGAACACAAACTGTGGATTTAATGCTTTTTCAGGACAGAGTATTCACTTGGCAGGGGAAAGTGTAACATAGAAATCACTAATAGTCAGTTCAGATATATTAGCAGCAAGGTGTCATCCAGGCCCCCAGTACAGCACGTTAGAAAAGACTGTGGATACCCTGCGCAGAAAAACTGCGTACAGTTTCCTTGTAAAGAAAGGATGGGACATTATGCATAGCATACTAACCACAGCCTTAGCACAATGGAGATGTACTGTCTCCAGAGATCTGACAGTCCGACGAAGCTCTCCACCTCACGTAACAAGTAAAAATCCCATCTGTGTTTCTCCCTGCCCTTACAGATCTAATGGCAGTTTTGCAGTACTGAGCTGCAGCCTCATCAGGCCTCACTTCCACTTCTGTCTCTGATCAAAGTGGTTACTCACCAGTATGGAACATCTAGTCAGTCAAAAGGAAACAACAAAAAGGAATTAGGGGGTATTTAGGTTGGAAGAATATGTTCCATCCCACGCTTAAGCTTGCTCCGAGTAGCCCCTGTAATAGTTTTTCATTTTTTAAATTTCACTAATGCACAAGTAGGTTAAATTACAGCAAATAAGTCATCCAATAAAGCTATTTTAAAGCTGAGAGGTACAGAAAACACAAGAACTGACAATGCTCTTGATATTTTTAAACTAATTTCCCACCCAAATACAGATCTGAAGTGAATGTGTGACTTTTCCATGAAGTAATTTCAGGTGAGATCTTCTACGTGCTTCGTATAACACAAGTTTCTGAAAGTTCTATTCATCTGCCTTTCTGGAACAAATTTATTCAACAGAGTATATAGGCTATGACTCTTGGAAACCAATTAAACATTTCCAAATTTTGTTAGGTTTGTTGTTTGTTTTTTTTTTTCAAACTACTTCAAATAAAGTTCATCGCACACAGGTATAAATAAATTAATCATATTATGTAAATATCATGACAAGACAGCCACTCCTCACTTTTCTTTTTTTTAAGACACAAAAATTAAGGTATTCCTCTTCCAGAATTAGTCTGGCTTCTGGAGCAGGACAGGCAACATTACATTATAAATCATGAATCTGTTTTAAAAATCTCATATTTTTCATATGGGAAAAGATAGATTATCACCTTTCATTCACTATGAAGCACATATTTTTATTTCCTAGGAAGTTTCACGGTACTAAATCTTAGGAGCACTTTGTTTAGATACTGAATTTTACTACAAGTAATTCTTTTAGGCTTCTTATACGTGTATTAAAATATCTTCCTTTCATGACTATATATAGCAATGAAGTAACTAAAGAGCAGATTTACAGATGAGGGAAATGAAAACTACCTACAATAAAAATGTAAAACCCTCTAAACTGTTAGCAAATAAACTTCTCTCCTGTAAAACATTTTTGGTGTACTGTATATCAAACACAATGGTGAGTGTAAAGCATTGCATAAAAATTTTACTGACATGATCTTAAGATTACCACTTGTGACTCGCAAGCAACAACAGTTGTCATACTAATACAAACTACCGTGCTGAAGTGATGGTAAAACTTTTATACCTTACGACATAAGCCATTACTATTCTGATGACTAAAATCTTAAATGTTGTATTTGGAATTGAGCCGATGAGGCCCTCTATAGACAGGAGCAGACTCACATTCACAAGCCCTGGTCATCATGGGGAATTTCAATCACACCCATATCTGTTGGAGGGACAAAGCAGCAGGGCATAAACAATCCAGGAGTTTCCTGGGACGTGTTGATGATAACTTTCTTCTCCAAGTGATAGAGGAACTCACAAGGAGAGGTGCCATGCTGGACCTTGTTCTTACTAACAAGGAGGGGCTGGTGGGGAAATGTGAAACTCAAGAGCAGCCCTGAGACAGTGGAATTCAAGATCTCTAGGGCAGCAAGGAGGGCACACAGTAGATCGCTACCCTGCAGTTCAGGAGATCAGACTCTGCCATCTTCAGTGATGGTAGACATGGTAGAGAACATGGTAGAGTACCATGGGATAAAGCCCTGGAAGGAAGAGGGGCCTAAGAAAGCTAGTTAATATTCAAGGATCACCTCCTCCAAGCTCAGGAATGATGCATCTCAACAAAGAGGAAGTCAGGCAAAAACACCAGAAGGCCTGCATGGATGAACAAGAAGCTCCTGGACAACCTCAAACTGAAAAAGGAAGCCTACAGAGTGTGGAAGCAAGGACAGGTAGTCTGGGAGGAATACAGAGAATTTCCCTGAGCAGCCAGGGATCAGGTTAGGAAAGCTAAAGCCCCAGCTGGATTAAATCTGGCCAGGGACATCAAAGGCAACAAGAAAAGCTTCTATAGGTATGTCAATGACAAAAGGAAGACTAGGGAAAATGTGGGCCCTCTCCATAAGGAAGTGGGAGACCTTCTCTGGGACATGGAGAAGGCTGAGGTACTCAATGACTTTTTTGCCTTGGTCTTCACCAGCAAGGGCTCTAGCCACACCATCCAAGTTGCAGGATGCAACAGCAGGGACCAGGAGAATGAGGAAACACGCACTGTAGAAGACCAGGTTTGAGACCATCTAAGGAACCTGTAGGTGCACAAGTCCATGGGAGCTGATGAGATTCATCCACAGGTCCTGAGGGAACTGGGGGATGAAGTTGCTAAGTCACTACTTGAGAAGTCGTTGCAGTTCAGCGAAGTTCCCACTTAATGGAAAAGGGGAAACATAACCCCCATTTTTAAAAAGGGTAAAAAGGAAGACCCAGGGAACTACAGGCTGCTCATTCTCACCTCTGTGCCCAGCAAGACCATGGAGCAGATCCTCCAGGAAACTCTGCCAAGGCACATGGAAAATAAGAAGGTGATTGGTGACAGCCAAGATGGCTTCACCAAGGGCAAGTCATGCCTGACAAATCTGGTGGCCTTCTACAACAGGGTTACAGCATTGATAGATAAGAGGAGAACAACAGACATCATTTACCTGGACTTGGGTTGGGGTTGGAACTAAATGGTCTTTAAGGTCCCTTCCAACTCTAATAATTCTATGATTCTATTTCCATTGATTATACAATTATTAAAAGCACACAGACACTTGGGGATATTTGCATTAAAATTCAACACTGCACTGCCCCAGATACGTAATGCTGGGGCATTTGTTCACAGTTCATACAGAGTCTCAAATATCCCTGAATTTCCATTTGATAACCAACCATTCCCGTCCTCCCCAGCCAAGTCTATCTTGGCATCAGCTTAGACCCTGCTTGATTTTTTCACTCTTTCCATTAAAATCATAAACTCACGTAGCTCTGCTCAGCATCTCAATGCACAAGGCTCCTACCTGGGCTTGCAGAGGGTACTAACACAGGGTAAAGATGAAGCTAATTACGTACTTGAGAAAAATGAGGCTTTAGCAGTACAAGTTGCAAACTTACTGAAACTCCAAATAACTTCAGACTTGGCCCAAAATCTTGTCATCTCACAGTCTTTCAACTGTATTTTAATTACTGGGCTTTGGATTAGACTCATGCTTGATTCCACTGGAATTTGAGCGCAAGCACAAACTTGAAGCTAGCCAGGTGCTGTCTGATTCACCACACTTGACTGAATCCTTTTCTGGAGCAACAAGCATGTGTGTAACCCAATGGAAATTAACAGTCATTCACATCCTCAAATGCCATGTTGCACAACAATTTAAACCATATGATTTGGCTGCAAAGCAATAGTTTCACGTCAATAGCAAAGGGTAAGAGGGGGAACAATCCAACGACTTTAACCTAAAATTTTTTGCCTTAAGTGATGTAGAAATTAATTTTTTTGACCTCTGCCTGGTAAATTCCTGTAAAAATTGCAGAACAAATCAATAGCTCAAATCTTTCTTTTGACAATTCTTAAATTTCAGTACAATAAGGACAAGAATCAGAAGAGAAAGAGGGGAAGTGATAAGGCTTCATCTGACAAAACAGTCACACATCTTGTCTGCCTTTTGCATCTTCTCCTTTATTTGTGTAAATGAACTGCACAGAGAAGCCACATTGACTTGAACAGCACTAGTGAGACTGAAAAGACCTGGCCCCCAAAAGACCTACCAACAGATGATGAAACAGCAGTAGTATTACAGAATAATATCAATTTACATTAAAAGCTGAGTAACTACTTGTTCAATAAAAATGTTCATTTCCTTTTTCATGCACCTGTTGCAAACTGCCAGATCAGAGTTAAGAAGAGCCTTTTACCATCTGAATAGCATCCATCCATTTAACCAGCTCAGTTCTTCCTACATGTCAGATTAGGCCACACCAGTATCATCAGTATTGAATATGTCTGTACAAGACATATCTGTTTTAAAGTATGTCTGTTAGTGACTTAATAAAAGTGCTAAGCAAAGCCAAAGGATTTCTGCTTGTAGAGGAAGCAAAATAAATCGGTCCTACATAAAATTGTAAGCCACATGTCCAGAAATTTCTAAGAATCACTTCCCAAAGCAAGTCCTCATTGCCATACATCCTTTGACAAAAATCTCCAATTCAAAAAACTATAGACTTCACAGGTTTGAGTAAAGGAGGTACCTTCAGACAGAAGGAGAAAACTTAGTAACTCAGAATCATCTTCCTCTTTCTAGCAACTGATGACTCACTGGTTGTTGCATTAAATTCTGAGAAAAAGCACTAAGTAAACAAAACGTGCAAAATATTTTTTTCTTTTAACTTTGAAGTTGAAATGGTCAGAATACACATTAGAGAAACGTATTTTCAAACCATGGCAAGCTACTTCAAAACAGAANTTGGTTGTTATAGCAATAAGTACAATCAAGAGCCTCCCTACATACCATTCCCTGGCACAAACTGTCTTATCACTCTGAATGAACTGTTTCAGACACAACATGCTGTTAATTTCAGAGAGTTAGAAGAGGTTAGCTAAGGAATAAAATTACTGAACAGAAAACAGGTTCTGTTTTACCTCAAACCAGGACACAGAGGATAAACACTGCCAAGGTAACAAAAAAATTCATATACACTTATTGTAACAGCTTTGCCCAGAACTGAAAGATGCTCTGGGCACCACCACCACTGAAAAAAAAAAAATCCTATACCTATAATTTAAGGTATCCTTGATGAACTAGACTCCCTAAACATAAGCATGTAATATACATGCTGTTTTAGCAAATGCTATTGCATACTGCTATTAAATTGATTTATAGGTTACAGGGCTCCTGTAGCAAAACTCAAATACCACAAATTTTGCCTCTTTAATATCTTAATTTTACTTGCATATCAAATTCACCAAAATACAGAAATCAGATTTTTTTCAGTTAGGAACACAAGTTTGCCTCTTTCTCTTATAAGCCACTTTAGCATGTGAGCTGTCAGCACTTACTGTTACATATTATACTAACCTTTCAGGCACTGCACATTCTGAAGTAGATTTACAGAGTCATACATTTACACTTTATTCCATTATTCTTTATTTGCCCCTCTGCATCCTAGGCTTAACTCGCTGTCAGAATAAGGCAGTGAAACAGCAGTGAAGCAATCATATTGAGACAGTCACAGAAACCATTTGCTTCCGTCATTACCGCCTCCTCCTGACAGCCAGATCATCTCGGGGTCTGACTGCACGCAATGGGCCCCAGGAAACACATCTCCTGCACCGGTCTGAATTTCAGATGGCATGAAGTCTGAGGTAGTCTGCCTTTTCCCACTGATATATGGGGAAGAGACAATCCTCCAGCCTTTTTCCTACCATGCATCCAGGCAGTCTCAGGGATGAGCCCCTCAGATCTTAAAAGGAGAGACTTGCTGGCCCAGGCATCACAGACCCAAACAATATACAGGTGTCTCCTTACTTGAAAACAGCAGGCAAGGCAGAATTTAGACAAAAATTTGCCTGAAGAATGTTAAAAAATGTATGTTCCTTCCTTCACATAGAGCAAGTTATTATTATTATTGGAATGGAAGAAGCCTGGATTGAAGCTTGAGCTATGTTCTAAGCTCTGCGCGTACATACACAGTCCTCATCTCATACAACCCACAGCCAAATAGAAAGGAGCAAACCCAAGAACCAGATATTTTATGGAAAGTATTTTTTCTTCTGTCAAAATGAGTAAGATCTAAAACAAATTTTATTCCCTCAATTCTTAAATCCATCAAAAAAGCAAAGCTGTATAAAGAATGAAGCTGGGGGACACAAACTTTCTGCATAGTAAAACAAGCACCTGCTAACAACTGAGAAAACTTAATTATTGTAATAAACCATAGATCAGAATAACTCTCTAAAAAGCCATGGAAGATGATATAAACACCTTTTTGCCACTTCAAAAATCGTATGTTACCATATTCCACACATAACTTTTCCAAAAGAAAAGTGTAATGGGCTTCTCAACCAAAACCACCTGCACCTTTTCTTCTTAAGATTATATCCATTAATTATAAAAACTGGAAAAGCATGATATCCAGAAACAATCTGCTTTACTCAATAAAGATAGTGATTTTGTTTAGTTTACTCCATTAGTTTTAAATGTGGAATATTGGGGGAGGAGGAGGAGGAAGGGATATATAATGTTAAGTTTCTGTATTTTTAACTAAACTAAAAAGTTTCCATGCAAATGCAACTCTACATGTCCCAGATCAAAATTAGTAATTAGCTGGTAAGCAGGATATGTAGCAATCAATATTTTATAAAATAAGAATGTGTAAATATTAAGAAACTAGCTATATTTGTGTCAGGTTGCATAATTGCTTAGAAGTGCAAAATCAGTGCTTACTTTAACATAAAGGACTACTGCTATTTACCAAACAACTTATGTCACTTTTTGCCAGCCAGTGAGAACCAAGCATTTTCAAGGAAAACAACATAAAATGCACAAAAGCTTCCCTACTCTTTTAAAGAATACATTTTTAATTATGATTTAAATCAGTTCAGCTTGACTGATGTCCTGGTTTGCTCCCACCAATCTGCAAGCTTCCCCCTTCCATGACCAGGATGAATCTTGCTAACTTTCATACTGATTGGTAGCAGGGAGCTGCTAGCTCACATAAATGATTTCTTGTGTGCATCAAAGGAAGGCCTTTACAAGTGCCTTCCCTAACAATCTCCTCGTGATGCTCTCAGGAAAAATTATTATTCTCTAAAGATGGTAGTCTGGAATAGAGTTCCCACTCTCAATTAACCTGGGCTGGTTCCAGTTAATGAAGTGGAAGGGAGGTAAAAAACAAATCAACAACTTATATTACACTACTTTTAGCACACCACCTTATTTATATTCGGTACAAATTTAACCTGCTTCCAAGTGTAAGGTGAAGGTTTGATCAACATATAGTAAAGCTATATTCAGTGAACAATATAATTTTATTTGCCGTGTCTAAATTAAAAGTGTCTTTACAAAAATAACAAGCAAGTTATATCAAGAAAAGGTGACTGCAATCTAAAGGTCTTCTCCAGGTAAGTTTAGCTGAAAACAGAGACAGGAGAAAACATGTCATTCTGATATTCAAGAAAGGCAAGAAGGAGGATCTGGGTAACTACAGGCCAGTCAGCCTCAACTCCATCCCTGGGAAGGTGGCAGGGTAACTCACCCTGAAAATAACTTCCAAGACATGTGAAGGTAATCAGGAGCCATCAGCATGGATTTATGAAGGGGAAATCATGCCTGATCCACCTGTTAGCCTTCTACAAAGGGACTGTTGGCTTGGCGGATGAGAGAAGAGCAGTGGATGTGTTCACCTTGACTTCAGTAAGGCTTTTGACACTGTCTCCAATAATGTCTTCATAAGCAAATTGATGAAGTGCAGACCAGATAAGTGGACAGTGACCTGAAAACTGGCTGAAGTGTCAGGCTCAAGAGATCATTGTCATCAGCTGCAAAAAGTCCAGCTAGAGGCCTGTCACCAACAGTATGTCCCGGGCATCAATACAGGGTCCAATACTGTTAAACATCTCCATTCATGGCCTAGACAATGGGATAGAGTGCACTCTCAGCAAACTCACAGATGATACAAAACTGAGAAGAGTGGCTGATAAACCAGATGAACGTGTTGCCATTCAGAGAGGCCACAACAGACCGCAACAATGGGCTGGCAGGAACCTCATGAAATTCAACAAAGAGAAGAGCAAAATCCTGCTGCTGGGGAGGAGCAACTCCACGCACCAGTATATGCCGGGGCCCGATCAGTGAGAAAGCAGTTTTGCAGAAGAGGACTAGATGGATAACAAATTGACCATGAGCCAGTCACGTGCGACAAAAGGACAGAAGCATCCTGGGCTACACTAGGAAGACAGCTGCCAGCAAGTCAAGGGAGGTGATCCATCCCTCTGCTCAGTACTAGTAATACCACACCTGGAATGCTGTGTCCAGCTCTGGGCTTCCCAGTGAAGCCCAGAGAAGGGGCACAAAGATGATAAAGGAATTGCAGCATCACTGCATTGTTCTATGAAAATATGGGGATAATGATGCAATAATCAGGTTTCAATCTCTTTTGGTTGCCACTATTTCCTCTAATGCATGGTTAATATTAAATGCCTGTGCAACAATAGCTTATTCTGTATACTCTACAGATAGCAAAGCAGCATGTCCACACCACACAAAAATGATTAGAGAGATGACACCGTATGTTTTCTGTCCTGCAGAATCTTGTAAAATATTTTGGGATTTTCAAGAGGAAAGATGACTACACACTTCTGTTTCTTCAGGTTTTGAAAAATAATTTAAGATTTTTGTTTGCAAAGAAAACATGCAGAAAAGCAAAAAAAACACCACAAAAACCAGACAAACAGTAACGCACTGACTTCCATCCTTATATATGACAAGCCAAAAATACTCTTGCAATGGCACTCCATTTCTGCCAGCAGATATGTGGGGGGTGATGGGTTGTTTAGTTCTTCCAGACAACAGAGCAGCTGCAACTACTTGCAGATCACACAAGAGAATGTTGTAATTTCTTTAAGGACTGTGTTCATTCCACTTCACCAAAGCAGAGGCAGCAGTGGCTCTTAGATATGCTAAGAAAAGGACACTGTGGAGCTCTGAAACAACAACCTGCCGTTGAGAAACACAAGCATGTGACCCAAGGAAAAGCCAAGTCAAAACTTACATAAACCCCACCAGAAACAGGTTCCTTAGAAACATTCCGATGTATGCTCATAAGCCCTTATGAAATAACAGGCTACAGCATCCATGCAATGTTTTAAGTGAAGCATAACAGAGCATTTTCTTCATGACTGTATTTGATTTCCTCATCTAAGTGTTTAAATCTACACTGGCTCAAACACCACCTACGATTATGCCAACACTTCATCAAAAATAACTTTATATATACATATATATGTAAAAAATCCAAATCCCACCACCTATCTATCCTAACTCATGGAGTCGGGAGAAACTCAACATGCCGGTATCCCCCAACACCATCTAGAGGGTGTTAGCAGACAGTGCAGTGAGGTGTGAATAGGAAGCGATGGAGACACCACCATTCGAAAAGGAAAGTCTTCACTTACTCCTCTCAGAATTCCTGTGGCATATAATACAATTTCTGGTTTACCTTTCTTTCTATCCCATTCCATCTCCCCTATATATTTATTACACATTTTCAGTGCCCTATTTAACTCTGTGTTTGTTTTTCATATTCTTTTCTCCTACAGCATTTTGCAAATATTTAATATAAAGAAGCATTAAGTTTTACACTGTTCTCTTGCGTCATTATTTCTTTTCAACCTTTTCATCTGATTGAGGTATGCTCCATATTCTATTTTCATCCCTCTCAACAAATTCATACACAGCCATAGACATATGTGTGCACACTCTCCTACGTAACAACATCCTTCTACTCTTTATAAACATCTATCTTTCTCTGGCTACAGCCTTTCATTATTTATTTACAACAAATATTTCCCACTCTTGTAATCTTCCTCTAGTCTCTAGTTCCCCACCTGTAAGTAACTCAATGCCTCCTTAACTGCTTCAGCAGATCAGAGCAGAACACTCAGTGTCCTGGAGAACTAAAGTTTTCCTTCTGTCAACTAAACAGAAGATTTTTTTTTTTACTTGAGGCACCTGCTCTGAATCACTCCCTGGAGAAGCTTCTCTCACACACAATACATTGAACTAGCTTTAAGAAAAAAAAAGAAAAGAAAAAAAAACCCAAGAAAAAAGAAGAAAAAAAACCCCAGAAAATTAAATACCAGAAAAAAACCACAAGGGTGTTCTAGCCCCATTGTCACATAGTACACAAAGATTTAATTCTTCTGGTTTTTTGGTCTCAGATTACCCTCTAATGCATATCGCATGCACAATCAACCGAAGTATTATTTTGGTACGTCTATTTTCCCATGTCAGAGTACTTATCTCTATTTATCGCAGTGGTCTTCATGCAGGTCCTGGTTAATTATTGCTCTTCCCTTTATTTAAGAGCTACCAAAAACCCACAAGTAACTAGTCATATCACCCTCCAAGTATTAAGAAAACAGAATGATTTTCCTGCTTAAATACTACCCATATCTAATGAGCAGGTTACCATTTCTTCACCTTTCACAAAGCAGGAACAATAGCTGTAATGCTTCAATCCTTCAAGTTAATTGAAAATCTTACAAGCCTTTATCTACACACCATAAACTTTAATAGAAGCGTCTTCCATCACAATTCACATGTTTAAGTAGCTTTGCACGTGTCCCCTAAACTCACACTGATTACTTCAAAGAGTCTGTAAGCTTTTAGAAAGAATAAAATCTTAATTGGAGGTATTTTTTCTTGTCACCCCTAAAAAAAAACCCCAAAGAGTTAGAAGACAGGCACGTAAAATTAAGTTTGTCTCTTCCTGTTTTTTGAGACTATTTTAGTGATGCAGAGATAGGAAAAGTGCTCAGCTCTAAAGGCCCTCCTCTCAATTCAGAAAACAAAATCAAAAAAAATAAAGCAGAGGTCTCTATCCATGCCTGTACATTCTACCTTCTTAAAGTACGTAATTTTCATTATCACATTTTCATAGAGCATCTAGTAGCACTTGACATTCTACTTAACGTCTCCAACTTCTGGAATGGGAGGATGAGAGCAAAAACCAAGCTTTTATTTTATAAGCATACTTTCCTTACAGAGGAGGCTTAATTTTCCAAGCCCAGAACAATAAAGGTGGCTTGGCAACTGCAACCACAAGCATAAAGACTTCATTTCAAATACACAGAAAAATAAATCATGGTTTGAAACTACTAACATATCATTTAATTAGCTTTACCACACATTAATTAAAGAGCAAGCTCTGACAATAGGAAGCACAATTAAATCATGTTTACATTTCTTGCAAATGAAACATGTATGGTTTCTAATATTGGTTTGAATACATAGGAGCACTCTGATCCCTTTCAACATCTGTGAGGAAAGATGAAAAGGTGAGAAAAGCCCAAGCCACACATACTGTGGAAAGGGACGCATCTGGAAAGCAAAAACACTAGTTTGGGTAAAGTTGGGGTAGGGAACGGGGTTCAGATAGAATTGTTCCCCAGTCTATCAACAGGTCTTGATTTGAAACAGATTGATCTAGGAGGTGGTAACAAATTTGCTGCAGTGGATAATCATTCATGTCAATGCTATTTACATATGTTTGCATACATACAAACAAATGATATATATGTATTTGATTACAAGTTGTTATTCACTTATGCTTTTCTCTAGTTGACTGAGGAACACTACTATCCATTCTCTCTTTCTCTTTGAAATTACCATTGAAATTTCTTTTTGAAATCATGTGTGATATAATTTTCATTAACTGAAGTATTTACACTGAGACTGAACACCTCTCTGAAAGATACGCCCTGCCCTAGCCAGAAGTTATTGGAAAGAATAGATGAAATGCCTCTGCCCAGCCCCCTCACACTGTCAATCTAGACAATATAATGCTCCTGCCTACTTTCACATCAGTAATGGTTGAACTCTGCTATTTTATATTAAAAAAAAAGAACAAGGAGGGAAAAAACCACTTATTTTAAGGACCCATAGAACTGAAGATTCATGTGCATTTCCCTCTACTTATCTTCTCTTTAGATGACCTTCCTTACCGTGAATTTCCAAGCAGGATAAGGTTCTAAAAATATTTAGTAGTCATTCATTTATTTATTTAATTAATTTTTATCATTTTCACCTCTCCTTTTCAAAAAGACAAGAGTTTTATTCAAACATCTCCCATACTAGCATGCCACCCCCTCTCCACCACACTGCAATTCCAGTATCTCAGTCCTTCATGAGAGCAAAAGACAGAACACTGACCTTTGGGTCAGATGCTTCATGTAGCTGTACTGGTTTAACTGACAGTAGGATTAAGCCCAGTTGCTTAAAAAAGCATCAAGTAGAAGGATCAGCTTCAGTAGAAGGAGAAAATTTTAAACATAAATAAAGATGTGCAAGAGCAGCAAGGGAAATTTAGAAGTGACAGACACTCTCTTTCAAATTTGCCTCCATTTGACCACAAAACCTGCTAAAAATTCTCAATCACAAAGCTTTTTGGTTAATACCTACACTTTGACCATATTGTTTTATTACTCTCTTAAACCACTTTTGTTTCTAGATTATCAAATAAATGAATCTAGGAATGCCTCAGTGTTATTAGCTACATATGTCAACCATGATCCAAGGAAATAATTCATTATGTATGCCTTGCATTAGATACTGGGACATTTGTACTGATTTAAAATGAAAAGAATGCACCTGTTATCAGTCATTACTTTGGGGTCTACACTTTCCATCTTCTTCCAAGAGATGGCCTATTTTATATCCACTAAGCAGGTTTCTCGACCGGTTACAGTTGTAACAGAAAATGAATTGTGAGCAATGAAGTAGGATGAGAAACACACACAGTCCCCAGCTGTCACATTTATTTAGAGGTTTCTGCGTTAAAATCTAATTGTTCTTTACCAATCCATTCTGAGACTTGAGTGCTGCCTCATTTCAGAGGTTAGTGGAAAGCCAGAGAAAGTGACTCCAAACCTTTCTGTATCAGCAGTATACCTTGAACTTGAGATGGGGGACTCAAACTACTGAAATAAAAACAATGTAGACTCCAGCAATGAAAACATATAGAGATTCTCCCACCAGCAGCTCTGACTGACACAGATGGAATACATATCACTGCTTACTGGTCCAGATCATCAGTGTTAAAACACAGATACCTAGGTTGACTCCCTTTTGTATAGAAATCCATCCTGAAAACATCAATTTTTTTGCACTGACATTTAGAGGGGGGGAAATCATTGAGGTCAAACTAAATTCAACTACGTTGACATGGTTCTCCATCATGAATGACAAACTACTGCTATGACCGTTTCAGTCTGTTTACTGTAGTCGAAAGCTCAATATTACAGAAATGCAAAGTCATCAAACAGAAAAATTGTGCAGAGAAAAAAACCTAGTTACTAAAAGTTCAAAGCCATGGATAAAATATGCCATTTACCAGAGGCAAACTGGCATGCAGAAAAGTTACAAGAATACAGTAAGCACTCTGTAAAAATGTAAATATATGTCAATATCTATGAATTTCACTCCTGGTTACCCAGTAGCTTTATCACTGTGGATTACATCATTTCTCAGTGGTCTCAAGGCATTGCTGATTGAACTGATTACAATAATGTATTATTATTATAAATCCCAGAATAGATTTTACACTACCACTAAGAAAAATAAGTGCTAAAACCTTACACCAACAAAACAAAACACCCTCATCTGTAGAACCTCACTCTTTACCTCCTTAAATCTATCATCTGTCATTTATCTCTGTCCTTTCTGTATCACCAACAATGGCTATTTATTAAAACAGCAGAGCAAGAATAGATGTAAGGACAGGTAATGAGAAAATAATGCAGCAATCATAATGAGGATAATGAGGCGCTCAGACATTTCCTTAAATAGATGGCTGGTGGCAAGAGAAACTCTTTCAACAGCTAAATGTAACAAAATACAGTACAGCGTAGGGGGAATCATACAACTAAGAAGAGGGAGGAAAAGAGGTCAGGGGCCAGCCAAGAAATGAGAAAGATCTGGTAATATTCACTGTCGCAACAGAAGCAGCTGGGAGCAAGAGCTGCAAAAGGATGCATTGACAGTGCAGTATCTGGAGGGGAAAGGAGGAAAAGACGTCACAGATGTCTGCAAGAAAAAACATTTCTATTGTTTTCTAGTAAACATATTCAAGAAAGAGGAATTGGAGCTGCAACTCTAACCGCATACTCTTTATGGTACCACCCACCATTAGACAGTAAGATCAGTTATGTTAGTGCTCCCAAATCTTAAGCGCAACATGACACAATAATCTTAATGACTGGCAAGAAACAAGCAAGTAATTCAATATGATCAAAATTCTCAGCTTTTCCTGTACCTGTGGCCAAACATAATGTGTACTTAAACATTTAAAGTTAAGCTGTATGATCATTTATATTGACTTTTCTTCTAGCATTGCCTATATCAGTTTTAACTACATATTAGAATAAAATTTGCAGCCACTAATGAAAACCTAGGAACAGAGTCCAATTGCTTAGTAATGGCTTCCAAAGGGATAGAGAAGCTGAACTCTCTCGGAAGCTGTTCATGAGTACTGCTTAGGAGTTCATCTCTGTGGTTCCCACCAGAGCAGTTTTATGCACACTAAGCAATGGCTCCTCACTCCACAAGAAAGTCCACTGATTTCAATAGGATCCGCCAAGGAATAAGGCTGGACTCAACAGAAAGATGGGTGGAAGAGAGTGTGGCTCTGTGCCAAATACCAAATAAATGTTCAGAAAAAAAGACAACAGAGAAGTCATGGTCTGCATGCACTACGTTACCCTGCAGGGTCTTGGGGAAAAAGTGCAGGAGACTTTCCACTCCTCACTCACACCAAAGCAGCTTTGCCATCCAAGGTGAGGTAAGGAGGATGAGTCTGCAAAGAAGGAAAGAAGAGCAGGAAAGCACAGGGGAACAGAGCCATGAAACGGTGGCCTGGCCCTTCAGCCAGAGAAGTTGTTTGGTCTGGTACCAAGCATATGCCTGTTCTTGATCCCATTCTCAAATCCAAACATTTTTTTTTTAAACTAATTTCAAACTAATACGCAGGAAAACTGCATATATTCAAAAGAAAGTGCAAGCACATTTATCGTAATGAAAATACCCAAGTGAGGAGGCTTCAACATGAATAGTGAGCAAGAAGGGAAAAGAAGCTACTGGCCTACTTCAGAAATGCATGCTCAGGACGCAGTGAACTCTAACACAGTCTAGACAGTCTCACACACTTACAATAAAAGTTCTTCCACTTTAGAAGCATGTTCCCTATCCCATCTCTTCAGAGAAGAATTAAATTGTTGATTAAACTTTTTAAAATGTATTTTTATAAAGATAAAGCTTGTGTTTTCATAACTTGTGTGACAAATATCTGTTCTGCTCTCTTGTGATGATAACAAATGCAACAGAGCTGGATTCTCACTTGCTCTTCATTCTTTTCATATTTCAAAATAAAAAAGTAAAAGAACCGCTATATTAATAATGAAAAGTCGTAGAATAGTCCACTAAGGATAAGCATAATTTAGTGTTGCATGGATTTCTTCATAAGGACACGCTGGGGAAAATAAAACTTGCAAGCTGGCTACAAAGAACATGACAAAAGGAAGATATCCTTGAGCCCAATACTCAGCAAACATGCAGACTTTGAATCAGTCCCTATTGGACATCCCTTGGTGACTTTAGAATAGAGAACAACTGAAAAACAGAAGCAAAAATATCCAGCAGATGGCTCTAAATGAGGAGAACAGAGACAGGTGACTAACTAGTCTGAGAGGAATAAAAATAAAATGGGAGCAGTGCCACAGTGTTATCATTTTTGTTGAGCCACCTGGAGAGGTAGCAGGCTTATCAATGAATGCCAAAAATGAGTAGTGCCCATCTGCTCACCCTAATAAATATCCCTTGCTAGAAAAAATACAAAGGAATACAACCCCCTCAGTACTACACACATGCTTTCAGAAGACCTGTTTGTTTAAAAAATTCATTTGGGTCTTACATGGCTTAAGAACTACTCGCCTTGAACACAAATGCTTTAAGAAGACCCTTGGAAGTACGCAAGTCAGCAGCTGTAAGAATTCACAAGAACAGGAAGCTCCAACAACTTCCTTTTAAATAAGCAAAAGCTGCGTAGCTATCCCTGCGTTCAAAATGTCTTTAGAAAAGTATTGCTGGCCAACTGAATGGACTGATGGCAAATCCCTAAACAGGAGGGGCGGTTCAGAACTTGAAAAGTTAGAAACAGCAGTGGAAAGTATCTCCATTCAAAAAGAAGTAGAAGAATCGTGATGCAAGCTCAAGTTACCTC
The DNA here is from genome assembly GCA_013400135.1 of Rhinoptilus africanus. Classification (NCBI taxonomy): domain Eukaryota; kingdom Metazoa; phylum Chordata; class Aves; order Charadriiformes; family Glareolidae; genus Rhinoptilus; species Rhinoptilus africanus. The sequence goes on along the minus strand of VXBO01010729.1, from coordinate 240,894 downwards.
CTCTGCTGGCATCCCTGGGTGGTGATGAGGATAGTCTTTCTGATGATTTTAAATGTGGATTCAGAAAGGAGGTCAGAGCTGGCAGAGGGTGGAATGAGGAACGATCATCTCCCTGAAAGTATCACTACACAAAGAAATTAAAGAGAAAACTAAATCATACTGGTTTCATTTGTTTGCCTTCATGAGTTTGAAAGCAAAATGCCTCTTCTTTAGCACTAACATTGTTTTCCCAATGAATGAAGGCAAAAGAGTTTGGAGCAGAAATTCAAGCTTTCCAAGCTTGAGGTATTTCCAACCTGGCCTTTTGATTCAGAGGTACATTTATTTTTCATACATGACAGCTGAATAAAAACCCACCTGTTCTGTTTAACATCATCAATTCTACCTCCTCAATAAAAGTGCTTCAATCACATAAAACTGCTTGGATTCAAATAAAGTTACCCAGAACACGACAGGGCTTTATACGATCACAACCATCTTTGCAAATACGAACTTATCATACTACTTCAGTTTCCTTTACACTAGGACTCATGCATAAATGTTTCATGTTAAATTTTGCTTTTCATATGGAAAAAATGTGACAGAATTAAATTTAAAATAGGCTTAGATAAACATATATGAAGAGGGGAAAAAAGAACAAAACAAAAAGCACTTCTGTTGAAATACAAATCACAAAATGTGAGCAGACATGTACGTACACAGTCAAGAGTTCTGTATATATCTGTATGCAAGTGGCCAGAGTTCCTTTCACAATTACTAGAAGAGATTTTTTAAAACTTCTGAACAGCAGTTTTAAAAAACACCCATACTAAAAAGAAACAGGTATTTCACTGGGTGCAACACAGAAAAGCTATGCACCACTGAAAGCTTATCCATCCATTCAATTTAACCATCAGAAACTCTTTTCTTCAAAATGAAAGCTGATTCTGTAAATTCCTTTGAACTTCACAATTTTCTTTCTCAACCAGAGACACAAAAAGTCTGACCAACTGCTCAGCGGACTGAAGCAAGACATTTGGTTCTTAAAGTCTCAAGCACCTTTACTAATACCAGTTGCAAAACATGGCTCTTCCAGCTGAAGCACAAAAGACAACACTGTCACCATGCACATTATTTCTACTATTTCGTATTCCCTGCATTAGCGTCAACCCATAGCCAAGTAATAAAAAGCAGCTAACATGGTTTAGTTCATCTGTGAAACTGGCCCACACTTTTTGCAGTAATGTAGATTAAGAGTGGGAACTCTCAGATACAAAGCCAAACAGAAGACACTGTTTAAATCCAAATGAACAAAGCCTTTCAGCAAAGCAAATAAACTCTTGAGGTCAGGTTACAGATTTTTAACTACAGCATTATTCACATGGCATCCCCTTTCTATTCCAGTAAAAACAGCTGTTTGATTTTTTTTTAAATAAATATTTTTATGGAACAGTTGGAGCAAAGCCTGTATCACTGAAAACTCTCACGCAGAACAGATGTCCTTAATTTTTAACTATTATAAAAATGGATCAGGAAAAAAATCTAACGTTCCTATAATGTTAATCATTGTTAGTAGCAAAATATTCCTTCTATATCCTCCTTCAGTTTACTGCATCTTCTTTTTAAAATATCTGTGTTTCAGTAAGGTAAGGTACATGTTTGGCAGACAGCTCCTGCCCATACTACAAGAACAGAGGCAGCTAGTGCCCATAGCCAAATAATTTTTAAAAGTCCTTGGATATGGCTTTGAACCCACAGTGGAAGGCTTCTCCTCACAGCTCCAAGAACAGTACAAACCAAAAAGTATTTAAAGATACAACAAATTTTCTCATTTTATCAAGCATTAAATTGTTCTTGTTATGAAATGGAAAAAAGCATACCCGTAAGTGCTATCACTGATCTATGGTTCCCGAACCCACCAGGACCATTTCATATCCTTTTATAATGGTCTTGTGGGGACAGGATTCATCTCGGAGCATGGCATCCTGCCTCTAGTATGTACAGCACATGATTTATTTATGAAGAAACTGTAATTACCTAAGCAGACGTATTCCTAAACTTTAACATTCAAGAACATTCCACTTTGCTAAAAACCTGGGGAGGCGGGGCAGGGGGGGAACACAACAAAGTTTCAGCATTTCCTTTAAAAGCAGATGTGCATGGCAGCATCAAAACTTGACTCAGTTCTCCAGGACTTAATTTTACACTGCATTGTACTCTTCTAATCTGCCTTGCGTTCACATTTCATTAAATACAGCTAGCTAGTAAGAATTGCTCTACCCAGACCTGAAAATATTTCAGCATTTCGGCTCAAAAATCTTCCTAGGAAGAAACATTTCTATTTGTCTCAGTGGAAGCAGGTTCAGGTTTTCACCTCTTATGATTTCTCTTAGACGTGAAATTTTACTCTACATTAGCGACCATGAATGGTTACATTTTTGTTCAACAGATCTTTCTCTGGAATGTGTCCAGAATTCTTCAGCATCTGCTCATCACAATGCAAAAAGCAGGGTTTTTCTTTGCTTTTCTTTCCATCATGGTTACCAGACTTAATAACTGCCAGTGGCAGCCTTCCTGAAAATAAAGAGCTTGGTAACTAGCCCACCCATAACAATTACACTTCTAGAAACCAACATTTCTAGAAGTACAGCCAGCAAAAGGAGGCTCCGTTCCAATTTAAATATCTGCATCAGAGCCTGAAGAGACAGTAGCTTGAAAAAAAATATTACTTTCACATAAACAGAACAATCAATGGGGAATCAATGACACAATAAGTACAGAACCTCAGTTTTGTCATGTACCACCAAGTTGTGTGTTCGTTGGTTTGGGTTTTTTTAATAAGTTCATTTTGGCTTATTTCTACTCACAGGTATTTTGTGGAAAATGGCTTTAAAAGTGCAATGTTTACCTGCTTAAAAAGATTCCTTCCCAAGAGAGTGGATATCTGTAATGGAATTATTTTAGCCACATTCGAAGAACAAATTAGATGCATGAAATCTTTGCTGACGCTGGCACCAGGTTCTTTCAGCTCCCACGCTACCTCAGGAACATCAGCCTTTCTACTGACAGCAGTCCTAGCACTGGCAAAGTGCAACCAGCCTTCTATCAGACAGGTGAACTCTGTTCTCTGTCCTCCTAGAGCAGAAAACAACTTACGTCAGCTGAATCAGGGGGGGTTTGGTTTTGCTTTTAAGCTGTTCTGCGTATCCACTCTAAGGGTAGGACTCTAATTATTTGGCCTTATCATAGCTTGCTAGAGGGAGTTTTGTTTAAATAATTCTGCTGGTTTTCCTGGCTGGCTTGGAAAATGAGGAAACTTCTATAAGCAAAGCAAACAAATGAGCAAAACAAACCAGATGCTCCTTCTGGTGCACAGCAGATGAAAGTTTTCAGCTACCCAGACATCATTAATTATTTTCAGCAAATAAGTCATCTGGGTAAAGTTGCTCATTGTAGTAAAGGTTTTGCATTCCTCTGAGTTATCCTCATCTTAGAGTACTCAGCATTTCATTGAGAAAATAAATAGTGCATTTTTTTCTTGCAACAATCAAAAATAGAGTAAAGGTATGAAGTCAACCTAACAATACCTTTTTTCTATAGCATCTAGAGAAGCCAAGAAAGGGAGGTTTTCAGGTTTTTATGCCATTTATAAGACACACTGTTGCTAGTAAGCAATGGCAGAGAGCTGTCTTAGCTGCAATGGTCAGCCCGCAGCCTTTACTTCTGAACATTCAAGAATCAGCTTTTCAAAATTATTTGTATTATTTATTACCACGTATAAGAAGAGATGATGATGATGACTACAACGACTAGAAGATGAAAAGAGCACTTGCACTACAAAGCAGGCATCAATGCCTGGTGCACGCTCATTGCCCAGGGTGTAGTTTATTTGTATCTAGGATTTTAGTTCAGGATTAACAAAGAACACTCAAGAATTACCATAAACAGATTTCTACAGAAAGGATACCTCACAGCTTGCTGTGTTTATGCTCTGGCTTCCTATGAGGGTAAAAGTTAGAGAGCCTAGTTCCAAATGCAAATCACAGGTGATAAATATCAAAAGGTACTGGCCAGGCCATCAGAAGGGAAGTTCTATTAAGAGTCATCAGTAGAAAACATCAACACAGTTTTCTAAGAATTTTGTATTCACATCTGGGATGAGATCTTTATAAAACATCACCAGTGATGCTCTGACTGGGTACAGCTTGACAGCAGCAAACTCCATGATATTACAGTTTAAGACTGAAGTATAATAAGACATCATTTCATGACATGAATTAATTACCTAATATCCACTTGGCAGACCAGCGTCTTGAAGGAGAGCCTGTAAAAATACTACTAGCTTGTTGTCTTATTTTTTTATATACAGCACCTCGTATTTCAAGCAATGGAAAGCAATTTGATTTGAAATCACTAGCAATATTTTTTTTTTTTACATCAAATTACTTTTATTATTTCCAGTAACAGAATAAGGTCACCTAAATCCAGATTCTGACTTGACCATGCACACACCTCCAAAAGGCAGGCTGTTGCAATGACAGTTGCGTGTGTGTGTTTCTGCTGTATGCACACAGAGAATGGGGACTGGAAAAATACATCCTCCTTTCTCAAACCACTTCAAGTTGCATAGAGGATTTTTCTATGTACTATGCTGCTTAGGCAATCAAATTGTCATCAGATGACCCACTGTACTAATTGTCCAAACATAAATTGGGATATTGCCAGCACTCCAAAAGACTTGAATAGAAGCAGTGAGAAAGGGATACAGAAAACTCAGTAAGAGTTGCTTTTCTCCAACACATTTTGGAATTGCATTTATTTCCTCTGGTATAAGAAAAACAGATACCTCCAATTCTCAAAATGGATAATTAAGTACTGCTGTTACTTGTGACTTACTGTCACTCGTAATGAGTGTCAAAAAGCAGCAGCTTTCTCAGTACAAGCAGAAGATTAGAGAAATGGAGTTTTAAACACCCTCCCAAAACTGCAGGTAAGAGCAAATAAGCAGTATAAGGATAAGAGTTTTTGCTGAACCTTTCTCTCGGGATACATGAGCCCTTGCTTTGGGTTCAGTCATTCCAACTTAGTTCACTCCATAATGAAGTCTGGATAGCATGATTCAGATACACAGTCCAATGGTTTAGCAACTGGGATTCTCCTTTGCATCCCAGTTGCTCACAGCATACACCTTCTTCTTCAAAATATCGGTTTTAAGTCCTCCACAGAATTAACGCACCAGTTATGATAAGGGTCTACCTCCCACTTTCTAACTTCTCATGATGGCTACAGTCTCCTGAGGAGCAAAACTGCCCACAAGGAACTCAAAGCCTAATGACAGCAAGAGATGGACAGTCGTAGAGCTGGGCTTAGGGATGACAGGACTTAACACCTGATAAAGAAAGCAATAACCCCAGGACCAGTCTCCTTTAGAAGTGAATACAAACTTTATTTCTGTAATTCACAGAAATACAGACAAATAGAATACTTTAGGTTCAATGAGACCACTGGAAGTAGTCTAGTCCAACACCTATTCAAAGCAGGTCACTCAGTGACTTATCCAGTTGGGTTTGCATATCTCCAGGGATAGAGTTTCAACAACTTCTCTGGGCAACTTAATTATAGCTAATATTCATTTAAAGCTCTCCCCCATGAGCTCCTCATACAGAGGCACCTGCAAAATGCATTTTCTTGCTAACACACAAAACCAAACCTATAGCTGAACTAACACATATTTTCAAAAAGGGAGAATGGGCAGAGACTATACGTGCAAAACTTGGGAAATACTCAAAGGTGCACAAGTATCTTGACAAGTCACACAAAGTGAAATCTCACATTTATATATCCAATTCTCAGGTCTTAGAAACCCCAGTTACTATCTACTCTCGTCTACACCTGACCTGAAGTGCATGCTGTACTACCAAGGCCCAACTTTTTCTCTTCTTTTTGCATCTAACTACTAACACAATATACTGATGGACTTTGCAACTCCAAGGCCAAGGTGACAGAATTCTCCTGCAGAGCTGCTTATCCACAGCACTGAGAAAAAACAAAATATATTGGGAGAAGATACTGTGATTTCTACAGTGAAGCAACCAACCATAATTTAAAAATAAAAGTCAACGATTAATTGATTCCTTGGACTTCTGTTTGTAACATGATTTTTGTTAGTTTTGGATTTATATTCCAAACATCTGCTTCAGAATTTACCACAAAATGCGAACAGCTTTTATTGAAAAATAATTCATTTAAGATCTCACACATCACCAATGGAGATGTTCATTTGAGGAGGAAAGCTGATACATTTATGACAAGCTACTGTGTACTTTTCCAGATGATGGCAACATCCTGACAGCTTTAAAAGAAGTAGAGGTGTTACCATAGGATTTATTGTCTAAGTAGCCTCCTCCCTCAGCAGTATTCTAACACCTTACATTTACAGTTGATTATCATTTCTACGAAATTCCAGCATTTACCAACAATCTCCAAGACTGGGAAGAATACCATCCTCTGTCTCAAGCCTCCTCCTATTTTCTTCTAAAATATTTTGAAAGATAACACATGCACTTCTTTTGCATAAAACATCCATTCTCAATTCTTTTAAAATATTTCAGACAGCACTGTTCTCTTTTCCATGTCTGTAAGGTGTGACAGCCAACAGAATATAATTCATCCTCAGGGAAAGTAAGACTTTTTTGCAAGCAGCAGAAGCATCAAATTATTTCCTCTGTCTCTGGAGGCAAAGCTTGTTGGCAGATTCAGAAGTAAGGGACAAATTCATGTTGCTACCTCTACTTTATCTGAGACATTAATAGGGTCTCTCTCCTTTATGAAGCCCTTGATTCTCACACACTACCTGTAACTTGCTGTGTCTGGTGCTCTGGACACCCCTTGTGAAATTTGACTGAAGGTGAGTGGAAAAGGGAGGGCTGACAGCAGATGTACAAATACCATATCACAGCCCTCACTTCCTTAGGAATCTATGATTTAAACTGGAATTTTTAAAAGCAACATTAAACTCAACCAACAGCATCTTCAAAAAGTGATGGCAAAACATAGCACCCAGCAACAGTTTAGGTGAAAGTAGCATTCTGGTTCTCAAAAATGATACAACTTTAGTCTACTCTTACTGATAAAGGTCACTGCTAAAGAATACACAGGCAATCTGCGACTCCAGGGGCAGATTATGCTTATGTACATCCTTTTCACTTCTTTCATATCATTGATCCAGGATACTCAGTGCTTTCACCAGGCTGCAGCACGTTTAAGTGTGAACAGATTGATTAACATTCGGAAATTTGAAACAAGCTGACATTGCATTTTGCTGTAGATGGACAAGGATTACTAGAGAGAGTTTGTAAAGTCAAATCCCACGTGCACAGAGTGGCTGTGCAACACAAACCACATGTTTCTCTGTGGGTGATCCTGGGCAGAAGCATGAGAGTCACTGTTTTTTAAAGGCTGGCTTTTTCAAAGGTATTGGGAGGTATGACAGCAATGATGATAATTTTTTGAAACAGTAGACTACACAGAAACTATAAGCTACATCTGAGCCAGAGAAGTTGATGAACTGATGTATTCTAACACAAGAAACCAAAACCCAATTCCTAATCTGTAGAGTTCAGATAACTAATTTTGTCCTTGAAAATTTTATTCTAAACAATATTTTTCTGCTTTCATTCCTGCTTGACACCAAAAAAGTAGACCATGTATACATTTTCATTCTCCTGTTTCTCAGATTTATACCTTAAAAATATAGTTCTTCTAAAAGAACTTTCTAATTTTTTGAGAAACAAAGGCAAGTGAGCAAAATCATTTGCTTACGTAGGTCCCTTCTCAAATGCAAGAGTAGCAATATAAGCTTATCAATCAGCAGATACAGACAAAAAAATAACTACTTTGATCACTTACTCCATTCCTTTTTCGAGGTCTGGATTGCTCCCTAAAGTATACAGAGATATTCTTGTAATACATGTCCCCCAAAAATCATTGTAGATGATACACAATCACACATCAGCATGGCCTGACCACACGATGTGCTTACTTAAGAAGGTAATGTCTGCCTTAAAAACAGTGTATGTTCCATGCTATGCTGCAGTCGCTACGGCAGCCTTTTTTCTGTAAAGCACCAGAGAAAATACCACCTAAAACCTCATTATCTTGTTAGAATAATATTTAATGTTGCTTCAGTAACTCTTAAATGCCCCTGTGAAAAAAAATCAAGATTCCTTTTAGTATTTTTTGACTGACAGACTTAATTTTCTATAGGTTAGATTTCATTGACAGGTACGCAATGGACACCTTAGAGAATCCCTATTTATTGTGCTAAAAATTGGGTGCAAACTATAAAATGTATAAGCAAACCCAAGTGACAGATTTATGGCTAGTTACACAACTGCTAAATTGAGAAAGGCTTATAAGCTAACACCCCACTTTCTACCTTGGCGTTTATACCTACTATTCTTATTTATGCTACTAATATAAGAAGCCTGGTAGCTTTTATAAACTCTTAGGCTGTAAATCGCTCAGACTCACAACAGGGTCTGTCAACATTTGCAAAGCAAACACAGGACACATCTACATGGAATCCCTGTGTTCAGTGTCAATACCTACAGTCAGCTCCCACCACCCTTCTTTGCTCTCCTCAAACAGTATCTTAACTTCACGAATTGCCACAGCTAAGGCATTGGGACAGCTCACCTAATGAAGTACAACACAGCTTGGAATAATGTGACAGAAATCTGGTTGAGGGTAAAAACATTTCAAATGCTCAGATGAGACATTTGGCCGTTCTGCACCATGACTGGTTTTGCCTAAAAACCTGCTGCAAACTTGGCTTTATGCAGAGACGTTTCCTCTGGTTGCCCCTCAAACTCACACAAAACGTAAAGGCACCTCCCAATATGAAGCTACACCACTTTACACAATTTAAAAAAAAAAAAATAAAAAAAGAGAGAGCAAGACAGCATTATTAGAGATACCCTCAACATGATCCATACTGAAAACATACTTGATTGAACAACTAAACCTTTGACATTAAAGAACCTCCTTTTTGCTCTCAGGCAAAGACAACCTACCGAAAGTTTACATTTTTATCGCCTAATTTTAAATATAACTTAAGGGGGGGTTTTTTTGGATATCATTAAAAACTAGTTATACAATAAAGTTACAATCTGTTCCCATTTTCAGTATAAAAGATTTTCAAAGGTATAGAAATAGATCTGTTCTATGTGCAATATAATATGATCAGATATGATGTTATAACTAGCAAGAAAGAAAAAGAGGTTTAGCAGGAAATTGTCTAGCTTTTAAATAAAGGGCCACACGAAAAGCCAACTGTGGGTACTTCTGCACTCACAGTATCACAGATATACAAATATATTGGTTTATGTAATTACCATCTCCGTAGGTAAAACACTAGAAAAGGCAACATACCAGCACTTCCCAAGCTTGCTACTAATTAAATCATATGCATACAGGTTCAATCCAAGGATGATCAAAGTTAATGAAAAAAATTCCCATTTAATTCAATGAGCTGTGGATCAGTTCCAGACAGCTAGCTGCTACTCCATCCTCTTTCTTCTTTATCAAAAGCACTCCAACAGTGTGAAAGTGAAGAGGACTCCATGAGAGTCTACAGATTTTATATCACCCCTCAGATCTGAATTTTAAATTAATTATTTGACAGTTGACTACATTACATACAATGAAGTAATTTTTTCGATAAAGCTATACTAGAGGTTACTACAGGTTTTGAAGGAAAACAGACTACTTCTATTATCGTTACATCAGTAGCTTTAAAAGATTTCAGCTATTTCTTTCACATATAGGTTTACCCCCATTATAAATTTATGTGTCACATTGTTCACCATTGCGACAATATATTACCATATGCGAGCATGGAAAATGTCAGTCCGATGTACTGGAAATAGAGCACTAAATTTAAAATGCTTCCTACAATAAACAGAAAGATGAACTTAAGTCATCTAAAATCAAAGAAATAAAGAATGAACGTTCAGATCAAATAACAACCTATTTTTAATTACATTTGAAATGCAATGTCACAATTGTCAGACAATTTCATTAAACTGGACATTACATTTATGAAACCTATCTGAATAGCCTTTGATTCAGTTCTTGTTAACAATGCTTTTTCACATTTTATTTTTCACTAAGTGCTTGTATTAGAAATGAGAATTTAATTTCAGCACCTCAAAACTCAGGTCCCAGTGCTGCACAGATGCTTAGTTCTGTCTCTTTGTAATCAAAGTTTCAGCAGATGTCTATTCAGATCAGTCTAAAGGCTCTTACTTGTTTAAAGCAGAGCTGGACAGGAGCTGCTGTAAAATCTTTATTTGGAAATCCAATATATGCATCACTGCTATTAGCCATCACATAAACAATGTCTTAAATCTAATGAGCATTGCATAGGAAATTAAATAATAAAAAATAATCTTTTATGTTAAACAATCAAGAGTCAGTTAAATGAAAACAGAGGTTGTCAGCTTTCAACTGGGGAAATAGTGTCTATGCCTAAAACTTCACATTCCATTTATACAGGGATACAAGCTTAAATGAAAAACAGTCTTTAGACAGTTTCAATAAAACTTGTGTATGCGATGCTGCGCAGTTGGACACCTCACACCCTTCCTACTGTAAGACAGATTTCAAGCATTTCCTGTTGGAAAAGGCATTTTCTTTAATCAAATCCATCACACCCAAGTTCAGAAAGTTTTGCAGGTATAACCAAAGAGGTCTACTCTTATCACCTCCTTCTATTTCATGTTAGAGAACCACATCAAAAACAATAGAAAGGAAATGGCGTTAATACAACCTTTACTGCCACACCTCAGGTCTCCTTTGCTGTATCTACTCAGAAGCCCCAGAGGGCTGTGCAGCGCCACTGGGAACCTTGTGACCAGGGAGTCAGAGCAGCAGGATTTTATTCCTATGCAGTGCAAAAACATCCCTCATGGATCTCTGAAATCTAATATTGGAATGCGAAATGATCTCCCAATCTGCTTGCCCCTTCTCACTCAACCTCTGTCCGAGACTAAAGAGAGAGGTGTCAAAAAACAATGACTGACATTCCTACCATCTTTCTTCTGCTTTGCTTTGCCAGAGAAGATTTCTGCAGAGCCACTTTTAGGCATCCAATTAAAAAAGATGCTAGCAGGCTTTTTTGACTGGGTCCAGCTTTGTAAGAAATGGTTCTACACTCAGCTGTAGACTGAGTACAGACATAGCTGCAAAATAACATAGACTACTATAGTTTAAGATATGAGTAAAAAATTATTCCTATAAATTTACACAGACACTGATATTGTTCTCAAAAAACACTTGAGAGACTTTCTTCTACTTTAAAATACTGCTGTTGGCTCACTCTCCTTAATAAGGGATCATTATCTCTGAAACACGCAAATGGAACCTCCATTTACCCGTAGTAAATTGTATTTTCTCCTACACTTTTTCTTTAGATAATGCAAAAGTCTTTATTGCTTTGGTATGATTCCCTATTGCTGAAGCTCTTTGCTGTTGACTGAGTGAAATAGAAACCAATGACCAGATATTTTTTTTTTATTCTTCCATTTATGTGCTAGTGATTTAGGCTGTTGTGTTAATGGGATTTGATGCAGAAGACCCCTTCATCTCACAAGAACCATTAACCTAAAGTCTTATGCTGGAATTTCACATGCATACTATGTTACAGCAAACAAAATCTGCTTTGAAACTCTGTATCATCATTTACATTCGATCCCAAATCACATGGGTTGCAAATACTAATAAGCAGAAAAAAAAAATAAAACAAAAGCATAGAAAAAAGCAGCTAGCCTACACAGAATGTGGTATTGACCGGCATGCTGTAAAAAGAAAAAAAACCCCACCACATAAGTTTCTAAATGACACAGTTCATTGCAACCCATTTAACCTACACAAAATGCTGGATGCTCACAAACAGCAGGATTCACCAACAATACAGACAGCTCCGCCAGCAAGTCTCACACAATCACAATATCTGTCTCAATACGGCTGGTCTCACAGCAATACAAATTTCGGACAGTAAAACAAAAATGAAGTAAAATTGCACTGCTGAACGCTTTCAGTTTGGTTTCCTTTACTCCACTCTTTTTAGCAAACTTATTTACTCACTCTCTCTATATATTTATTTACTTAGTACCTACTCTGGTGTTATTTCCTTGAGTCCATCACTAAAATTTACCACAGGTGGATGAATAATGTATTTCTTCAAAATCTCACGTGACTTTATCAAGTGTCTGTGCTGTCTCATCAGCCTTACAACACATTGCTGGGCTGTGTTCTTCTGAAAACAAGTGTACTCAAGAAGACCCACAAGAATTCACTGCCTAGACAACCTCCATTAACAAGCTTAACAATTTTACTTCGTGTATGCTACAATTATGAATGTATACAGTATATTCTACTTATACTATGAAACATTTTCTGTAACTGCAGCTAAAGAAATGCATTGACTATGTTTAAAGCCTAAGGGTAAAATAGCATAGTCTCTTTTTAAAAAAATACTTTAACTGTAATAAGTGATACTGAATTATAGATAATGCTGCTGAGAAATATTCATTAGAAATTTTATTATAAAATCACTCAATTTAAACTTCTGTCTATTCAAATAAATATAAGTCAAATTTTTAAATGGATTTGCTTAATCCTGTCCTAATTCCCTGATACAACTGTGCTCTGGTTTTGTTAAAGTTTACAACTAGGATTAATTTAATTTTTTCCTATGTATTCAGGCACACCCACCTTGTAGTACAGTATTTGATTATGTCTGAACACTATTACCTTTACAGTGTCCAAGAGGTGTTGACATCTCCTATAACTTGTTAAAGAACTAGTTCCAAAATATTCTGCAGGAAGCAAAGCAAGGGAAGTATGACATAAAAATATAGGTTTAAATTACGCCTCCATCTAGTCCTGTTATCACAGGATAAAAAAAAAAAGTTTAAGACTATTACAGTAGAGAGAACAAGACTAGCATCACTAACTTTTATTTGTCATTAATGCTAGAAAATAGGATATATTTGGGTCCATGGCTTACAGCAACTCAGGATAATGGGCTCCCAAGCAGCTTTGTGCTTTATTATCTTTAATGTTACAAGGTAGTATCTCCTTAAAAGGTTTTCTAATGTTAATATACTCACTCCAGATAAAGCGTACCACAGAGCACTAAAGAAAACCTTTTTCTGAAAGGCCTTAAGAAAGCCATATATTTTAATTATGTCAGAGAACCCTTCTCTAGCACCAGATACTTGAAAAATCACACTTCCCTCCAAAGCAAGCCTGAG
>VXBO01010729.1:119393-221834 GCA_013400135.1 Rhinoptilus africanus | reverse complement strand
CCCCCCCTCCCCCCCCCCTTTTTTTTTGAGCTGCAGCATATTTAAAATATTAGCAACTATTCCAGATACTGATACTATTATATCAACGTGCTTCTTTACCCCAAGAGTTGCAGAAAGGCACAGGAGACCTTCCTTCCTCAGACCAAATGCCAAATGCAAAGACTTCTGTACAAATGAACACCAACCAACCCCCTTCAACAACAATCATATGTATCACTGCAATTAAGGAAAACATATCTCCAGCCCCACCCCCATACAACGTAACAATAAAACAGCACTCAGTTTTAAACCAGAGAAGTTTGGGGGTAAAAAAATCATCCATCCTTGTCTTGATTGGTTCTGGCTTGGTTTCTAGATTAAACTCAGGTGTGGATTCCCCCTAGGGAAGGAGGAGGCAGTTAACGAAGTGATCTTTACAGCTTCCCTGTACATAGGCTCTGGTGTCACAGGACATAACAGTGGTCACTTGGCCTGTGTCTGTCCTTCAAATTCTCTGCAGGCTTGCAGGGATGCACATATGCAGAGGGCTAGCGGAAACACAGGTACCCTTCACTGCAGAGGCAATGCCCACTTAGTGGAGAATGACAGGTCTTCTGAGATCACAATCCATTGCTTCCAAGAAAACACAATAATAAAATAATCAAGAAAATAATTTTTTCACTCAATTTGTCAGCACCAATCCAATGGTACAAAGACAGGAAGTTTGTGCTAAAAATTGTTCTTCTCTCCTTGAGTGTAATGAAGGTTAAGCCAGGAAAGGGAGAAAGAGGAAAGACTATTTTTTTTCCTTTGGTACCTTTATTTTGCATTTGACAGTACACTGCATGTGCTTATTGCTTATACTACACATAGGAGGTTTCCACGCTTCTTTAAGAGAAAACTATGGTTATCTAAAAAAAAATTTAAAAAGAGAATCACAAAAACTGTCTGGGAGATTCAGGAACAGGACTAGCACCCGAGGTTATTTCAAAATCATTTATAATTACTTTACATATATTGTATCAATAGTGTGCTTGTAAACAAAATTTAGTTAACATGTTTTGCTTTCTTCCCAATTACACTCTCATGTTTTAGAGATGAAGGCTGTAGCATCAAAACTTTATTTCTCACAATAACAAAGAGGGCTGTTGTGAAATTAGATGGAATAATCGCCACACACATCTATAGAATGTTTTTACATAACTTTACTAAACTCTCAACGCTAGATTTTGCTCTGTACATGATGGACTCGTATCTCTTAAACTGTCTGAAGCCCACAGTCAAAACATAGGGCAGGGTTGCCACTGTTGCTTTCAGGGAAGATGATAAATCTGCAGACAGAAAGCAAGAGTTATACTTCAATAGGTACTAAGCACCCTAGCCACCAACAGCTACAGAGACGGGGGAGCACCAGTACCTCAGACAGACTCCACTTCTGGAATGCTAATCTGTGTCAACAACACGGCCTGGGCTACAAGAAGGATTTGGTTAGACCCGCAGACAACTAAAGAGCATACCTGCTTTATATTTTCCTGTTTGGGTTTCCTAAATGCCAAAAGCTAGCCCAAAACACATTGGTTTGTAACTTTCAAGGGAAGGCCTCAATAGCACGGTGCTTATCACAGTGTCTCAGTTGTTTATGTTTTTCTACAAAAATACAACATTTCCTCTAACACTTCTAGTTTTGTTTTTGATAAAAAGAATATCCAAGAAATTTGCTATGTATAGAAAAATCCTGGTTTCCAGAGGCCTAAAAGGGCTGCTAAAACAGAGCGTACTTGCAAAGATGAAGTTGCACTAACTCCCTGTATGTCTATATTATTTACATAGAGAAGTATAGAACTATTTTAGTTCTATACAACAAACTTCAAGTTGCATCAGATGTACAACTGACACAAATAATAATACTCAGAGCGCACATACAATAAAATACGAGTTCAATCAGTAGCAGCAACTGAAGCACTTTTGCCAGAGACACATAGAATGTATATAAACATCTACTATATACAGAACATACCTTCTGTAGGAATCATGTAACAATTATAAATTATATTCTCAATACTATTTAAAAATACACATTAAATACAGTTGGGGCACCATATCTGTAAGTTACAAACTCAAGTTTATTCTGGAGTGGTAAACTTTCAGCAGAAGAGGATGCTAGGTAAGTTTTGTTTCCAACAACAAACAGAACAGGAAGCCTCCAGTATAAATAATAAAAGAGATGCTTAAGTAGAAAAAAAGCCCCAGCCTCACAGCAAAGAAGAATAAAATCCAAGATTTCGCAAATAAACATGTCCAGCCTACTTTTTAAATGGTTCTGGTAACCTGGAGGTGTGTGGGCTGTACAACACAGAGGCACTGCGCGCACCGACTCCTACCTGGGGACTGGCCTCTTCAAGGCCAGTTTCAACATGCATGAACCTATGGATTAAATTCACCCAGAGTTCAACAGTTATTTCTTTTCTGAAGACCTGCACAAATGGGGGAGCACTGATGCTCCCTGAGAGGAGAGCTCTGATAAACGTGTAGTCATTTCTCAGGGCTGTAGAAAGAATAAATAAAGGACATTTCCCATTGAAAATAAAAGCAGAGAGGCAAAGAAAACCTTGATAACCTCTTTCAGAGACTCTCACTGCTTGACTTAATCTGTACCTAGACTGTAACTACACAGGCCCAGTTAGTTTAAATAACAGAATTCAACTTAAAACAGGATAGTAGAAGAGCGACAACTCACGCAGCACCTCAGGTAGCCTGACACAGGTGAACATTCACTGCAGACTCAGGAGAGCCACTGCAAGGCCATCACCCAACACACATCACCTGTTGCTCCTTTTCAGGCCCCACACCAACCCCCCCACCTCGCCAGCGCCCACCTCCCCGTACAACGCAACCCTAAACACAGAAACACTCTACTGTCACCCACCAGTTTATCTGAGCGCTGGTTTCCCTCTCCCCATCGCTTAGGCCTCCCCCCCCCTCTCCCCCCGCCCCGCCGGCGCTCAGGCCGCGCCGAGCGAGCCCGACCGGAGCCCTGGCGGGGAGGCGGCGGTACCGCCTCAGGGCAGGCCGAGGCTTCAAGCAGGAGCGCCGCGGCGGAGCCATCGCACCCGCGAGGGCCCGGCTCCCCGCTTCGAGCCCTCCGCACGGAACGGCGCCCGCCGCCCCTCAGGGCTGCCTCAAGCCGGTGAAGAGCCCTTAGGCCGCGGCCTTGCGCTGGGCCCGGGTCGAGCCGAGCCGCGGCTGCCGCCTTCCCCGAGCCGCCACTCACCGCCCGGCCGTGCCTTCCCGCTCCTGCCGCCGCCGCGGCTGCCCCCGCCCCTGCCTGCCCACCGCGGAGGAGCGCAGAGAGGCCGGCGTGGGTGGGGGGAGGCGGCTCCGGGGGCCGGCGCGGCCACGGGCGCTGCGGGCGGGGAAAGGGACCTCGCCGCCGGGAGGACCCCGCCTGGTATCGGCAATATGGCAGCGTCCAGCCGGGCCCAGGTGCTGCGGCTGTACCGGGCCCTGCTGCGGGAGAGCCAGCGCTTCAGCAGCTACAACTACAGGTGCGCTGCCGGCCCGGGCGGGACGGGCTCTGGGGGCGGGCAGCGACCCCGGCCCCGCTTCTCCCCGCGAAGGCGTGGGGCTAACGGAGAAAGGTGGGGGGGGGAATGCCGGCGTTGTTTGGGACTGGGCCGCGCAGGGGCTCGTTGCTGGCGGGCGCAGGGGAGTTGTGACCTCCGGGGAGCCCGCAGGGCAGCGGGCGGCCGCCCAGGCTGAGCCGTGCCCCGGGGGCGGGAGGGGGCCTGGGGTCCAGGCCCGGCCGCTACGGCCTGCTGGGGCCGGGGGGCAGAGGAGGGTCAGCCCCCGGTGCCTGTGCCTGGCCGCGGGGTGCCTGTGTTGTAGGAGGAAGGCACAGGACAGAGATTGTCCCACCCTGAAAGAGCTCGGTCTGGTCTGGAAGCTGCCCTTCTGCTGGCGGGGGAGGGCCGGGGCCGGGGTTGCAGCCCTGGCTGGCGGCTTCCCTGGCAAAGCCCGGCGCCATGTGCTGTGTGTGGGGAGGGAGCGGGGTTCGCTCGTCCCGCCGCGCAGGGTGGCCGGCTGCCCCCGCTGGCTCCTGGTGAAAGACATGCAGCGTTTTTTGGCAAAGGGTTTCCCTTCCTGCTACGGGCGTGGGGCTGGTCTCCGTTAGTTATCAGCTACGTTCACAAGGGGTGCTCCCCACCAGCACTGGCAAAATTGTATTGCCCACTGGTAGTTTATTCGATTTACCGCTCAGTTGGACCTCAGGCAGAGACACGTGAGCTACCTTTGCTGTGAATCATCTCCAGCCTGGCAAGAATTGCGAACAGAAGCCTTTGAACTTGCATAACCATGGTGAGCTCTGGACTCTTCGAGGCATAAATATTCCCCAAACCTCAAGTGTGAGGGAGTGCCCTGAGTGCTCTGGGTCTGAAACAGAGCTGGAGCTAATAACCTTTATTGCTAGCTCGATACAGCACCATGTGTGTGTGTCATCTTCCCCTCCTCCTTCTTTAGGTCCCCTACTATCAAGGCTGCCCCCTGCTCTTCACTGTCCTGAATATCCCAGCTTGCCATTATTGTGGCTAACAAAGAGAGGATTGTGTGTAGTGGGGATGGCTTGAGGCCTGTGAGATGTGCAGTTGGTGAACAGTTGAATGTAACTCCTGTGTGGGCCACGGCGTGTTTTCAGCAATGAGTTTGTGCCAAGAGGTGGTTAGTGAGGAAGCTGAGTCCACAGCAGTGAGAGGCACCAAGCCAGCACCACCTTACAGTGGTTGCACCAGCAATAGGTGGCATCAGCCTCAGAGACCACAAATGAATCCTCCTTTGCCTAGCCCCTTGCTGATGGAGGGCAGGGGACTGGGGAGATCTTATCTATCTTATCTCTGTAAACCATACCCAGAGCACAGTCCCCCTCCCCAGGTCACCCAAAAATGAAGTAGATATCTCGGAGGTCTTGGCTGTATGTAGATTTTTGGCATGCAGCTCAAAGGCAAGGCTAACTGTCACACAGCAATAGCTGCACCAGTGAGTTTTCTGCTTAACACAATGTAAAACTTTTTAATTCTCTTTCTTTTAGTGTCTTTATACTAGCAAATTTTAAAAGACAGAAATCATAAGATATATGTTTACCTTGGTTATCTGATTTTTTTTACGCCATATCATGGTGCAAGTTTTCCCTTTCCTTAAAGGAAAGTTCTCAGGTTTTGATGGGCCTGTCCTTAGATACTTTAAAATCAGCAACTGTGTAAGTCTTGCAGTGTATACGCATTTGTGAGAACTAAAAGCAATGGCAGTTTTTAGCAAGAAACAGTCAACAACAACCACAACAACAATTTTGCATTGGTGTTTATGCTGCACCCATAGCTAAAATGGACACCCCGTATGTTTCTTCTGTGCCAAGATAAGCAGTTCTGCCGTGTCCTCAGGACTGCTGTAATGTGATATGGTAATACCCTGGAGTAAACCTAATGACTCTGTGAAGAACCAACTTGTAGCAAGTATTAAAGATTGGTCTTATTGGTTCTTGATTTCAGCTAGAGAATTTCAGAATGTTTTATTATTGCAAACAGAGCATATTTTTAAGTGTACATGTGGAGTACGATTGGCTGGTTATTGTCTCCTCATTTGCTTGCTATGCTTTCGTGTACAGATTGTGATGGAAAAGCCAGTATTATTGGTTTGTGACTTTCCTTGTAGATATGTTCTCTAGGTCATCTGTTAGTACCAAATTTTCTTCTACCACCCTAAAGAACTTTTAGTGCCTTAACTGTGAAGAATGACGTTCATGTCTGAACGTAACCGAGGTCACCACTGACAGCCTTCAGAATAACAACACATGGGAGCATCTCCAGAGTCCTGCAGTAAACATTATGGAGTGCTTGGAGGCCCAGATGTATAGGCCAGGTTTTAACAGCAGGGAGAGAGAATTTAGTAGACCGTAAGTAATTTCATTTCTGCCCTATTACCCATGCAGACAGTCTGAGGAAGGGAGAGTGATTTGAAGAGGGAAGATGTTAGGTTTTGAGCCAAAAAGGTGGTTCTTAATAACCATACTGTTTCCTCCTGCTTGGTTGACAAAAAGGAGAACATCTGATGGTTTATAACGTGTTGGATCACAGTCTCAAATAAATTGATTTGAGGGATAATTTCTAAATAGAATTTCATTTGTGATTTAAATAATGGCTTTATGTTATGTCTCTCTTTTGGTACAAAAACCAAAAGAATTTATAAACTTGTGAAAGCTCTTAAAACACATCTGGCTGCAAATGAGGATAAACTGAATTTTAAAGTTTCTTGTTTAACAGGACTGAAGCTCGGTGGTCAAAATGTGCAGGAATCTGGTAGAAGAGAATTTTGTCTAGACGGCCAGTGCAGGACCGGAGCAGGTCACCCTGAGAGATTTTGACATCTCCATTTTTGGAGGTTTTCATGACAGGTTTAACTGAACAGCACTATAGCTGACCTGACCTTGTTGTGCATAGGCCTGCTTCAAGTGGGAGGTTGGCTTGGATAAGCTCCAGCGATTCTAGCTAACCAACATTACTGTGATTTTTCAGGTGCCTAGCCTTCCTTGGCCTATAAAGATATTAACGCTGGCTGATAAATTCTGGGAAATATCATATGACATGCTTCCGGCTGGTCTCCTTTCTAATTCTTTAATTCCTCGTAGTTATGAGCTATGGCAGAAACTTTAAGCCTCTTTGTTGGAATTTTTCTGAAAATAATTTCTTTATGTTTTTTTAAGGTATTTCTTGATTTATTGCGTATTTGTTTCAGTTATCCATTGTCTTCTCTGTTAGCTGGTGGATCTTGCATTTTTACTTATAGATATATTTTTTTCTTGTCTGTGTAAATCGCATTTTAATGGAATTTGATTTTTCTATTAGAAATTGCAATATTATGTGATTAATTAATAAAACTACCCAGAATATAAGAGAGTCAGGGAAGGAAACTAGTCAAAACATATGTTGTATTGGAAGCAAGTTAACTGAATGCATGTAGTTTCATGTGAGGCATGTCCTTCAAGATTTTCAAACTAGTAAATCTGATTTTTACAAGTCTCTGCTAACCTAAGAACAAAACCGAGCAAAATAAGTTATAGTGTTTTTTCAGTGCCAGTTGCTTTTTCTGCTTTGAACGACATAGTTGTTGATCTGATTTTAGGGATATGTAGAACAGCTCAGGTTGGAAGGGACCTCCAAAGATCATCTGGTCCAACTTTTCATGGGAAAGGTAGGTGAGATTGCAAAGCACCCTGTCCAGTCCCATCTCAAAAACCTCCAGTGATCAGTACTCTACTATATCCCTGGGCAGATTCTTCCAGTGATTGATTGTTCTCACTGTAGAAGAGTTCTTTCTTATGTCCAGAGGAAACCTCTCCCAGTGCAACTTGTACTCATCCCCCTTTGTCCTCTCCTTGTGAGGAGAGAGCCTCCCTCCTCTTTGTAGCGGCCCTTTAAGTACTGGAAAGCTGTGACGAGATCCCTACTGAACCTCCTCTTCTCTGGGCAGAAGAGACCTGACTCCTTCAGTCTTTCCTCATAGGGCAGGTTCTCCAGCCCTTTGAATATCTTTGGCCCTCCTTTGGACCTCTCCAGCCTGTCAGCATCTTTCTTAAATCGTGGGGACCGGAACTGGTCATGGTATTCCCGGTGCAGCCTGACAAGTGCTGAGTAGAGTGAGATGATCACGTCTGTCTCTGCTAGTAATGCCCCTGTGGATCTGATTCGCTTTCATTCTCCAGTGGCGCACTGCTGACTCACGTTCACCTTGTTGTGCACCAGGACCCTCAGGGCTCTTTTGGAGAGGGTGCTCCCCAGCCACACAGCTCCTAGCCTCTGCTGGGCTCTTTATATCCTCCCAGGTGCAGGACCTTGCACTTGTCTTTGTTAAGCTTCATGCAGATTTTGTGTAGTCTTTCTCTGAAAGACTTTATCAACATGCAGAAAATCTTCATTTTGAAAATCTTAAGGTGCTTATGATAAATGTGGCTTTTTTTTGTTTAAAATGAAAGTTTAGGAGGTAAAAATTCAGGGACTCCACTATACAGGGCAGAGCATGTTCTTAAGGTATGTATAGTCTTTTGGTATTAAAGCTGTCCTTTGGGGAAAAAAATGTTTGTGATTCCTGTGTTTTTACACTAAGCTTAATATCTGAATTTAATGTAAAATTTTGTTGAGGCATTAGAACTTTTGTTGAGACATTAGAATTTTAACATTAGAACTTATATTTCTACAGTTTGAGTTGTTCTGCATGCGTGAAATCAGAGTAAAGAACGATGATAATCACTAAAATAAAATGCTTACTTTTTTTTTTTCTTTTTGGCAATGATAAGTCCAGATGGGTCTGAAAAAAAAAAGTTCATAGTGTCATTTAATTTGGCATGGATGGCCAGGTATTCTGTATGTATAGAAGTGGTATACATAAAAAATAAGCTGATCTGTGTTTAAGAAATTATTAATCGTATGATCATTGCTGCATCTGCAAGATTTAGTCTGCTTTTTGCAAATGAGAAAATGGAAAAAGGAACTATGTCAGATGACAGCTGCTGTTATGTAAAGATTGACTCCTGATTAAACACAAAAATAAAAAAAGAACCATCCTTGAACATTTGGACAAGAGGTCGGGTTTATCAACACACCATTTCTGATTGTTTATCAACACAACAATTCTGATTGTTTATCAACACACCATTTCTGATTGTTTATCAACTTTTTAGGCTAAGGTGAGGAACGGGGACATAGCAGTATATTGGCATACTCTGTTATTTTAATTTTTCTGCATGCTTAATGGCAAGGTTCTTAGATACTGTGCTCTGGAGAAAGATGTGAAACTGCTATAGGATATTCTTTGACCATAAATTTAACGTGAGATATTAAAAGAAAAAAGTGTTCATCCTCTAATTTCCCAGATGGAATTACAATTGTTTATTTTTTAAGAAGCAACATGAAAAATGATTTCGTGTCTGTATTAAGTCCTACCTGGGCTTTCTGCCTTTGTTTTTTATCCATCTTCCACGCGTTTGTTTTTCTTACAAGCTCATTTTATTGCATCTGTAGTGTCAGAGTTGTTTGAGAGTTATTTGTTTTGAGAATGAATGCAACCTTTTTTTCTTCCTACTTGGCAACTGGGCACAGATGCTGCATCTAGCTGCTTACTACCTTGTGTCACTTGGCATGAGGTGGACTTTTGGTGGAGCATGAATGCACCATCAGTATATTGTGGTTGTTTGTTGATTTTGTTCTTATGTATGAGACCTGGAAGCTTTCTTACATGCTGCAACTTAATTCAATATATAGGAGCTTTGTGGGTCCTCTTGCAGCAGACCTGATGTAGAAACTTGTATGAGTGGTCATATGGCATAAAATCCTTAGATGAAATTTCATTTTGTCCAATTAATAGACTGACTTTTTTCATGTTGCTTCGCATGTCAGTCTAGCCAAAAGTCCATTGCTTTGGAAAAGAGGGCTTTCTGCTCATGGGCTCTGGGCTGAGGGTTTCTGCTCTTGGATTTCAGCAAAGGTTTCTTCATCCATACCAAATGAACCCATGCAAAGGAGGGGAGCTGCTCAGAAGGTGCCCTCTCCTGCTGCTGTAACAGTATGAAAGAGGATGTCCAGGAGTAAGTTGTTACTGCCATGGCAATTCAGGCTGTCCATTTCTGCGTGGTGCCTGTCTCAGTGGTTCCTTGAACCAGGGAAGGAGCAGGCTGTGGGAACTGTGGGATACACACAGGCACCAGTTAGGAGCGTTCACAAGAGCAGTTGGATTTTTGCACAAGTGTAGGTTGAGTTGACCTGTTTTGCGTAATGAACTGTTGACAAGAAGGCATAAAGCTTTTAAGATTCTGCTGGCAACTCTTTTGACAACCTAATTCACACCATGAGTTTCTTTCTCTTCCTCCCAACATTCTTTATTTGGCCACTTTAATTGAAAAATATATTTTTCTTTTAGTCCCTGGTACATAGAATCTGATAACTGGTTCTTTTTTGCACTTTTATCACTTGGGTAATTTAACAACCACATTAAAATCATACATGTGACAGTTATCCAAGCTGAATAAGCCTTTTTCTCGCTGTCTCTCCCAATGAAGTTTGTGATTGACAAGATCTGCCAGCAGACTGTCAGCTCTTGGTATCATGTTGCTGTGTACTAGGGAGAATAAAAAAGACTAAACAGTGATTTGTTTTATTTTTAAAAAGTCCAAAACAATAATGAGAAAATAGAGACATGCCATGTTATAGAAAGTACTGTATTCTGTCCAAAGTGGTAGTTTGTAGCTGAGATAAGAAACATGGGAAAAAATAAAATTGTCAGCTCTGTGCGACAGAGCTGTCTGATTTCCTTGTAGGAATAAGGTGACTAAACTGCAGCTTTACAATATCCATTTTTTCCTTGGCTGTTCACAGAAAGTGGGTAACTTATTTTTCCTTCTTTTTTGTCATTGCTGGCTGTGTTCTGAGGCATTTTTGAGTTAATTTCACACATGATAAGTACATGATGAAGAGCATAAAAAAAGTCAGGGCTGTGAGCAGCTGTGGTGTTTCTGAGCCCAGGGTATAGAGTGGTTTCCATCCTATGCTGTTGCAGATGCTTGTTTAAGCCTGGCAGCTGTATGACCTTAAATTGTGGGCAAATGGGCACTGCATGTTATTTTATTATTATGTTATTTTAGGGTCTTGTGTATATGGCCTTATTCTATGAGAATAATGTATGCTTGCATAGAGATGTTAGTTTTTGTAGAGCTTTAGATATCAATCTGTTGATTATGATGGAAAATGTGGAAAGGACTGACATGATTACACTCTGAATTGTAGTAAAACATGGAAATGTATGCCGTTTGGGGGAAAATCTAGAAGCATAAGGACATGATTTTGGATTGTCAGACTATGGGTCTGACAGTATTGAAGTATTTCTATTTGACTTCAGTATTCTATATATAAAATATTTTGGAAAGACCACTAAAGAATTCTGTTCCAAAAGGGTCAAAGCATAACCATTAGATACCATCAGAACATACCTCTCTGAAAATTAATTTTAAACCCTTTTTAAAGCTAGCTCTGAAGCCATTGTGGAAGCCAGAGGAAGTACGATAGGTATGTTAGCCTTATTACAAATGAATCCCCATTGAATTGCAGCGCTGCTTTTTTTTCTTGAACTCGATGGTGTTTAGATCAAAAGATGTTTAACTTAAATTTAGAAAATGCTGATTTATAAGTTGACATAATTAGCTGTATTTTTTTAATATACTTTGCAAGAAATTAGTATTTAAATAAATACAGTTCCATGAACATTTTGCATCAAATCAGCATGATATTCAAAATGTCTTGTGGGATTCTGAATATGACAGCAGTTCGATTCTCCACAAACTTCATTGCCACGTCTTGACAGTCCTTCCGAGTCTTCATGTCTGCCATATCCTGGTCTGGAACCATTTAAGACCTGTTTCTAAATCATTACCTTGTATAAAAGTAAGATTGTCTTGTTTTAACTGCCAGGGAAAGCATGCATTTAAAAAAAAAAAAAGTTTTTCCCTGAAACTATAATCAGTTCTAATAGATTGGCGATGATCACTGATCCATTATGGTATTGAAGCTTACATACTTGAACTTAGTTCTGTGACTTCGAGTGCCTGTGAGAATAATTTATTGTGCTCTATGAGGTCAGTCTTTACAGAGTTGTCTCCATCTTTCTCATGCACAGTATGTGATTATGGCTAAACAGTATTTGCTTGCAGGTTACGTGGTATTTTTGCATGGTACTATTTATTTTCTGGCATTATTTGTTTCTCCAACAA
The DNA here is from genome assembly GCA_013400135.1 of Rhinoptilus africanus. Classification (NCBI taxonomy): domain Eukaryota; kingdom Metazoa; phylum Chordata; class Aves; order Charadriiformes; family Glareolidae; genus Rhinoptilus; species Rhinoptilus africanus. Next base: position 210,052 of record VXBO01010729.1, on the reverse strand, counting down.
ATGCACAGATTATCACAATGCTCAATTGCAGTAACAGGCGGATGTAAACATCTGTTCATTGTTTGCGTAAGCAGGAGAAATGTGGGCACAGGTTTCCTCAGAGCCTTGGTGCTGGAGAAAATCAGTTTAACTGGTGGATAGCCACCGTTGGTGGTTATGCATTCAGTGAATGTTAAACACTTTTCTGCAGACTGTGTTAGAATGGCGGTGAAGGAGTTAAATGTAGCAGGATGGAGGAGTATGTGGTTCAGAAGCCATCATTTATTTGCGTTGTTAATCACAGTTAAGAAGAGGGGAACTTGAGAATAGAAGGAGCTAGGTACAAGCCATCACATTTCGCCAAGTTTTGTATTGAATCACTAATGGAATTCTTTGTGAAACAGGAATTCATTCATTCATCAAATTGTGCCTCCCCTTGTAATCAATGTTTTTGTTTACTTAAATAACATCAGACTGCTTCCTTCTCAGGAGAATGTTTTAAAATCAATACAGCTCAAATTAAGTGCTTAAGACATAGTACAAGCCACAGTACGACCTAGAAGTTCATAGCCTGAACTATGTTCTGGATGGCAAATAGAAGTGTGTTGTGTTGACTTGAAACTAACCTGCCACGAAGTTCCGTAAAACATCTTTGACTCATCTAAAATATCACAGTGTTTTTCTAGTCCAATAAATTAGCAAATAGGTTTTCAAATTAATGGTTTTTGTGTGTAAACTAGTTTTGAAGGGAGGAACGTTTATTAAGTAGTTTTATCACTGTCCAAAGTAAATTAGATGTCTCACTCATAATGCTTTTTCCCTGATCTGACTGATTTAGAATATGAAAATAAATGTTTAAGTGTTTTGTTTACAAACAATAAGAAATGTATTTCTTGTAGACAGATTTCCTGATTTCCAGAGCTATTGAGCAAATTTTTTTACTAAATTTGTTCATTTATTATGTTCAGTTTGTAATTTATACCAAAAATTGCTGCCTATTATTTGCAGATTTTGAATGTGAAGATTAATATTTATCAAACTGGTGGTGACACCTTCAGAATCACCTCCAAAAGCAATGGGACCGTAGGATGAACATAGTTCTACCAGCTACAGCGGTGCAGTGTTGGGCAAATAAGTATACTAAAGAGCTCCTCATTCTGTGAGCTAGTGGCAGTACTTACTAACCTATATGGATTTTGAGGCTTGATTGTGGGGCTTTATTTCTTAACAATTTGTTGGAATCCTTGAAGGAGAAATTCTCAATCAGTGTGAGTTATTGCTACCATTAGCTAGGGACCTGGCACTTCTGCAAGTTCTGTGGGTAATTTGTTCTGAGATTGGAAACCTTTTGTGCTACCCTGGGGAATGGAAGGTCATGTCGCATGTCAAAGGGAAGGTAATCTGCCCTGGTCATAAAATGTTACAGTGAAGACATTGTTATGATAAATGGACCGCTCTTCATACCTCTTTTCCTCTCCTAATATCTCATGCGGTAACCTTAGCCAGTATTTATCTGAGTTACTGAGTTTTAAGCCAGATGTTAATTCCACATTTAGAGTAATTGTTACCTGAGAACTTCTCCTTGCAGCCACGTGCTTATGGAAGGGAAAGGAGTTGGTGTTTGCTCTGTGGGGTTTTTTTCTTACTCGCGCATAAAGGACAAAATGTGCTACCATCACTCATGTGGGTGAATTTTATTTTTTTTTTGTGACTTATAATTAGCCATTAAGTACTATCTGAAGTTTTTTTTATAACACATTTTTTGGCTTAAAATGCAGAGCCTGTATCAGTCCAAACTTGACTCTTGTTCAACAGAGTATACATATACATTATATATTACAGAAATAGAAAAAGGTGATTTTTTTTTTCCTTCATAGTATAAGCCTCTGAGAGAGAATGTGAAGAGGTTGACTGGAAAACTCCTTAAATATTACTGACCTTTCCCTTAGCTTAATCTTCACCTTTACATGTTAACATCTGAATTTAACATACTCAGGCTTGACTAGATTAAAAGACAATACTTTGTCAATGTTTCTCTTCTTGGAGAAAGAAAATTGATCTCTCTCTCTTTGTCTTCCTGAATATTTCTGACCTCCCTTTCTGTTACAGTGGTTAGATTAAACTGCTTCGGTGCATAGAAGATATGTCAGCATGTTTATTGAATGACTTCTGTTCACTGGACTAGCATAGCTTAAGTTTAAAATTTAATCTCATTTTTGTCATATATATGTATTATATTTTATATAATTATATATCCTATATATAGCTTACATATAAATTCTCTATAACTATATATAAAATTATATCTGTAATAATAATAAGAGAGAGAGAGTGAGTCTGATCAGTGTTGCATTGTGTGCTGGGACCTACAGTTTGGGAAGTAAGAATGTATGCACCACAGTTTGAGGTGGGAGCCATACATAGCCCAAAAGAAACATTTTGGCTGGTAGAGGCTCTTAGTTTCATAATTGGCAGGTCATCCATCCTACGTTGTGTTTTCGAGTAACTGTAGGAAAAATAATAGGAAAATGAGTGTAACCCTTTTTTTTTTTTTCTTTTATGTGAAATGGCTTTCAAGAATATTGTATTACTTCACTTAGGATTTAGTATTACTTTGATTCATATCTTACTCTGGACTCCAGAAAGTTATGTAGGGTGTAGAGATCTTGAGAAGCTGAGTTTATTTTACTGGAGCTAATGGAGAGAGATCTCAGGTATGTCTTAGCTGGTCATTGTTATGCTCCAAAGATAAGAACTGTGGGCATAATGTTCCATAACTAGCCTGCAGAAGGTCTGGCTTTTTTTCAATGCTTGTTTGTGCTGATAGCACCTGGGAGATACAGGGAGTGGAGAGCCGTACAGTGCAGAAAGCTGTGGTGGATAGTTCTGGCACATTATGCCACATAATTTATGTGGGTGAAGATCAGATGTGCCTGCCTCAGCCCCTCAAAACTGCCTCTCTGACATGGGTCTGTGAGTGAGTCACTCAGCTTTGCCAAGCAGAATGTTCTTTTCCCTTCAACCCTTGCCTCTGTTCACCCGTGGTTGCTTCTGCTCTTTTATCAGCTAAGAAGCTGCATCTGATTTCCTGTGGGGATGAAGTGACACCCAGAGTTTGTACCCATTGCGTTTCTGGGTTGCGCTCTTGGCTGAGGCTGGGGTTTTCAGCCCCCGTTTCCTTTGTGCTACTGTTATCATCTGTAAGGCTTGTGAAGACGTCCATATCCTTTAACTAATTAAATAGAAAAAATACAGAAGGAAAGATCTAGTTCACTTGACTTTCTGTGCCTTAGGTAGCATTCATACTGTACAAAACAACCTGCATTTATTTTTTTCTGAGCCTCTGGTAACATAATCACAGCAGTCTGTGTCTGAGCTTCCTGAAACATTTCATGTATTGTCCAAAGGCACTGTATTTACAATCCCAAATGTCTAAAAATAATATTCAGTATTCTCTTGTATGCACAAAGTAGGTTTTGTGTTATGCATTCCAAATTAATTTTTTTTAGGCTCTAGATTCAACTAATAAGCTTTGCATATATTAGAATTTTCTATGCTGCTAAGTATTACATTGTAATTTCAAATATCCATCATTGTTGTCAAAAGCGATGTTGCAGATTTGCTAAACTAAACATGCAGTGCTTTGCTATAAATGAGGGAAGGTCATCAAGCCATATGGTGATGGCAGGTCCAGTGGGGGATGTTTGTCACTACTCGCTGAGTTATAAGAAACAGAGATTTTTGGGATAAGTTGTAAAGCTGATAGAAATGGATGAGAGGATGAAGTTTGGAGAATAACTCCAATATTCCAAATCCTGTAACTTCTAGTGTGTTGTCTAAAAGCAGACAGAACAAGTGGTCTGTTACTTCATATGGATTGTTTAAAAAAATACATTTGTGTTTTATTGTTGTGTTTGTCATGAGATGACTGGATCTTATCTAATTTCAATGTCATTTCTTTTACTAGATTCATTTTGGACCTACAATGCTTAAATTCTTCTTAAAAAGTACAGATTTACTGAAGCAAAAATCAAGAAGCAAAATTAAAAGTCTTTGTTACTAGAATCCAAGGATTGCTTCTGCAAAGTAGACCTTTGTTAGGAGTCTGTTTTGTATGCTCAAAATTACTAGCCTGCCAAAATGACCAACTAAGCTTCACCTCAGAGAACCTTCACAGAACTATTTCTTAAAGTCTTTTGTAAGTCAAAATACCTCAGTTATTATTTTAAAACTGTATACTGTCAACATATTTTAGATACTCGGTGATACCATTTTTTCTTCTAAGGAATTGGCATTTTTATTATTTCCATATTAAAAGAATAATATGCGCACTGTAACTAGATATTTACTAAATCTAAATCTTTAGTTTCAGAAATAATGCTGTGTTTCAGAAATGTCCTATCAAAATCTCATCATCATCCAGGAAGGCTTTATGCCTTGTTGCTTAATTGAAAAACCTAAGCACTATTGCTTCATCAAAGACAAATCATTTTCTACTGACAAGTGGGAAATACTTGCATCCAGCAATACTGTTTAGTGCGCAGTGAGTTTCTAAATGAACAGTTACAGTCATCAGGAGGCACAATACCATTAGCCCTCTTCAGGGTACCCAAGTCATAAGCTAAACTACGTCTTTTCTTAGAGGAAGATAACCCCTAGCTGTGCAGGAGAGAGACATTTTGGCCACAACATTGGACTCAAACTCTAATCTTTCCAGAAAAGTATAATGGAATTTGTAATGGCAATTCACAGCAGGCCTAGTCATTTTTAAGAATTGTTCATAAATAGCAGCACAGCAAATGGAATGGTATATGTCCCACTCAAAAGGAAGAAGAGAGAAATCAGCCTTGTCAGGATCTGAACTTGGGGTTTCAAGGCATTCCCCACCTGGTAATTGGACTGCTGAGCTACTCGAGTGCCCTGGTGAGCAGTTGGCAGGGTCTTGGCAGTGAAAGCTTCACAGAGAGCTATTTGTCATTTCAGGCCATCAGGACACTTTTCATCTGTGGCAAATTCTGTTTCTAGTTCTTGTAGCACATCCTTGCCTGGTGCCTCGTTAACTGAACAACTTGTTTGATTGGGTCCTTCACTGGTAACCATCTTTCTTAACCTCTTCTGCAATATAACACTGCAGTTGCAACTCCAATTAAGATTAAAAGAACGCTTTCATTTGGACATCTTTCCTTTTTCCTTTTAACCCTGACCTTCTGAAAAGCACTCCCTTCTACAGAGATTCTTTACACTTAGTATTAAGCCAATAACCGTTTTTATTTTTAGAAGTATAGCAACAAAAACATATGTTTCAAAGAACTGCAAAAATAATCATCATTAACTATGAATAGCACTGATAGTATTCTGGGACCATGAAGAAGGTGGTGTTTGGGAACTGATGGTAAATCATACCTGACCAACATGATTTGCCTGGATTTGTGAACAAGGGGAGAGCAGTCAATGTCATTTAGTAGAGGATGTCATCCTCTACTTAGGAAGGCTTTCAACACTGACTCCGACAACATGGTACTGTCTGGATGGACGGACAACCATGTGCCTTTAAGACTTGTTGGGTGCTGGGGCTTAGAGTTGTTGCTGGTAGTTAATGGGTCTTCAGGAGTTGATCGTTGGGCTCATCCTGTTTCACCTCTTTATCAATGACCCAGACAAAGCAACAGTGCTTGCATATTAAGTTTGCAGATGACACCAAATTGGGGAGCCAATGTGCTCAAGGGCAGGGCTGCCATCCAGAGGGACCTGAGAAGCCTGAAGGAGAAGGCCGACAGCATTCTTATGAAATTTGGTAAGGACAAGTGCAGTGTCCTAAACATGGGAAGGAGATGCCTCAGGAGCAGAATAGGCTGGGTACTGACTGGTAAGGGAGCAGCTCTGCCAAAAAGGAGCTAAGGATGCCAGCAGAGAGCCAGCTGTGTGCCCTGGCAGTGAGGAGGGCCAAGAGCCTCTGGAGATGTATCAGCAGTTGCTCAGCCAGCAGATTGAGGGGAGTGATTATCCCCCTCTACTCTTCCTGTTAGACTGCATCTGGAGTACTGTCTCCAGTCTTGCCTCCATGCAGGAAAGACATGGATGACCTGAAGCAAGCTCAGCAGAAACCACCAAGGTGGTTAGGGACTGAAGCACTTGCCCTGTGAGAAAAGGCAGAGGGAGCTGGACTTGTTCACCCTGGAGAAGAAGCAACGTTGAGGGAACCTAATAGCACCCAGTACCTCAGAGTATCCAGAGCTGCCTGGAAGGAGAATGAGAGACAGCAGATACAAAGTGAAGGAAGAGAGGCTTTTGGACTAGCTGTAAGGAAAAGATTTTTACCCCAAGGACAGCCAGGCAATTGAGCACGTTTCCCAGGGAGGTGGTCTAGTTACCATCCTGGTTTTCAAGACGTGACTGGACAAAGCCGTGAGTAGCCTGTTATGATCCCATCGCTGACCCTCCTTTCAGTAGGAGGTGGGACTAGACATCTCCCAAGCTGCTTTCCAATGTGAGTGATTCTGTGATCCTGTTGATCAGTTGGTCATCCATGCTTTCTTCTTTGGAATGGGTACAGGCACAAACTGATGAAAGGATACAGTTGAAAAAAAGTCCTCCTTTCCTGAAAACAGCCACAAGCATATGTGTATGTATAGACGTATAAAAGTGCAGGGAGACATTTCCAGATTTTAGGTTGAGTAAGGAAAATGAAAGGAAACTCTCTTGAAATAGGCATGCGTGTTAGAAGCTTTTTGTTTCTCATCTAGGGCAACTTGCGCTTGGAAGGTTCATGTTTTTATTAGAAGTTTTGAGATATGGGACACAAAGTAGCAAGATTTGCTTTAGAAATAAGTTACAAATCCTTGCATCTGATAGTACAGCATGTCTCATATGCTCTGGGTCACAGTCACCGGCTCTCCAGTATGCTTTCTAAAGTTTGTCAACTTTTATCTCTCTCCTCTGTTCTTTTGGGGTAATCCTCTCTCATAAAGTTTCTCTAGTACCGTTCTCTTCTGGGCATATTCCTTGGCAATTCCATTGGAACCCATATTTTTATGTTAGCAGAGAAACCAAGTAGGAGGCTTGGAGGTTTCATTCTATAGGCTTTTTGTGAGGACTGTCCAGGGACTCTGCATAATTAGAAAGTCAAGGAAATAATGCTGGGATAGCCAGTAGTCTAATTTCTCTGTTTCTTTACTCTTCTCCACTCACAGCTTCTAGCCACCACCACCGTTCTCCCAAGCAAATTCTTGTTCCGGGAACAGGCTTTGCTTTGTTTTTAGAAAACCAGCAGGTGTCATTGTTGTTGTGCTGTAACTTGGGTGGCAGTGCTGAAAACATGTCTAGTTGATGGAGTTTGAGGAACACCTTGCTGATAAAATACCGCGTCCATACCCTTCTGTTGGTCCTGTGTTTAATTAGACAAGTCACAACTACTTCTCTACGAAGTACTTTACCTCTCAGTCTCAAACATACATCTGTTGTCAAATGTTTCTTTTTTTAGTATTAAATGGTAATTGCATGCAGCTTTTGCCTCACTTTTATTGGTGTCTTTTAGTGAGACCTTTATAGAGGAAAAAAGAGTGTAAATATATACATTATATATGGAAATGTGTATGTGTACCTATATATATAAAAATAATCATATGCTCTGAAGTAATTCTGTAGATGGAGACATCCCCATTAATGCTAATAAAAGTTTAAGGTAAGCTAAAATTATTTTTCTGCAGATATTTTTTCGTTATAAAAACTTAAAATTTTTAAATTATAAGTAACTCTGGAAATTCAATTAGGCAACTCTAATCTGGTGTGCGTTTTGCTAGTAATAATGAGAAATTCTGAAACTTGATATTATATACTGTATTGTAAATCAGTGTCTCATGTTTGCACATTGTGTCCTTAAATAAAAGCATCATATGCTTTATTTCAGGGTTATTAGCCATAAGTGGGCTTCCTAGAGGCTGGCTACTGATTGCTTGCCTTAATTTATTAAATACAGCCGAAGCTAATAAGGAAAACTGCTTTGTCTTTACAGCTTTTTTTGAAAGTCTTGAATATTCTAATCTGCTGGCCTCTTCCCTGGTAGTCTGTTTTGCTTGTACAGGGAGTCTACCACAATCCTCTTATCTGCATATGTGCTCAACAACTTAGATTTGTAATAGCCATTTTGTTTCGCAGTATTATGTGGGTTAATCCATTAATATATTATATTTGTTCACAGTCACAAAGATAAAAAGTCAACATGTGTGTAAAGTTCTTGGAAAGATGACTTCAATCTTTAGCATGTTGTGATACCAGTAAATGCAAAGTGGTGCTGAGAAAAACATTGCTTGGTAAGGTTTATTTGGAAGGCATACTACTGTGGACTTCAAAGCAAGTATGTCTGTGTAGCGTTTCACCTTCTTTTCTTATACTCTGGTTTAGCAGAGCACAAAGATACGAGAGTGAAGACTTGAAAAGGAAATGGACTTTTTTATTATTTTCTGGTCAGGCGTGACATAAGTAAACATTTTGAACTAAAAATATCTAAATCCCCAAGCAGCTATTATTTTCTCAAGTACTTCTGGTGCAATTTCATTTTTCCTTAATAGCCGTTGTTTCAGACTTTGCTTCTTAGAGGCTTCATTTTTATGGGGACACATGTTAGGTTTTAGATTGCGCTTTGGGGAAGGAAGAAGATGAACTCTTTGAAGGTGAAGGTGAATGACTGAGTATTAGGAAAAAGACCCTTTTCTAACTGTAACTCTGTGGTTTTTACTATTATTTGGGGGCATTGCTGTCTCTTAATATTAGCAGGTAGTGCCCATTTCCTGTGAGTTTGTGGTTATGTTTTGATCCTGCCATTGTTCTCGCATTAACCTCCAGCCACTCTTTCTATTTTCTACGGATGTGCATGTTGCCTTGCACAGCCATCCACCTGTGCTGGCTTTGCTCTGAAGTCATCGCACTGAGTCTGTTATCCATTGAGAACATAGTTTTAATTTAATTGGGAGTTAATTCTGTGACAGATGCACGTAAGTAGGCATCGTGAAAAGTGTTTTGAGTGCGCATATGTAAGGGAGCACTGACTGAATATATTCAACTGTACACTCTCACTTGGGTCCTGCTGTAACTAGCTTGCTAGAAGGTGTTAGCAGAAGATAAAATCAAAGGTGTTCTGCTATTAAAATTTCAGTGTGCTTGGATGACAAAAAGAAGGTGCCTCGTTGCATCTTTCAGCCATTTTTCCATATCTGTGTCCAAAGAATGGTGTGAAAAAGAGTAGATTGTGAAATGCAGTTTGAGTTTTCATTTGCAGTGATGTCTTTTAATGAACACTGCTGCATTCCTAGGACCTTTCCCAAAGGTCTGCAGGAGCTGTTTGAGTGTACTGTATGCAGAATTGCTTTCCCATTCTGTCTCTCTGGAGAGCTTGCTTAGTACCTTCTCGCTGAGGAGTCTCCTTTGTTTATGTGACTTCCTTGGCTTCTCTGAGTGGGATCCATCACAAACTGTACCCGCCTAAAGCAGTACTGCTGTATTCCCTCCTCCTCAGTGCTAATGCTAGCACAGTCCCATGCTGAGCCAATGGAGCTACCTAATCCAGAAAAAAAACCCCACAAAATAAGAAAAAAAAAAAATCACTCTTTTAGTAGTTTGGCCTTCTGTCAGGTTACCAAGTTGGACTGTCTCGTGTCAGGGCCAAACACCAGACTGGCGATGCTGGTCCGAAGGAGGCACCGGGAGGGTTTGTGCCTACCAGGACAGGTGGCAAAATTGCAGCAGTTCCCCTTCACTCACGTAGGCTTAAACTTATTGCCACATGGTATCCTCTCAGTTCCTTTGTGCCAGCTTGGGTAAATAATCATTCATAAAGCACAGCAATCATTTCACATGCCAGTATGCTTTTCATATGTTGCTCTGTTTTCAGATAGTGATTTTTAAGGTTAATGTTGTAAAGTTTTATGAAGATAGCCATATATTCTCTGCCACTGGCATTTTGAGCTGCACCTTTAAATGGTACATGATTAGTTTACATGTTTATGCTTATTGAACTGAAAATGAACACCATTAGAGTAGCTGATCAGCTGACTTGTTCATCAACCAGATCATCTTTGGGGTAGTACTCTTAAAAAAAAAAACAAAAAGAGACATGTCTGAACAAGCTCTTTTCATAGCATGTGTATTTTCACTACATATTGCTACACACATTACTATACTTTCAAAAAAGCTCAGTTGTTCATGGACTTGCAGCAATATCACAGCCCTAATGTTAGTACTAGCTTCTAGTGCATACTCAGTTCAGAAACTCTTGAAGTGGAGAGAGAATTGAGATTTGGAATTTACACTGCTTACAACTGTTATTGGATATAAAAAGCTGTTGTTTAAAAAAAAAACAAATCCACCCCTAAAACTGCCAGTTTGTTTATATTTTGGCTTAACAGTTTTTACATAATTTTGAAAGAGTTTGAGTGTTGGTGAAATGTTCCCCTGGCACCTCTCAATGGGTAAGAAAGGATGTTTTACAGTCATTATAGTGTTGGATTTGAGTTTTAAGTGATATATTGAGTCTCAGTGTAACCTTAGTAAAGACCTATACCAGGATATAGAGCTAGTCTTTGAAGTGTGTTTAGAGAATACTGGAGATATATTGATTTAGCTGTAGAATTAAGATCATTTTAAAGCCTATGTAGAATAGCTTAATTTGTGTGTTAATGTTTATAAAGGTTTTAAGAAACTGTGAAAGGAAAAAAGAGTGCAACTTTCTGACTACAGATAAAAACTGGTCTGATGATGTTTTCGAAGTACTTTTCTTTCTCAACAAATGTTTGGTGTAATGAGAGGAAAAGAGAGAAAATAGAACAATTAATGCGCCATATGTACAAACAAAAAAAATAAGTCTGTAGGTGTTATACTGAACACGAATTTGTTTGTCCCGTCTATCTTTTTTAATGTAGATAGCATGTACTCATTTGTATTGCATTTTGAAAGACTTGTACCCAGTAGTGAATACTTGCTGTTTGTTGTTGTTTTTTCTTTTAAGCTAAATATATATATATAAGGTCTTTGAATCTTTTAGAAACCCTTCCTTTCTTGCAGAAAACGTTATGTGTGTCTGCACAGTTTAACCCTACGTATGTATATGGGGTGATTTAAAGTCCGTTATCAAGCAACAAAATTATACTACATCTTGGAGTTGTTTCTTTTCTAGAAGAAATAAGCAACTTCCCCTTCAAATCTTGCTAGGACAGCAGCTGTAGATGAGAATGAGCTTCCATATTTAATACATTCTATTAACTTCACACATACAAACACACACTCACTCAGTCATGCACCCCAGTGTCACATTATAGGTGAACAGGCCCTAATTAAAAGCCTGCACCATCTGCTGGTGTGCGGCAGCAGGGTGGCACTCCATAACCATCCTGATTCCTGTGATTGAAATGTATTATTTATGAGCTCAAAGAGAAAATACGCTGCTTGGCTGGTGGACTCTGCATTCAGAGCTGGATAGCACCATCTAACGGTACGAAGTGCCACTGGCTATTCATCTTTCCTCCTCTTCCTTTCCCCTCCCTCAGCCTCCTCCCCCAGGTTTTTTATTTTGCAACATAGTCTTTGGAGTTTTTTTATGATCATATTTCAAACAATTTTGTGTCTCGTGTTTCACTTTTATACAAGATTGAAAGCAGTTGTTGAAATATTATGCTATTTGTGGTGATTGCGGCAGCCTTTTTTCCACTCCAGCACCACACATAGGGTTTTACTTTCTGTAGCAAAAATTATACTGATGCGATTTGGTGGTAGAGAAGTGGGACATTATCAATATAGCTGAGCAGGATCAGTTTACTGCCATTTTTCCTTCCCCTCTCAAGCACGTGTGTAATGAAAGTATCTACTGCTCAGTCTGAAAATTTTATTTTAATATCGACATTGGCCTGATTTTTTTACTGAACAGTACACTACAGACTGCATAAAAGTTCCTTACTGGGTTGAAAAGAAAGGAGAGAGCTTCGGAGATAGCTTCAGCTCTGGACCTTCCTCTCTGAAAGCAGAGATCATAGCCTCTTCCTGCTTGGAGAGATGGATGGATGAGGAGGTGTTGGACTGAGGGGTGAAATATACTTCGTAAGGAGAGGAAGGGGTGACAAGGAAGTAGCCATTCTTTTTACAGTTGGTCCATCAGTCTACCTTTGACTACTAGATTACAAAGTCAGAACTGTTCATACCGTATAATGTATTTAGTGGTTAGCTCAATGGCCTTTAGAGTATGCAGAATAAGAGTAGTTACGCTGATTCAAAATAATTTGGGGGTGAGTTTTTGATTCTTAGGCTTTTTATTATGTTCTTGAGCTTTGCAATATCCATGCTGGCCATCCAGCAGTATGTTTACAGCAATAACAAGCAGTTAAGACTGGACTGGTATGTGAAATATGAAAATGTTTTACAATAACTTCCAGTAAAACCACTGTTTTTTTAATCAAATAATCTGGTCACTGTTTCAACTCAGGCAAGACCCTGAATAAAAAGATATATGTATAAAACCAGGCATAATATATATGTTTGTATGGATATTTGCTTTTAAAAATCAACATGTTTTAAAGAATGTTGAAAACGTCATAAACTGTGGCACATCTATAAATACACGTTGTCTTATTCTTTGTGTTTAGAATGTATGCCATCAGAAGGATACGAGATGCCTTCAGAGAAAACAAGAGTATAAAGGATTCTGAAAAAATAGAAGAACTAGTGAATAAAGCCAAAGCAAACCTAGAGGTTATTCGTCGGCAGGTATGTTTATTTCTCTCATTATATCTAACAGTTGTACACTCCTCAGTTAACTGTCTTATGCCACTACAGGTGGAAGAAATAGATCCTTGCTCAGAACATCTCTGGATGAACAGCACTTTTTGTATGTCTGAGTTTTGGAGGGTGGGAGATACCCATTTATCCATGTTGGTTGCAATAGGGGACTTAGGGATGCTTGTTCCATTAACTGGAACAGGCCTTGTTGTCAAGTATATGTGGTCTCCCATTGCCTTTTCTGCTGCTTCTTTTGCTTTCTCTTCACTCTGTTTCTCTGTTCTGCCCTAATTTTCCTTTGAATCTGTTTCCTCTAGCCCATATGTATTGGGTTCCCTTCCTCCTTCCAACATAGGTTTAAAAGAGTGGCTGTGACAGTCACTTGAATAGTCTTGCCTTCTGTGTTTGTTTTCCCCACCTCCAGATACAGTGTTAGAACAGTAGCAAAACAAGAAAATCCTAAAATGAATTAAGTAAATGCTGGTGAAATGCTAGCAGGGTGATAGATTTTTCTTTGGAAAAAGTTGAGTCACTGGCAGTATTTTTTCTCTGACCTTGTCTGAGTAGCGTTAATAGCATCTCTCTTCCTTTCACTGGGTACCATATTATTTGGACGTGAATTGTACTTCATCGAACTTCAGATACTTTATTACTTCTCATACATGCCTGCTGTCTATCCACAGTAAGCCCTGGAAATTTGAAGAAAGCAAGCTTCTGTGTCTGAATTCTCTAAGAGCACTTACAATGCTTGAGCTGTCCCTCCTTCCAAAATCTGCACTTACTGACACCAGTCATAGCTCAGTAGTACTTTTATTAAGTATTGAATGAATATGTGCACCTGTTCCTCCATGGTCTGTTTTAACATGAATCTTTTGACAATCAGCAGGTCAGTTAGCTGGATTCTTATTTCAGTAGGAAGCTGGGCCCTTTGATTTGGCAATTAAGTATGAATATTTTGGTGCAAGTTAAAAGGTTTATTTGGAATTTCTTCTCCCGGGAACAGGTGTTGTTTTGTGCTACCATAGGTTTGCTATCTTTCTATCTTTTTTTAACCCAACCACTGCTATTTTTGTATTTTAAAAGTGTTTCTCAAAGAAGCAATTCAGATTGGATTGATTCAGTGTAATTATTTAAATGTTGGGGTGTTTTTTCTGTAGGTGATGACTAGCATTTTTAGCTCTTCTTTTTGAGGTTTTATCTTGGACAGTCTTGATATATGATATTCTCCAGGGAAGTATGAGAGATTAGAGGCTGGGGAACACAATGAAGGAGGGGCTGTTTCAGCAAAAAAGTCAGAGATAGCTCAGACAGATCTGAGCTAGTAGTTAGTTTATGGAGTTCTAATCAGTAAATTTAGGTATGTAAAATGTTTACTAAGTGCAGATGGATTGGCCGTCAATACTCTACTACACTTGAAGTTAGTGTGGGATACAAAGATTATTGCTTAAGCTTACTATATGTATATTAAATGTTACATGTGTGCAAAAAATGTCCTTTACCAACGCATCGATGTCTGGTGTCAGGTAAGGGATCTCTCAGCCTCGAGGGTTGACCTTAAGAGCCGTCCCCCTACTCAAGGGGAGATCACTGCTGCACAGCCAGCTGCTATGGAGAGCTCACTGGACTCTGATCGCTGCAGATATTTATAGTGTAAAGTGATGGATTTGTTGTCAGGCTTTCTGGTGCGTTAATGCAGTTTCAGCTGCTTATCAGCCCAGACTCCAGCCATACAATATTTGGGGGTGAGAGGGTTAGTGCTGAGTTCTTGCTGGTAGCCTCACACAATAGGATTAACTTCAGTTAGGCCTATCTGCTGAGCATCTGCCTGGACCGAAGCTCAGTTAGTTTAAAGAGGAGGAGCGCATCCGTCGCAGGAGCTGGCAAAAGATAAGAATACAGAGCGTCAAAATGTTGACACTTAATAGAAATTTGCATCTAAGAAGTAACAATTTGTGGAAGTGTGATCTCCCATAGTAAAATGCTACAGAAAATCTCTTCTAGATTGTGGCTAAGATAAATTCCTGTCAGCATGTAAAAAAATGCTCTCTAATGGTTGTAATTAGGAATGTAAAATTATATCTTTGGTAAATCAGGAAAACATTAGTGAGGCTACCACAGTAACTGTTTTGCCATGAAATGGATGACTGCAGTGTACTAAATTAATTTATGTTTTTAAAGACCTTAACTGAGACCTACTTGGCACAATTCTTTTATAACAGCAAGTACTTAATTTTTTTCTGAAAAGAGTTCAATTTCAAGGTATCGAAGAACTTGAAACAGCTGGGAAATACTGTTTCCACTTTATAGATATGTATCTGGGACGCTGAAATGAGGACAGTGATTTGTAGCACCTTAATGTTTGGGGTACCCTGACTTGATGTGTGTAGGATAAGCAAAAGATAAATACTGGAAAAATAGCAACACTGTCTTAAAAGTAAGCTTTTCATCAGGACTATTAAAAACTTCAGCATCCAAATTCATATTAATATTTACTTGCTGTCAAATTCAATCATGCTCTGTGGAAAAAAAAAATCATTCTTGCTCCCTTGTTTAATTGAAGATATAACTAATGAAGTCATCTGACATTATTAAGACCTTATATTTAAAACTAACCAAGCATAATATAAATTGCTTTTATTTTTAAATGGAGAAGCACTGAAGCAAACATGAGATCTAGCATACTTTTTTTTTTCTGCTAAGTTTGGGGTTTATTATGATGTAGCGCATCTTGGTATTGCTGACTCTTTCATAATGTGTCGATAGAAATTAAATAATATCCCACTTTGCTGACAATTTGTTGTTACTCTAAAATCAAATTTACATTCACTTTACATTCTAATTTATGGTTTAGTCATCAAAGTGACCATTGAAGTGTAAGGTTCATAAATAACTGTTTGAATCAGCCTAGTGGGAAATGTGAAATAGTGACAGATTACTATCATTTTGTTCATGTCAGTCACTGTACAATTTGCTTGGATGCTATAAAAGTAGCTTTATAAAGCTAAAAAGCATGGAAGAACATTAATCTCTGCCTTAGTCCTCCTCTACTTGTTATTGGTTTTGATTTAAAAATAGTCTGGCTAAAGGAAGGAACAACTCTGATTCTTTTCTCAACACTCTGAAGGGGGTTTTTTGTGTGTATTTACTGTGTAAGCAGCACAATTTGTGGTGCCTTCCATGTAAAGAAGGGGGTTGTGAGAAATGCATTGTCACAAGTAATTATGAAATAGAAAGTTTTAAAAAGTTTTGAGGCTCAGTCTTGAGGTACTTTGAGGATTATCGTTAACAGCCATTCCCCAGCTATGCTAGTATGACTTCATTTGTGAGTTTCCATCGCTACTGGAATATGTTAGTGGTATGAGAATTTGCCCTGAAATGTTACTGCAGTTGCTGAGATTCAAGATTTATAGAAGGCACTTTGACGATAGGATAATAGTGTTTTGAAGTATTCACTATTTTTCTTTGTGGCATGCTGTCTCTCAAGTTTTTAACTGAAAATGTAAAGGTGAAATTCAAAAGCTGTATTGGACCTGTATGCTCTGATTAAATTCCTGTTTTAATTTATAGGACCTCTCATTCTTGCATATTCCTCCACAGTGTTTACTCCTCAGTTTTAGATTGCAGCTGGAAACTACTGATCATCTTGTTGTCTAGCTAAAAGGATTATTTTGGTTTTCCTGGCAGCTCTGAAGGCTTTAGTATCAATTGTATTGGTTTTGATATCACACAACTACAGTATTCTTCAGTAAAACAGTTTTGATATTTCTCAGCCTTTTTTTGTGCCTTTAAATAATCCAAACTGACGAGAATCATGTTTTGCACAAACTTTTAGCAGGGAGACAAGAGAAGCACTGTGAGCAGTTAGACAGTCAGGATGTGTGGATCCGATTCCTTTACAACTGGCAGGTCATCGGTGTTTTCTAAGGGAACAGATGAACTTTTCTTTATCTTTTGAGTCTGAGTTGTTCTTCCTCAGGCTTGGCCTCTTTTACTGTTCCCTTCGGATGTGTAGAAGAGTGAAGGAACATGATTTTAAAATATGAGAACTCTAATAGAAAGGTTCCACTGATAATGATAAATATTGAGTACTTGCAGCATTCTTCATGTTTGAAACATGTTTTAAGTACATTCTAATCCTTGCAATATTCATTTGTTATAATTTTAGCTACATTTCTTTTAATGAAATGCTTCATGACTATGCCTTGATAAAAGCCCGTCATACTTGGTGTGAGATTTTTGTCTCACACTCTTGTGTTTCTCCATATTTGCTGTTTATAGTAAAAATGATTAGTATGGTCTTGTTTTGAAATTAGTGTAAAATAAGGACAGTTCTTCTGGATCTTCTTTTTTCACAAGGCAGGTTGCCAGTGCAGCTATGTGTAGCCAAGAACTGCGCCTTCTTGAGGCGTTCATTAACAGTATCTCATCTTAGCAGTATCATAGATTCGAGTAACAGTTGAATGGAAGTGGAAATGATACTGAAAGAATGTACTAATGTAGCACTCGTTATTATGAACTGGTAATAATATAGCCACAGCATAAGGAAGCATATTTCTGTTAATCAAAATAGTATAAATATTAAAGCATGTTTAATAAATATATTAGCAAGACAAGCAATTTCAATTACAGTTATTCTAAAAAACAAACAGTAGAAGTACCTTCATTTACTGCATCTACTTTGGAATTTATTCCTCATCCTTTGTGGTTTTATCAGCAAATACTGACATTGTTTTCCATTGTTCAGTTCTAGTAATCCTGTGGTTGATTTGCAGCAATAGCAGGTAAATTAGTAAATGCCAAGGTGTAAGTATTACTGGACTGAAAGCATATTGTTAAGCATTCAGGGGACTGGTGCCAATCTACACAGTGTTGAGTGACACTGGAATGGACAGTCTCAAGGACCTTCTCAACCTTCAAGAAATGTTCTGTGCATCTGAAGATATCTGTGTATATACTGCAAAGCACTGTAGGCTGGATGCCATTATGACAATTCTTATTAGTAGTTTTAGTCTTAGGCTGCAAGTCGTATTTCTGTCTAATTTTTATGAATAGGTAAGAAAGTTGCAAAATGCTGTATAATATATTTGATTATGTTAGCAGCAGTTTTGAAGCTAAGAGGAAAGAATAGCTGGAAAAGCTCTTCAGGCACAGGTAAGTACAGGGTGCATCACCTCCACTACTGTTTAGGAATCTGTATGATATATTGGCAAGTCACGTTTTCCTGATGGCAGCCAGTTATGTTGGAGCTCTAGTATGGTTATATGGTTTCCTCTTGTCAAATTTGTCACTGCAAGGAATTTTTTAAATCACAGATTAAACTACTGCTATTCTTGAGAAGAATCTTGAATTTTATTTGCTTCCCCCACCCCCAGCTTCAAATGGCAAATATTTACTTTTAAACAAAAATTTATAGACTTACAGTTTTTATCTTAGAGAAGTGTCCTTGGAAGTTGCTGCTTTTTTACTGTTGTCATATATTTCTATTTATTACAGTTGTAACTATATGTTCCAACCAGGACAAAGCCAGTATTATGCACAGAGAGAACTATTCCTACCTCTCAAGCCATTTAGCTTGTTAAAGCAAGTGTAGACGCAGGAAAGAGTTTTCAAATATCTCATTCACAGAAGAGCAGGACGTGAATGGCATGATCAAACAATGGACAAAGTTTCCATTAAAACAGTTTTATCAAGTCACTGCACAGTATCAGTTTTTGAAGGTGATCGAGCATCAATACACTTCTAAATACTTGCAATGACATCTAGAATTTATCAAATGGTTGGCATGATCCTCTTGCACTTCTCTGGCTTCTAGCCTGTTGCAATATTGGTAGTCAGTTTTTAATTGCTTTATCAGATTATGAGTTCTCACTTGTTTGGTTCCCTACATGCATTTACTGAAATTACACTGGAAGCTTGTGGCAAAGCCAAACACTGACTTTAAATCATCTGACTTTGACTTTTAAAAGGCATTGGGGAGATTTTTCTGTGGTTGTTTTTTTTTTTAATTCCAGTTCCAAAGCTCTTCAGGGTGATATTCTTAGGTATTTTTTTTCCTCAAGGTCATTTAAATCCTTTTTGTTATGTTCAAGTTACGCTTCCTTTCCCTGGAATTTGAAAATATAACTCAATAAGAATACATTTGTATACTACTTCTATTATAACAGTAGCCTACACGGAAGGATATGATTAAGAAAGCAATAAAAATCTTTAACGCGTTTTAAGTTTCAGTGTTCTTTACCTGGAAAGAGAGACAGATGCAGGTGGAGGAAGGTATAACATTGGATTAATAGTAACTGTCTTTTAGTAAACAAGAGAAAGCTTGACATTGAAATTGAAATGGGGAGGCACTAACTTCAGAGCTATACGGGTTTTGTATTCTAGTAGGACAGTAAATGCATTTTTTTTGTCCAGTAATTATCCATAAGGCTGGGGAGGAACGTAAGGAGGAACAAAGAAACAAATGTAATAGGAGTGACTTGGAAGAAGGTTTGGTAAATTTGAACAGAAAGCCAGGTGAATCAGCACTTGGCCCTTTGAAGGACGTGTTAGCAGTGAGGTCAATTTCGGACAGCTTCTTCAAATAGCTTTTTCATCTTGGCATGTAGGATAGCTTTGGAGATATGCAGTATTGTAACAGATGCCTAAAGCCCAGAGCTGTCGTATCAGCTTAATTTCTAGAATCTGAATGCGCAGGAAATATAACAGACATTTTGCCTGCCTTTAGGTGCCTTGGCTCTCCAGGTTACACCTGTGTAAGCCTCCGGAGGAGTGTTACTCCTTAGACTTTCATTTAAGTCTCCTAATGGAGAGCAAGAGCGTATTTTCACAAGTGATTTGCTGCTGTTTTCCCTGCTGACTAAATTGCAAGTGGCAGTTTCTGCCTGCAGTATTGAGTACCAGTGTAGATGCTGCATTGAAAGTAACCTTTAGGCTGCAAACAAGGGAAGGTAGAATGAGGCTTTGTCTTTCTGATCTAAGAGCCTTAGTGTAAAACACAGCATTTGATGTATGCAGTAACCTTTCCTGAAAAAAAAAAAAAAAGGCTTTGAGTGTTGGCAGCTGCTTTTAAAATACTTCAATTATCTGTCATAAAGAGCTGACATTATTTTTGTTACGTGTATTTAGTGGCTAATCCAGTGAGGTTGGGCCTTATCATAAATAGTAAGTGGTTATACAATGCATCCAGAGCTCTGAGCATCTGATGTTATGCAGAGGAGAGCTGTCTGAAGGACAGGAGAAGGACTTACTTTCCTAGTGAGCAATTTGGCGTGGCAGTATGTCACATCTGATCAAGTAAATGCTAGGTGTAGACTTCCATATGGAAAAGAGTTAAGTTTCATCAGTGTCTGGCTGGTCAGTAGCTTCTTGAAACAGTTAGCAGCACTGATTGAACCAGTCTGTGCTGAAGAAAGCTCCAGAAGGAAGGAAAACTCACGTTTTGTGGGACATGTGTTCATCTGCCACTCACCCCTTGGTGCTTTCTTCTTTCCTGTGTTTGGTGTCTTCAAGGGCTTCTGCCCAGTGTGTAAGTGAATACAGTTCCTAAGGTTGGCTGTTGCAACAAAACTTCAAGGGGGCCTCTTCCAAATGAGGTAACAAGAAGTGCATGTGTGTCCTACTATAAATATAAAATATTGCCAAGCAAGGGAAAGTAGAAATAAGTACTCTTAGTTTTGATCACAGCTTAAATGACTTCTGCCCATGTTTCTAATCTGATTGTGTGATCTTGAGTTGATGCCTGCCAATCTCGTTTTTAGTGGTGCCAGTTGAGGGAGGGTTTGAAGATTGAGTTTCTGGCATTAAAGTTCATTAACATTTGAGCAACTTTCTGTGTCTCTTGTTGTGTGGTGTCTGCTGCAGAGCAGAACATTTTTGGAGGCTCCTTTTTTCCAGAACAGGAAAAAGAGAAGTATGGCAGTTTTGTGTGTTATTTATGAAACATGTAACCTTGTAAAAGGCTTGCATATGTATTGTTACTTACGTTCATGTCAGAACGTAGATCTCTCCTGACTGTCCATTTTCAGTGGGGTTATCATAGGGTCAACCAGTTTTAAGTACAGCTAGACCTTGAGGAAAAGAAAGGGGTTGTTGTTTTTAGGTCTTCTGAAAAAAAGTAAGAGAGACAACAGTGCTCTTATTACAACAGTGATCTCTATTTTGATCTCCCACAGTTTGTTGGTTGCTTTTTGATCTGTTGTTCACTTTCTTTGCTGAGAAAACTTTCCTTCCTGGTTCTGTACAGTTTATTGAAAGGTGTCAGGTTCAGTGGCTCTGCAGTGGATCAGGCAACGCTTTCCTACAGGAGGAGCTTTGGCACGTTTGTCTGGTGCCTCAGATCCCCAGGACTCTGTTCTGCTGCCCTTGAACTGCAGTCTGTAATTCAGGATGATGATGTTGGTGTTGACGCCCTCACTGTCTGAGTCAGCTAGTCCTGTAGCTGTGATACAGTGATTTTTTTAATGACGTTTTCTCCCCCCATGCCCAGTCATCAGTCTCTCAGCATATTACCGTTACAGTTTTTCCCTTTACAGCTAACGAAAGGAAGAGGGAGCCTTCTGGCCTTTTAGATGGCCATGCTTCTCCCCACAGCACATTGAAAACACAGCATGTAAAAATCTTCCCCTGCTGCTCTGAATCAGGTGCATTTTTTTGTTTCTTCCAGATAGTTTGTCAAGTCTAAAGAATTTATTCTCATCTTCGTTCTCAGCATAAGGCCAGCCTGCAAAGAGCTCGATTTGTCCTATTTGCTCCAGGAATCTGGCTTCATGATTGCTTTTTATTTCCCCATCTTATTATCTCTATGCTGCTTTTGTTGGTTCAGTCGCTAAATTTCTTCCATTATCCCAGTTGCAAAGGTGCCAGTTGTCTTTTATTTAAAAAAAAAAAAAAAACAACCAGAAACCTTCACAGTCCTCTGTGTCTGCATATATTGTAGTCTTCTGAGGGTCCATTGAGTACCCCGTGGCTTAGCATAGCACCAAATAAGGTTTCTGTCACTAATACCATTTGACTGAATTTGCAGCCAGGTAAATTCACAGTGATGTATTTTAACAATAAACATATGTGTGGGCTTCAGATAAAGCTCTTTCAAACAAAGAAGCTTTATCATTGATGTGCTATGTTTAAAGTTTAACTTTTTTTTTTCAGTAATTTGGATTCTGTCTAGTCTCTCTATAGTAAGCTGCTTGTATTTGAGGCAAATGTGTTTGATCCGCGCAGTTGCAATGAAGGCCAAGCTTTAGGGAAGAAAGTTGCTAGACTGCAGTATCAGCATGTCTGATCCAGCCCTTGGAAGTTTAAGCCGGGAAAACTGTTTTCCAGACAAGTGTAGAGAGAAGTTTAATTAGTGTTTACGCAGTCTCCTTGGTACTGGTGCATTGCTGCTGTCTTTAGCGCTGTGCTTTCTGAGGTGAGCCTGGGGTTTTTTTTGGCCATTAAAAGCTATAGCTGCAGTGCCCTTCATCTTGGTGACAGGCATTATGCCAGTACATTAATTCTGAAAGTAAGTAAAAAGAAGGAGAAAAAAGGAGCCCAAACTCTTTCAGTCACATTTAAATCACAAATTGACTGATTCCTGTTGTTACTCTCTCTAGGGTATGTCAGATGTATGCTTCTCCCCTTCCAGGTATGGACTGCCTGAATGCCTTTCCTAAGCTGTTGGCTTTGCAGGAAGTGAACCATTAATAAGCAGAGTTTCAAGTTCACCTTTTATAATTTGGTCACTTGTAGAATGTACCTAAATACATAAACTGAAACAAAGATATGCTGTTTATCCTGTGATCCTGTATCTTGTCCCTCACCAGGGCAACTATGAACATTGCAGTGTAGTGACTAAATAATACATTCATAGACTTTCTCCTATGAGCATAATTCGCTTGCTGAGCAGTTGCTTTGGTAATTTATAACCATATTTTCATCCGAGTGTACAGTTAGTGAGAGCATGATGTGACCTAATCACTTAGCCTTTCACATTAATACAGATCTTGTTAGTAATTCTGTTGATTTTGTTGTTGACCCAATGCTTTGGTTATGTGTTCAAATGATCTTAATTTTAATTGAAAGTACTTTTTGTCTCACAGCAGTTTAATTTCCATGCACATTTGTCATGAGTGAATACTTATTGGGGGTGATTACTCTCTAACTGCTTGTGCCAGTATACCTCTGGGAGGTTAATCAATCTTGTGCTTTTTAATTGACATCAATAATGTGTTTACATTTATCAATATTTCTTAATTGTCAAGTTATAACAGTGGAACTTCAATAATAAATCATGCCAATAGTTAAATTCATACATTAGATTTTTGAGGGTCTCCTTAAGCAGTTTGACATGTTGTAAATTGCTTTTAAATTATTTGTATGTATGCTTGTGGGGGAAGAGGAGAAAAAAATGATATGCAAAGCTGTGCTGTAGAATAATACTGAAGAACTATCCCATTGACAATAAAATACCTTTACCACATGTATGGTAGGCTTAGTGGGTAAAAAGAGGAAGTAAGTCTTAGCAGTAAAACTAGCACTTTGAAAATAACTTTGCAAGTTTGACAGTACATGTACATTTGTTGTGCCATCCCAAGGGAGGTGTCAGGGCTGGGACTGTTTCCCTCTCTCTGCTATACAAGTAAGGCAGAGAGCAGAGAGACTTCCCGGTAGTGCTGCTCATTTACGGAAGTAGCTCAAGGAGATCAAGGCACCCTGATTTTAGCTGTGTGTTTCACCACATGTCTGCCTGTCCTTAAGATATTGAGGTAGAAATGAAGGAGGCTACTTCTGTTTAAATTTAAGCATGTATTTAAAGACTTTAGTGCATAGAGAACTATATTATTTGCCCAGGTTCCTAAAATACGCTTACAGCAGGAATTAACACGTGATATTCCAAGTGTTACAGCACTGTCTATCTCAGTAGGTATCCCTTTATCATCTACCTCGCTCTCTTCTCTGTCCCTTTTAGATCCAAGTAGCACTAGACTGGAGAAGAAAGTCTGCTTAGACAGAAAGCTGATAGGATGCTGACCATATTGTTTGTCGGTGTGTTTTATGGGCCACACTGAAGACAATATAAAAATTAAAACCCCTGGCTAATAAGCAGTGAAGAAAGACTTCACAGTTAACGCTGTTATTTTCTAGTTAAGTGAGAGACGGTGTGAACACCAGGATAGGAAAAGAGAGAAGTAGGGAAACAGCTATTTGTGGGTTTTGCCAATTTACTTGACTTTTTAATTGAGTTCCTAAAGGTGAACTGCAGTTTTTCAAGTAAACATATATATACATAAAAAAATTTAGATAAGTCATTAATGTTATCAAATTCAAATATGATATAAAATTAATTATTTCAATATCCTACTGTGAAGGGCCTAATTTTACAGTGCTACTTGTAGAAGGAACTGTTGACTAAATTAGATGTTATCTGAAATGCTGTAGAATTAAATGGTATTTTACGCAGTCAGAGATACACCATTTGCTTAAGGTGAAAATGAGATTAGAAAAATAAAAGCTTATTTTGGGAAAGAACAGGTGAGGAGTTGAAAGAGCTGGAGAATGAGTATGACTAACCTCTTTCATCAGTTGAAACAGTAGAAAAAGAGTATTTATATACCTGATGATAAGAAACCCCCTTTATCACCCCCTTTATTCACCAGGGTCTCATTCCTAGGAAGCAAAAGGACTGGTTTAAACATCAAAATCTTGATGCAGGTAGCAAAGTTCTCTATCATTTTAGCAATTCAAGATTAGACATATTTGCATTCCCATTCCTCTTGCTTTTCTTGGACTCCCTCCTGCCTCCATCCTTACGTAATACTCTAGCTTAGTACTCTAAAATACTGTATTTCTCTGTATTTCAAATAAGATATTGTTAGTTGAAAACTAGTGTTAATAGATTGTTAGTTTTTATTTCGCTTCTTTGAACTTGTATGGGAGAAAAACGGCTGGCAAACACTAGTATGATGCCAGATGCCATCCTACCCGGTGTCATGATTGAAATTTCTATTTTAATTCCTATCCTCTTTTCACTAACTGAAGAAATTATGTGTTGCCCAAGTCCTAAGAAAAAAAAATAATGAAAATCAGACCCAGAGTTTTTGTTATCAGTGTACAAAACTAAGATGTCTGTACTCTAACATCAAGGCTAGCTTTTATATGAAAAGAAAATCTAAATTACTAAATGTTTCAGATTTAGTCTAGCAGCTATTTTGTTGACTTCTTGAAAATGTTAACAGCAATAAATAGACTCTCCCTCCTTTTTTCAATGAGACAAGACTGATAAGACACAGATATCTAATGAACAAAATTGCAGCGGTTACCAAATCAAATTACATTAAAGCAAGGATGTGTAATCAATCTCTTTGTGAAGGGTAAAGCAATTCAGAAGACAAAACCATCGGCATTTCCTTTAGCATGGCAGATTAAGTACATTCATGTTGCGTGTAGAGGGCTTTGCAGTAGGATGCTTGTGTGAATAAGCTGTATTTTGTTTCAAAAGCAGGCATCCTGGGGTGCAGCTGATGCAGCATGTCAGCCCAGACACTGCTGCGCACGTTCTGAGCTGGAGGTCATTTGCATCCATGTCTAGAAGGGTAAGCTTGGGTCGGCGTATGAATGAGTGAGCACAAGTCTCTAAAGAAGTGGTGACCTTTCAGTGGCATTCAAATTATGTTTGCCCTTTTGGCTTCAGACCTGCTAAGATACCTGAGATGTACGTGAAACTAAGTTTAGTTTGGCTGTTAGCATGAAGAATGTAAAATCTTGTGTGAGCTAAGTTCAGAAAAGATTATTTTTCATGCACTGTCCTCCGAAAATATATTTAATGCTAGCATAGCCTGAACAGTAGATTAAACTACTCCAATTGCCAGGTTTTCCTGTGCCTTTGAGGAAGATTGAAATTGCTGGTCATCAGGTGACATATTTTGAAACCCAAGTGAGCCTGGTACAGGAAGCTTGTCTTTTAACCTTCTTCCTTTCCTCAGACATCCTACATCGAGTGAATACTGAGACTACTGAGAAAGTAAGGACTGTAATATCCATAATGTGTGTTCTCATGGGCTGAATAGAGAGGAACCCTTTTGTTCAGAGGGTACCTGAGCAGATTGACAGCAAGGATCCAGACTTCACACATTTTTGCTGACTAATATGGGCACTTAAGAGTTCAAGGTAGTCTGGAAAGCACTGGAATGTAAGCTCCAAATTTACACACGCATTTGAGAACATGGGCGTTTTCCCTCTAATACAATTTCATATTTGAAAAAAATCAATACAGTGTAAGAGTAGACCTTCTCATCTCTTTTGTCTTTTGATAAAGTACAGGCCATTGATGTTTCTATCTGTCTCCTAAATTTTCAGCTAAAGGAAGAGTAACTTCATGTAACTTCATGTCCTGCAAGTCTGTGGGGAATACTTCCTTCCGGTGGTAATTCATAAGCTACACAGTGCACTTTATATTTTCACAGGTGCTTAGCATGTTCATCTTCTTTTGTAGAGCAGCAAGCTCTGGGTAAGGGTATGATGGGGCATGAATAAGTACCCAGTGACCATTGCCGCTGTTGTGCTTGCTGCCATACAAACAAGGTGCCTTTGAAGCTCAGCTGATCAGACTTCAGTGATGGTACTTCCAATTTCAAAGGTTTGCAGTGATCTAGACTTAAGAATATGTTTTTAAAAAACACTACATGGCTTTTAGCATTCTGTGCAAGCTGGTAGTCCGTTCATACCGGATTCCCCTGTCATAATGACAGTTGATCTGGAAGTAGTGGCAGATAATTCAGTGAAGATCAGGTTACGTGTTTTGTATACATGTTGTAAGGTGGTAAAATCCAGCTGTATAGCACATTAGTTTCTTCAGTGCTACTTGATTTTTGGTTTTTGTTTTCAACTTTTCATTTAAAGTACCATGGAAGCTCTTTGACTTGCTGGCTAAGGCTTTTTAAAATGTAAATAGCAGTCTTGTACTTCTAATACAGAGTGCTGCAAAGCTGGGAGAAGGAGAGTCTGACCTACTCTTACAAAAGAAAACAAAACTGAGAAAGGGTGGAACATAGGAACAGAGAGATCCAAGGTTTCCCACCGTATAGTAATGGATATGACCTTTAATATTGAGGCCTTTGAATCAAATTTAAGTTGGCATTAAAATTTTCTAATAAATTCCCTGCTGAATCCTGGAGGTTTTTTCCTCAGATTTAATTCAATAAGGTCACAATAAAGCAAGTGCTGTCTGTGCTATTATAATTGCTCTCAGCAGGCTGATAATATTATTGCAGAGAAGTGCCAGCTACTGTGCTTTTCTTTCTTTCTTCAAGCACTCCCCTTCCTACATGCTTGTTCCTCTTGCTCTCAGGTCTACCCTAAGTAGGAAGTGATGCTGTTTTAAATGCCATTTGCTTCTCATTTTAACATGTTTTTATAGTAATGCTTTTCTGACTTCCTTCAACAAAGGGAATAATACCATAGCCTGTCTTACCACAGAATAATTGGGGGCTTACATTTCCTTCCCTTAATTCTCATCCAACCTTTATGCTTTAGATTCGGTCCCTTAAGATCTTAAAAGTTGATATTCCTAAACCTGCAACACTGTTGGACTAGATGATCTCCAGAGGTCCCTTCCAACCCTACAATTCTGTGATTCTTAGGTGCCTGGGGAGAGACACTGAATACCCACTGTCCTATGTTTCATTAAAAAAGTGGCAAATTGCAACTCATCACAGTGACATGTATCTATTTTCAGTGCTGCACTGGTAGATTAATACCACCATCTTCTTTTGCAACATGACTTTCAGAACAGCATTGTGAAGGTGACGTTTCTTGCATGAATAAAAATTTATGCTTAGCATGTAGTAGATCAGTACAGTAGATAAGTGCAAATGTGGAGTACTGTGATCATGATTCTCCATGTAATTCCACGTGACTATGAGAGACTCGGTGCAGCTTCAGTACCAACTCTGCATGAGCTGCACACTCTGTTTCCAGTTGCAATGTCCTCCTTTGTCCACCCAGACCTGCTGTCTAAAATGTCGAGTTTCTGTTTGTAGCTGTGGCATGTTAGGAGCTGTATACATCATGGCTGGTCCATTTTAACAAATGAAGAGGGGTTTTAAAACATTGTAACTAGATCACACAGATGGTATTTGGGGTGACAATGGACCACTCTTTTAGGTGTGAGGCTAAATAGGTTTTTCTTGATTGTAGAAGCAAAGTAGTAATTCATGTTCCTCTACCTCTGCATAACTAGTAGCTCAGGCCTTTGTAGTTTCAAAGGACCAATCTGGCCATAGCTGAATGCTCCTACCTGGTATCCATGTCTGGCTTCCCACATCCTAACCATTTACACCTATTCATCTTCACCCTCATGGTCCATCATCTTCCCCTTGCGCTCTGTCTTTCCCTGAGCCCAGAATTTCTTACCTAATGAGTTATGCAGAGTATTTTTTGTGTATCTCCAGCCACATGCAGACATTCACAGTTCTCTGCACTTGGCATTCATTGCTGCCAAACAAGCCAGTCTCTGTACAGAAGATGATTACTGGCATGGATATTCAGCTGCTTATTTGCATATTCAGCTAGCACGTGTACAGTGGGATAGGTCCTCTTGCCCACATGGGATTGTTTGGAAACAAAGAGCAACAGAAGATGTTTTACAAAGGCAATTCCAGTTCTGAAATGCATGCAGCTATATTCTGTCCACCTTCATCCTCCACAGCAAGCAGAATTGATCAGGGCTACCCCACAGCATGCGGGCAGTTTTGGTATTGCATAGTGTTGCTTGCATACCTGAGCTAAGCCTGCTTCAGTAATTAAAAAAACAACAGATGATGATCTTCAATCATAACATTTCACCCACTTTCACATTGCTCATCATTTCTTCTTTTTTCTTTTTTTAATTGCTCTTGATGTCTGCTCTTTGCCATGCATCATATGGTGCTGGTAGGATGTATACCACAGTGCCAGCACAACTTCACTGATGAAAACCATTGCTTCTGCAGCGTGTGGAGTTTTTCCCAGCCAACATGGAGGCGTGTGGAGGGAGGTCACTCCTGATCAATAACTGCTCATTGCTTTTTACTTATGACACACACGTTTTAATTTATATTTCCTGCCGCTGCCAGAAGGAATTAATTTCCGGCACCAGAGGTGCAACACAGCTACTTTAAAGCAGAATAGTCCTCAGATGAAATGATGTTACTGACCCAAAACACTTCAAAAAGCTTGATTCTGAAGCCTGCTGTGGTTTGAGTTTGCAGTTTCTGACATAGGTTAACATCGCTCTGAATCATTGTGAGACATGATCAGATTGTTGCTTTGTAAATTAAATAATGAAGCATTTCTGTGTGAGAGTTCCTACTATAATTAGTAGTTAGACTGTGCTTTGAGAAGATCAGAATCTACATCACATGATGGTAGGATCTGGAATTTATTTTCCAAATTTGACTTTCAGTCATAGAGACATGAAGTCTTGCTAAATCCAGGTTTGATTTATAATACTTTGTTTGTGTATTATCTGTAGAAACATGACTGATCAGATAGACCTTTAGTAGCATGATTTTTTTTCAACTAAACTAATAATCTGTCTTGAGTTATTTAGAGAAAAGCTCCTGTTAAGATGACCTTTCCCTTAGTTCTCCTGTAGATCTCAGCTGTGAAGTAGTGGTAAATTTCTTTGAAGGATTTTGGTAAAGCAGGACAAATAAAACCTAACATTCTTGGCAATTTACATGTATGAATTGCTATTAGCCTGAAGCTTCTGAAGTGCTATATGAATTATAATACTACTTGTGAGTCACTCTGCTTTTAGATCTGTTAAATGGCGTATATTTAACACTCACTACCCACTTAAACCCCTGCCACTCGTGCAAAAAATTTCCATTCCGTATAACAATTTTACCCTAGCTATTAAAATCACACATCAAACTACACAACATAGGATATATGGTAAATCCCAACGTGGGATATGGATGCAATATTTAAGCAAACTCACTGAAGTTAACATCTGGGATTTTTTTGGAATATGGAGACAGAAATTTAGCATGGTTTTTCTGTTGTTTTTTTTTTAATTTCTAGGCAGAATGTCCCTCATTGTGGGAAGTAATAGAAAGTTTCATCTCTTTTCCTTGCACAGAAAGTAAGCATTGAGTAGATTTGAATATGAATATGAGACTTGGTGTTTCAAAGTGACATTTTAACCTGTGGTATTGTTACACATATTTATAAATATTCCTGTCTTCACTACTCTCTCTCTCTTCAGAATGGTGATGAACAGCTTACTACTGTGAACCTGTCAGGTCAGAATGCTTTCGTAGTAAAAAACCATGAAATACTTCTCAGTCTCACCTAAAATTTTTGGAAGAGCTGAGAGATTGATCTCCTGATTTAACACAAAGAAACTTTCAGTGCCAGTTCTTTGGAGTAATAATGGAGGCGTTTCAGGCTTCTATGTTTTCCTTTTTTTATAGTATTGGATAAGTAGGGCAGGTGGTAGAAATCACATTGGGGATGACAGTGTAAATTCTGTGTTGTTGAGATCCTTTTAAGCAATATCTGTTTTGGAAATAATCCTATGTTACAAGCATGAATTGCAGATATTTCTGCTTTGGAAATGCTAGGGCTTTGGGCTGATATGGGAAGACTGTCAAGTCCTGCATCATAGGATCAGCTGGACTTTTACCTTTGGTTCGTGGCATGTTTGTTAATCCCAGGATCAATCGGAAGGTAAAAAGCAAACAAAGCTGTAAACATTCCACGTCCTTTCCGTGCATTTAATGCTTAGTATGAAGAAGACTGCATGCAGAGGTTTTACCTCCAGTGGAGTTGCTCTTAAAATTTTTCTCATATCTTAAATGGCTCTGGGCAGACTGTCCTTGTTTACATACTGTGCTGTGCTCTCCTTTTCTTTGGGTGATCCATGTATATGCTCGTCTGCCTCCAGATTATATTAA
The DNA here is from genome assembly GCA_013400135.1 of Rhinoptilus africanus. NCBI lineage: Eukaryota > Metazoa > Chordata > Aves > Charadriiformes > Glareolidae > Rhinoptilus > Rhinoptilus africanus. The sequence goes on along the minus strand of VXBO01010729.1, from coordinate 179,396 downwards.
AACTTAATCTTAAACCTTATTATCCTTCAATCGAAGTTTTAAAAGAAAAGAAAAAAAAATAGAAGAGCAGCTTGTGGTTAAAAGAAGGTTTCTCTAAGAGGCAGGGCTGTAAGTCCTGAAATATGAAGCCACATCTGCCCTGATCCAACTGCATATACTGCCAGTCTGCATCTCCAGGTCACATTTGTATTGGTTTTGGATCAAGTAAGCTAACAACACGCTTCAAGTGCCAGAAAACCTGAGAAGAGGAGGAGGAGTTGATGATGTTTCATGCGTTAATGTTCCTGTTCTCTATCATCACATTCAGATGACGGTGACTAAAATGATGCTGAAATGCTATTTTCAATACCCCATTGAGGAAAAACTCACACCATTAGTAAAACATCTGTGCTGTAGTATGTTGATATAGTGGGCCATTTTTAGAAACATGTTGATTGCAAAAATTTTCCACTGTGTTCGGGTTTTGGAGATACTAGCCTGTTTGAAAATTCACTATCACTGTATACCTGTGGCTGTGCAAGCATCAGGAGATTTTGGAATGGCAGGAATGGAAAAATCACTTTTCAGAGATTTGTTTGGTTTGTGACACTGTATATTTAAAATTAAGCCTTTTGTTGCTATTCTAGTAAGTACAAAAATGCGCTAAACTTCTGGTTTCTAGAAAGGTTCAGTCTGTTCCTGCTAGCAGACTGTCCTAATGTGCTATGCGTGTATCAACACACAGTTATTTTGGCTTGTTTCTGTTCTTTACTAACAGAACTAAAACGCAAGAAATGTACTGTTATATAGCAGAGGTGAGACTGCCAAGATAGGCAGTAAACCAATTCCAACTCTGTGTAACACTGAACAATACCAAAGGTACGAGACAGTGAGTCTACACAATTCAGGGTGCAGCTCAGCCCACCTTGGCAATGTTTCTGCCTCCCTGCCCTGCAGGAGGCTGCACTCCTGTCCCGGTCCTGCACCCACCCTCTCCAGCACTTCCCTGGAGGGGAGGAGGAGCAAGGAGTTGCTCCACAGATGGTATCAGTGAGGGTCTCTGTCCCAGGGCTTGGGCATGGGATGCAGAAGTCCTGTAGCACACACGAGTGGGAAGGATAGAGAAGATGCCAGTACCCACCTTGTATTTTGCATATGGACTGCTTTTCCTTGACTCCCTGTGAAATGAACTTCTGGTTCCCACAGGGACCATGTCGGGGGAGGAAAAGGAAATCTTCCCTCAGGACAGTTCCACTTTGCAGCCTCCTTGAGACCTAGAACCATAAGTCCAAAATACTTAATAGTCCTGCAATGTTTAGTGATTTCATGATAGATTTTTTTTTTTGTAGGAGTATTGTGGAAGATCCAGAGGATCTTTTCTACTTAAAATACGTGGTAGGGGTTTTGTTGCTGTTTTCGGTATTTTGTGGGTTTGTTTTGATTTGGATTTTTTTAGGAACTTTACAAATTGTTAGTGCTAGTATTTCATTGTTTTAACCATTTGCTAATCTCAGACTTTCTTTTCATCAGAAGTCTTTTGGAAAACAATGGCCAAGGCATGTAATCCATTCTTCTCCCCAGAATTTTCAAAGACATTGTAAGAAAGAGTTATGTGTTTGCTGTGTAGCTCTTTCTCATGGGAACATATTTCTTTGAAAGCTGTCTTTGAGTGCTTACTATAAGGCAACAAAAAGGTGCTGTTGTAACATGCTTCTTAATAAACAATTTGAGATTTTTTTCCCTTGTGGTACCAATAGTTGTTGTCATAGGCTCTTCATTTGAAAGAATGAAACCCACATGTAAGGACCATACTCCTGTGACACAACTTTAAATTGATTATAGATGTTTCTGCAGTAACTTATACTAAATGGTGGTCACCAAAAAGAGGATGCATGAAGAACAATGCCATGGCTAAAGAACATGACGCTGGAAAGAAGGTCTCCTGGGAGGTGAAAGAAAACATTTAAGTATTAATGAAACTTTACGAGGGTAAAGCAGTGTAATCCCTTTGCCCTGCAGCTGAGTGGGAATGTGGTGTATATTTATACATGGGGGTTTTTTTGATATCTAAGAAATTTGCAAAGGCTGTGAAGATACCAAGTGTTTAGTTTCAAGGAACAGAAGTTTAGAAAAATCACCTTTTAATCTGGGTCTGCCACAAATTTCAACAGTGTGGAATTATCGTTTATCCTTTATATCTTTGCCTGTTGCCTTGGGTTCTCCCTTTTTAAAACAGGTAGTTCTTCAGTTGCATATATGATGGTTTAAGGCTTACTCAATATGAAGATGCTTTTTGGTGTTGGGTCCTGTGAGTATGTTTTTCTTTTAGGAAATATCCGTTAGATTTTCAACTTCACTTTAGGGAGCTTACAGTCGTTTGGATTTAAAGTTCATGGGAGTTTTGCATTTGTTCTCAAGGCTTCTAAAGAGTTTGTTTTAGTTCCTGTGTAATCTGTGAATAAATTCAAGTTTACTTAGTCCTTCCTCAGTTTTGAGTTCTGCTCCCATTAACCTTCTGGGGGTGGAAACTCTAACAAAAATAGACACCTAGCGAATTATCCTAAAAACCTGTGAGCATTGGTAATGAATTTCCTGCTTGTTGTTGAAAAGCACCGAATGCAGAAAGATTTTGGCCAGACATTACAGAAGCACAATATGGGGGGTTTCTGGTTGCTTCATACTGAACAATAATTTATTCTTCATTTTGTTGTGAATTTGTGTAGAATTGTATATGAACCTAAACTTCAGCTTTTGTTATTTCACTGGCATATATCTTTGCAAAGCAGGACTTCATGCGGGAGTCAAGAAATGCGAACCAGAATAATATATAATGTCACAGGAAAATATATTGCTATAGTCTACCCCAAAAACCAGCTAACTAGGTATTACATGATAGAGGTCTGTCTATTTGAATTGGAGATATTGGGAATAAGAAGGAAATTAAACCATTGTAAACCATACTGTTATTTTGGAAGAATCAACAATATTTTACAATCACCACTGCACAGAAAGCATCAGGCTAGAAGTGTTACTCACTTTCTTCTTGATCTCGCTTGTAAAGCTGGCCTTCAGTTGACCTCAGTAAGAAGGTGGATGAATTTTGCCTCCATGCGATGTTCTGTACCTAAGGTTTCTTTAAACCTTATCAAAGGATGCTGTAGATTGGGCATTAGGTATCTGTCCAGCTTGATTATTGAGTACAAGTAAAGTATGTTATATCTCTGCAGAAAAATGAACCTACTTTTTTCCTACCCATTCAGCTTTCATTGCACTAAGAGGATCTCAGAGTGCTTGCTGTTATTTTATGAATCAGTATTTCAATAAATCTTTGTATTGTGTGTATGTAAAGGGTAAGTGATTTTTATTTTTTTAAACAAAATTTGCTGTGGAAATTTTATTGATAGCACACTGCAATTCAGTCTTCTGGGATTTGGTTGGGCTTTTGGTCTTTGTTTTTGTTAGGAATTCTTTTTCATCCTGCCCTTTATAAGTCATGTTTTCATTAATTGTTCTTGAAATGCTCTGTCAAAACACCTTCAGGCCTGATGTGTTCTCTAAATCCAGGGATGTCTTTATTCTTACTATGTAAGCCTGATTGATCACTTTAAATGGTGTTCCAAAGCTACAGTAAATTTTCTGTAGTTTTAGAAACAATTATTTTGGTTATTGACAGTAACTTTTTGTATCTAGCTATGAAGTTCCTCCAGCTTTTTCACCTTTGTTCCTGCCCCTGAACATGGTTTAAATACAGTTAGAAAGTGGTGTACTTACTGGAGGTATATTTATTTATCAATGGAAAAATCACATTTAGGAAAAACACTTAGGAAAAAATAGTGTACCTTTTTTGAAGGAATATAGAAATTGTATGTGGAGTGGCAGAAAAGTGGCAGAAACACTTTTTGTTTCATCGGAAGGAAAACTGAAATGATTGGCTTAATAGAAAAATTAAAATAGTCTGGTTTTTTTTCCTTTAGAGAAGCAAAAACCCTTTGTAATTTTTTTTTAGGCTACATGACATTCTTCGCTGTCAAAAGAATGGCTCTTTGCTCTCCTATGACATCCTAATATTTAGCATACTAGTGAGACTCTGAATTCTTATAGACCAAGTTACAAAAAGTCAGGTAAGTGGCATTTTTCTTTATTATATTGCACAGCTTTTAATTTATACACGGCCAGTATACAGATACATTGTAAAACTTATGTAGGAGAAATGCGCAATATAATAATATTAAAAAGCCACTTACCCACCTTATGGTTTGTGCGGCCAATTCTGTAGCCCAGTATTCGTTGTATGGTGGGCATGAAGTCCCCTGTAGAGCGCATACTGGGGCACGTGGCTGGTTAAGAATTAGGTCTGTCTTTCTTTTGTCTATTTGATACGCAAAAGGACAAACACAAAGGGCAGCTGTTACTCAGCTTGTGAGCAAAGAGAACAAAGTGAGATCCAGTGGTTGTTTGGTGGTATTTGACCATTGCTGTTCAAATTTGTTTTTTCTTAAGGTTGAAGGCAAGGAGGACAGTTGGTATATGTTCAAAATCATAGAATCACTGAGGTTGGAAGGGACATTTAAGATCATCAAGTCCAACCATTAACCTACCCTGACAAAAAAAAAACCCACCTCTAAACCATGTCCCTAAGTACCACATCTGCTCTTTTTTAAACACCTCCGGGGATGGGGAATCCCCCCCCTCCCTGGGCAGCCTATTCCAATGTTTAATATCCCTTTCAGTGAAAAAATGTTTCCTGATATCCAATCTAAACCTGCCCTGACATAACTTGAACCCGTTTCCTCTTGTCCTATCACTTGTCACTGCAAACCTGTCCTGAATTGCTAGTGCTAGTACTATTTTCTACTAACATGTTAACAAGCATCAGTAGTGGCTCATTTAGTTCACAGAACTAAAAGCTACACTTCACAGTAGTGCATTAAGAACTTTATTTTTAGTTTTGTTCTTTTACCTGTGCACTCAATTCATTTACGCAGGAACTGGTTACAAAGAACCTTTACAACAATAACTACTACAACAAACGAAGGATAACATTATTCTACAGATACCCTGAGCAGGAGTAATGTTGCATATTTTTATTGTTATAGAAACAAATTCCAAATGCCAATATTGTTTAAAAAGCAAATTCTGTATATGTAGATCATGCAAAGCAGAAAAACAATGTTTAATTTGAGCATGGTATATGTTTCTCAAACCTGTCATTTCCATTGTCCCCTCCTAAAAGTAATCATATGACTGCTCTCTGATATATGTGCTACAGATTATTTTTGGTGTAGAAAGTGACATTTAAGGAGCACTTACCAGAGATTTCTCTCCATGTCAGCTTTCAGATTTTAAGCATATTTGTTTTAGCCTTGTTTCTTAAGATCAAAATATTTAAAATCTTTTTTAAATCGAAAGGATGTTTTTATGGGTCTTTACTGTATTTCCTACTGAATCTAGGAAGAATCTTGCTCTTCGTGGGAGATAATACTACTTTGGGAATAGATAAACACTGGAATTTCAGTCAACATCATGAAGTTTTCTGAAATCTTTTGCAGGTTGAGAATGGGAATTTGACTAAAACAGCTCCTCAGTCTTAACTGTTGTAGAATTCAACACTTGTCATAAGAAATCAAAAATAAAGTTGTGGGCATGAAACAGCAGTGTATCCATAAGGTTACGCCTGAAGCCAAAGCTGTAATTCAGAGTTTTGTGGAAACAATGTATGCTTTCAGGTTTGGGGTTTTTTTTCTATGGAAGTAGAAATTAAAATGTACTTTTGAACTTGAGTTTATGGAAAGCTATGCATGTTTCATCCCAGTTGCAGGGACAGCTTTGACAAGGCAAGAGAAGTGTTTTAATATCACCTTCAATGCCACACTTGCCTGTCATAATGAAAAAGATGCCTGTTTGGTGACTGCTTTTTCCCAGCCCAAGCCAGCTGCCTCCAGCTAGACCTTTCTTTGGGAAGCTCAATCACAAAATTGCATATATATATCTCTTGGGAAATTCAGCGTGTGTGAGCAGTAAGCACAAACACCAGTGGAAATGCCCTATTTCAAATTTTTCACTGACTATGAAAGACTTCTCAATGATCCTTGTAATATTTGACTACCATAAATAAAGATCACTCTTTATAACTTAAATAAACAGTAAAGCATTTTTACAAATTATTAGGCATGAAAACAAATCTCTTCTTTCGTATTGAGGATTGGTCCTCCAGATGAGGTTATAAGTATGTTGTCCTGACAATGTAGGTAATTTATGATACAGCCAGAGGTGTAATTGTTCTGTGAATAAAGAGAGACTTTTAGCTTCCAGGGATATAAAGTATTTTTCATGAATATTAAGTAAACTTTAATGATTGAAGAAAAGAGCAAAGTGGAGGACAGTCATTTATATCCCATCTAAACTGCCCTACAGCCACATTAATGTTTGTGACGGATTTAGAGTATAGCTAAAATAACAGTAAGGATTTCCTCCTCTTTTTACATACCCTTTTCTCCACATTTTAAAAATACATATAACTAAAAGGGTGAAGGCTGTCTGCTTATTCACTGTAATTTACAGGAGATATTAAAGAAAAATGGAAAGTAACTGTAATCAATGCTGTTTGAGAAGTAGTGACAGATTGCAATTGAATGGTTTGAGGCTACTAATTGCAATGAGATTACACTAGTTCAGATACCTCTGATGTCAGATACTTGAAATATTAGTTATTTCAAAGACAAATTAGATTATAAATTATTATTAAATCTCTACCAAGGTGATTAAACCCACTTGTAAACTGTCAAACATGGGTACTATTTCAATATGTGGTTTAGTCACTTGTATACTAGAAAGGGTGTTAGGAATTAAATGTAGGGGTTATATGGGAACATGTGGAGTGACTGAGTTACTTTTGAGACTGGGCGTTTCCCGTGTTTTCTGCCCTCTTAATGAATTTTTGTTCAGCTTTAAAGTTTTCCTAGTCCACACCTAGCCTTTCATCTGACTCTAGAAGATGCTCTAGAGGGGGAGGAAGCTGCTTCTCTAAGGCGGACTTACAAAGTTGCTTGACCACTTGGGGGAGATAAAAAACAGCAGATCTATGCAGCCCTCACACAGATCACAAATATGGTAATGGCATCCTCTCTGGCGGTACAGTACTGTTCTCAGCAAAACACTATTTTTTTTTTTTCAGTAGGACAGATAAAATATATTGTGGTGCATGGATCTTGTTGGTAATACCATCCCATGTCATTCTTATGATTATTCAAATGTCATTTATTGAAGCAGATACAGAATTGCTTAATGGTTTGGTATTGAGTTTCAAGGAATGAGAAATTGAAACAGTAGAAGCTGAGGAATAGTTCAGTAGTTTAAAAAGTCCTATTAACTTTTTTATATAGCTACAGAATTTCGTCATGTGTTCAAACATTCACATAACACTTTGAGAATTCCAGTCCCGTGCAGAAAATAATTAAACAAAGCTCAAAGGCCTGAATATACGTACATCCAAAGCAGTGAAAAAGAAAAAAAGCACGAGGACATCTTTTTACGTTTATTTTCTCCCATCACTGTTGTTTCATTCTAAGCTTTAAGCTTTGTCACTGATACATTATCTGTGGTGTGTGGATATTTGCAGGAGGATGTTAGCAGAGTTACAGGCATTTGAGATAACTATTTTTTATTCTTCAGTGTTTTACATAAAATGTTTGTTACGGTCATTACAAAGCTTGGCATTCTAGATACTCTATTATATGTACTATTAAAAGTGCAGTCATCCATGGGAAATATTCCCCATCAATGTCCTGTTGGTAACTATAATAATAAACAGATGTAGTTCATACAAAGCAAAACTTCTGATGGGCATTGCAGTTTCTCTTAAGTGCCCTGAGCTGGAGCTTGGATTTGGGGAAGGTGGGCTCCTGTTTTCATTCTGCTTTGATTTGGGGGGTTTTTTTTCCCTCTAATCTTTCAGTTTCTGTTCCTTTTCAGCCATTTCTTGTAGCTGAGGAGCAATTCTCTCCTCCTTACTCCTGCTGTGTATCTGACATCAGGTCTCTGCTCAAATGCCACTCCCTTGCCAGCGGTACCTGCTGCAGGCTCTTTCTTGGAGGTATTCATGCCAAGATGACAGAGTTGGTGTTTTCTTAAGTGACCTTTCATTCTCCTGTGCTGGAGTGAGTCTTGGCCTGCTGAGATGGATCCCAAGAATGTTTTTTTCCTTCCTGGCCTTGCTTTGAGACTTCAAGTTGTCTTATGAGGCTCATAAGCCTTGAGGCAAATTGAGATCTTACCCAAGCTGAGTCAGTGCTAATAAGGAAATGCAAGGACCAGAGGTCTTGGTTTCCAACTTGATGAGCAGGACCATGAGCACTGCAGGATCTAGTTCTTTTCTTCCAGATGTCAGCACTGTTCTTCCTCTTTGGTCCTGCTGGCTGGTGCTGAATAACTCTCTCATGCCCAGAGGAGATGCAGCTGGAACACTTCATGCTTATGTCAGTCAGTCCTGCTGGACTTAGCATTATTGCAACCCCTTGCACCATCAGTGCACAAAGTGTTGATCTGCCCTGTTAGTGCTGCAGCAGTTTGCTCCAGGGTTTTTTTTTCATTCGCATACTGCTTCTCTGTTCGTGTTCAAAATGTGGTCCTCTTCTGGCATGGCAACTTGTGGCCTGCAGTGACTTCTTCCTTTCCTCCCTGGGGCCCAGCATGAGTCTTTCCTCTGCTCAGACAAGATCACCTGCCTGGCTGCTTGCTGTGAATATCCAAAGCATGCAAAGGATGTGTTGGTTCCTTGTCCAGAGATCACAGGCATCAAACCTCTACAGCATCACAGAGCTGTCTGTGGGTGATGGCGCATGTAGCAAACTTGTCCTACAGACGCCATTTGTCTGGAAACTCCAAAATGCCCCCTCCACATAAGCTACTTCCTCAGGTCACCCAGTGCAAATACATGTAGAACATGAAAAGAATTCTTATTGAAAAGGAAAAGATTCTTTATCAGTCTTTGGTGCTCATAGAGATGTGGTGTCCATAAAAAACAAAAAAATTCATAGCCCACCTTTACTCCTCTGTTCATTATAGAACCTGTAGCATACATTTCAGTCATATCATGAAACTAGTAATCTCTTCAAAGGACTACTAAACTTTACAGTTATTTCATAGAATCATAGACTTGCCTAGGTTGGAAAGGACCTTTCAGATCATTGAGTCCAACCATCAACCTAACACTAATACTGATAGTTCAGCGACACAGAGAGTTCTCTCAATTAAGAAAATAAGTGATACCTCTGTGAACTGTTGTGTTATTTATATATGCTTTTAAAAAAAAAGAAATTACTTATAAGCAGATGCAACTGAAATGATTTCCCATCTCTTAATCTGAAAGCTAAGTATCACAAATTTCACATAATGTGTGAATATTATTTTCAGACATTCTGAGAAGTGACTTGTTTCACAATATGACTGTTATGGAATTAATAGAATACTGTGCCTGTATGACTTGTGATGAGGATGGGGTTTGGTTTGTTTATAAACTTTGTAAATAGCCATATAAATGTACTTGTCAGATACTTTTACGTTTTTAAAAATATTCCATTACCCCCAAACTCAGAAGGGGAAAGAATAAAAACTTTACAGACTCAGTACAGACTTAACATCCTCAGCCTTGCTTTGGCTTCCAATTTCTTGTGTGGTTTTGCTATCTTCTCTGCTTATTTAGATCTTCAGTTTTCCACTCAAGTATTTTTCTTGGATTTAATGTTGTCTGAAGGTCAAACATAAAATTACATACTGATAATTCTAATGGCAATAGGTATTAGAGCCAGTAAGGTAACCTTTTATCCTTCAGTGTTGTTCTGTTCCAAGTTTTCCAGCAAGCACTTAGCATCTGTGCTGTGCAGGAGGTCAGCTGTCCTATACTGTGTAGGGAGAGATAATCCATTCAGCAGAAATAGTTATAGAACGTAGAACATTAAATAGAGAATATTTAATTTCCTGATTTCCCTGTAGCTCTAGCTACCTGTTGCAGAGCAGAACATCGCTGCTTACGATGGGAAGGAAGAAAGGACAAAATAACAAACACTACATTCAATACTAGTTATACTCCCGTGCCTGCCTTCAGAGGGTGCAGCATCTGGTTGTTGCCTCTCTCTTTCGCCAGAGGGACTTCAAGCATTTTATGTCACTTACTTGCTCCATCACAGAAACCTCTAGTTGCATCCTCGCTCCAGAAGTTTTTAAGCTGGTGAGGAAGCATCAATCATCATTCATACTGTTGAAATCTGGTATTTAGATGGAAGAGTGGTGTCCCTGGAAGTTGCAGCATTTTCCCTGTACGCAGCTTGGGAAGGGGGTGTCAGAATTTCATCGCTTCCATTTTAATCATGGTCACGTTTTCCTTAATGCCGTACAAAAATACCTCTCACTCATTATATTCAGTTACAAAGCATGTAGTATAGATGACATTTCAGTTAGGGACAGACATGGCAGAATATTATGGTTGATTCAAGTGAGTAATAACACTACATATGATTTGAATGTCTTTTGCTGTGGATGAGGGAAAAGCTTTTGGCTTTATAATGTTGTCTTCTTTTAAATTAAAAAAAAGATAATTCCCAAAGCCATAACAAACAAGAATTATAACAGAGTTTTGCTGCTACCCTGCTATGTCTTGCATGGCCACCTACCCTCATTTGAAGTGGGTGTAACAGACTGTCTCACTGTAGGTGACGAGTTCTGGATCAGCAGCGTTTCTGCTGGCACTTTTGCTTGCTCAAGACTTAGTAATGCAAGGTGTGGCTGTAAATATAGCCAGGCAGGGGAGGGCGAAGCTGGCTGAGAATTTTCATCTAACATAAAGCTCCTTTCCCCATAGCACACCGTTTGTCACTTAGGAAGCAGCTGAAGACTAAACTGGGAATGAAAAGTCATATTCCAAAATAAATACATAGAGGGGAAAATGAAGAAGACTATGTCATTCTTACCATGCGAGAAAAGTAATCACAGCCATGCTTTTGTTTTCTAAAAATAGGTTTGAAGGGTGCCTCCTTTGTATTAGGCAATTCCCTGAGTGATCACTTTGAGTCTATTTTTGCATTTCTCCAAAGAAGCAAAATATTGTTCCTTGTATATGTAGAAAGCACAACTGTTCCAGTACCCAAGAAAGTTAGCTAATTCTGCACACCGCTTCAGAAAGCTTTGATGTAGAATAAGGAAGGTAGCACAGGTCTATATAGCACAGACCTATATAGGTCTTTCAGCAAATCTTGACAAATGCTTGCTGACCTTGTGATGACGCTTGTAAAAGAGAAATTTGTTGTATTTATTATCTCCTATAGAACGACTGTCATATAGGTCATGTCCACACAGGCAAGTATGATTCCTTATGATGCCCAGGCTGTTGCATCACCTTTTGGGTGGCAGATGCTTTGTAGAATGGGGAGAGCCATGTGTTCCTTCACCAACATCTTGTTCATTGCTGTTATCTGGCATCCATTGAAAACACTGGCAACATTGAGCTATTGGCTGATGATCACCCAAATTTTTAATAGGTGTGCAAGCCATCTATAGTTATTACACCACAGGTATTGATGTTTCATTATCTGCTGCCACCACCAGGTATATCCCCAGTGACCCTTATAGAAGTATGGTCACTTTCTCCACAAAAATATTAGTATCTTTTGCAGTTTGTTATTGTGTGTGTGTGTTTGTTTTTGTAGTACTGCAAGAACATTTGAGTTTCACTTCCCAGATTGCTAGGCCTACATCTACTGTGCTTAGATCTCAGTTTTCCTTAGAGAATCGCCTGCATCCTCTACAGGTAGTAACAGGGGCCTTCTGCTTTACAGAGTGTACCTGGAAGTAAACAAGAGCTTTCAGGAGTGTCCCAGTCTACCCCATTCTTTTTAATACTATGAACAAAATTTGAATGCATCATAACCCAATGAATAAATACATGCAGGTTTAAGTCAGCTTTACCTTCTGCAATAGAGTTGTATTAACCCTTAATGATGTCAGAAAACGCCTGTTAATGGAGCTATAACGTGGCTCTTGGCAATCGATGCTAAAAGGTTTCTGCAGGCTGAAACAAAATATGCTTCAAACTTTAGTGGGAACTAGTTCGGAGATCTGGTGTGGCATTATAAGATGCCTGCAGTGAAACCTGTGATTGTTTCTAATTGTAAATTAATGGAGAATTCTTCATGGTAATGGTCATCACGTTGGCATAGCAGTGCTGCTGTGGCAGTGAACTGTGGTTTTTAAGAAGCGTAATGTTACATCAAGAGCGTCATTACAGCTGAACAATCCAACCAAAATGCCCTGAACAAATGAAACTGCTTGTTAAACAGCGTTCTGTCAATCATTGCTGTATAACCGCTTCATGTATTCAGTCTGGAAAGACATCTCTGAGGACCAAGGAATTAAGCAGAGAAGTAGCATAAGAGAAAGACTCAATCTAATAGTTAGTGGACAATGTGATTAATGTAAAACTCAACCTGATGCAGTTGTTTTGTTTTGTTTTCTGCATGACAACAAATTGTTTTAACATCACTGTTATGTAAAATGAGAAACCAGTAAAGTTCATGGGATTGTACCCATGCTGATAGGGACAGTATTCAGTGATTATCTGTAATGTTTTTTTTAAATTCCCAAGCAGAGCAATCCCTTTTGCTACAGACATGCCAGTGTATCAAGAGGTTTTTCTTCTTTTTTGAGATAGAATGTTTACTGCTAAAACAAAGTTCATGCAAAGAACTAACGATTTATAGGAACTTGACTTACTCTCTGTTTTCTTTAGTATGACATTACATTGTATTAGTTGATGTTACCATGACACTAGCAAAAATACTAGATTGAAAATTAGAATTTCAAAAAGGTACTACCTGCAAGTTTGGTGTTAGACTTTGCTCATGATGGTGAAGTAATTCAGTTACTACAAAATGACTTAACTGTAAGTTTCTAGTTACCCTCTGATTCGTATTCACTTTCTATATTTTTGTCGGTGACTCTGGCTTTTTAAAATTAAGCAGCAAAAAAAGACTGGGCAGGGGTACTTTCTTTTCCAAATACATAGGTAAGCAACAGGAATAGCTAATATACCTGTTGCAGTGGATTTATTTTTCTGTAATCCCGTGAAAGTATATTGATAAAGCCTGCTGTTTGTGGATGGGTCTCTTTTTGTCCTTTGTTGTTGAAAGTTTACATCAGTGTTTACAGGTCTGTGGGATCAATCACTGTTTAAACTTCTGGTTGAGTCTGTGATATGTTCAAGCTATTGTTATAGCTGAGAGTAGCCCAGTCAGCATCTTCCTACTGGACCGTAAAATGATGAATTGAACTTACAGAAGAAGGAAATCAGAAGAATCTTCAAAAATCTTCCTTAGGCAAATATTTGTACTTTATCATTTTTTTATCATTTTCTCCTGCAAACCACTTTGAAGGGGTTGGGATGGGGAAGTAGCCAGTGTTATACAGTTACCAGGCAGTCTGAATAGCAGAAATCTGTATTTGTATCTTATTTTGCAGGCAAAGCTTTCCTGAATGTTAGTAGGGAACAAGGGGTCTCATATGAAGACAGAACATGGCAGAAAATTGTGGGGAGAATGCAGAACAATTTTGGGGAAATATTCTGATATAATTCTTACCATAATTAAATAGTCTTTCAGAGCAATGATTAATGTGGAATCCAGAGTTTCACTGTGGGAGCTGTTTCTTTCACGTTTATACAGAAGTGGTTGATTCAAACTAAATTATATTTATATGACAGAAGTCCTAAAAACACAAAGTATGCTGTAAGCTCTGTTTAATTCTGCAGATAAATGCCAGGACACCTTTTATGTCTTTGATTATGCATTTTTAACATTGTTTTAATATGTTGGCATTATGGCTTTTATTTTGTAGGAAAAAAAGAGGGGCTTTCTGAGCACCTGAATTTTACACCTCTAGAATCAGAAATCTGTTCTGAATCTGTCTTTTCATAGCAGATTAGAATAGCAGTCTCTGCTCTCTTGGGGCTTCTAATTATGTTATTATTTTTTTTAAGTCTTTACTGAGATAGTATTTGTGGCAATACAGAATTGAGAAATGCAGCCCATCAGCAGTTTGATGAATTCTAGTTTCTGCATGCAGAATATTAAGGAAGTATGAATGAAGTTTAATAAAATACGTCGAGGCATTGTGCAATTATATATTGCTGCCACAAAAATATTACAAGTATTTTGTAGAAAATTAAAGGCTATCATCCTATTAAAGTGAAATAAAATCTGTCTTAAAATTCATAAGCAAAATCTAATTATGAATGCCAATGTATGGAATTAAAGGAAGGAAGTACTAGGATGCAGTTTTTCAGAGCCTCTTTTTAGTAGTTTTGCCATACAAAAAGTACAAAGGGGAAGGCAGCATTAGTAGATGCAAGGCAGAGTTGCCCCTTGCTTTCCTTTGTTCTCCAGCACCTCTCCAAGGCTCTCATATGTTCCGCTGAGACCGGCTGGTGCATGCCTGCTTCATGGAAGAAGTTTGTTCTAGAAATAAGATGTTAAAAGGAAGTAGTTCACAGCTGCTGCTTTTGGAGAGGAGGAAGCCCTGTTAATAGGAGAAATGATGAAAGGGAGAGAAGACTTAAGGGCATGAGGGTTAAGGATGAATTAATGGATAGAATGAAGCAGAGTGGGAAAGGAAAAATGTGTTAGTTGTTATTGCATTCCCCCAACCAGTTAAGATTTTCAGCACCCCGGTATTATTTATATGGGTTTGGCCACCATTATGTATAAACAAAACCCAGAGAGTTGCAAGTCTTTCCCAATTAGTGTCTGCCTAAGAAATAACCTGCTTCTTAATTATGTCTCTATTTCTTCTAGCTTGCTGTCCTGAATCTGTCAGCTTTTACCACCTTCTTGGTAAAGTATATGCCCTGGTGGCAGGCAGAAAATTTTAGCCTGTTTTATAGTTGATGATTTGATACAGAACCACACCAATGTTAAAGACATTTTCAACCTATTCTTCCCATCCTACCTTTGTACAAAACATATTAAATCAGAGCAGGTTCCTTAAGAAACGCTTATGTGTTTCTGCTTGAAGTTGTACATTAATCTGGTACATAAGTAAAATGAAAAAGAAAGACCCCACCAGGGTTTTCCTGCACTTTCCCCTAGTGTAATTAAGATCTTGTGTTGATTTCACAGTTCAGCATATTGGTGTTGGTCAGTGACACTAACTCTGTTAGAAACCAAGGGAAATTGGAGTATTTTTTTTTTCCTTTTAAATTAAATTGTTTGGCTGAAGTATCCAATTAGCGTTAGTCCAATTACAAGATACCCTGGTGAAGGAAAGCAGGAAGCAATACATCTTGCTTCCTAAGTAGAAACTTCATTTTATTTTTAATCAGTGCTATTAAGGAAGACTTCCTTGGGAGTAGGCTTCACTGAGGGTTTGTTCATTATCAGCTCAAGGTGAAGCCAAAGGGAACCTTTCTTATTTCATACCATAATTGATTTTAAAACAAGTAAATAACAAGTACATGCACAGGGGGTTGGTGCATGTATTGTAAGTGGAGTTGCCATTGGTAACACAACTGATTTCCTTTGTTGGGAAAGTCATTGTTCATTACTTACCTGAAGTGAAAGGTTAATGGCCTGTAGCGAACTGAGGAAACCCCTACAAAAATGCCCAGCAAGGACCTAATGTTGTTACACAATAGTGCTTTCCACATACTTTTCCTCAGGTAAGAAAGACATAGAAGATAGCTGTTGCTGTGCTAATAAATACATTTGATGTCAAGTAGTACCCAGTATACTGGAAAATAAAAAGGCTCGTGCTGCTATCAAACAGACAGCTGTCACCAAGGGCACAAATTTTGTTTTCTTTATACAGGTTTGTAAAATATGATGGCTATATTTTGTATAGAACTGCTGCACTTTCTTTCCTTAAGAAGCGTCTTTGTTGTAGTAGATGTAACTTATTTTCTAGTGTGGCTGTTGCTTTAATTGTTTTCTCGATAGCTTTAAATGGTTACTTTGGGCACATTTTTTTCTTCTTGCAGTTTGAACACAATTAAAAATGAGATCTTGTGTAGTATGTTTGATATTGAGGTATTCCAAATAATTTTGTTGGCTCTCAAGCAGAAATTGAACACTTCAGGGAGATTAATTAGCCACCTCACTGAATGCACTTGTGATGTAAGGATTAAGCCAAGTCACTCAGCAGCTCAGGGAAGAAAATGCAGGATATGTGTTTCAATCCAAAGAAGACTTTCATGGGGATAGGCTAAAACCATCAGTCTGTCGCTGAAGAAGAGCTCTAAGTTGGCACTGCCTCTGGAAATGACAGTCCTACCTAGTCCCTTGTGTGGGTATAAGTAATTGGTGTGGTACATGGGAAGGGGGATCAGACTGTCTAGGAAGCAGCTTTTTCCAGGCAGGTACCAGAGTGGTGCTGGTGGCCAGACTGGGCACTTTCCCAGTCACTTCACCAAACAGCTCTACAGATGTTGGTGTCAGCAGGAGGAGAATATGCCGGAAGGGGCACGACTGCTTTTTTTGAGTGACAGTGATATCCAGTAACAGGATAAAATGTGCATCAAATGACAGCCACTGATTTGTAAAGGCTGTGGAATAGCATCCCTCGTCTTTGGAAAGATGCAACTGGAGCCTTAATCAAAGGTATACAAACAGCACCTTTCACCAATAGTGCTGGTGTAAGCAGTTCCATCTTAGAGAAACAGGAGGTTGGGTTTGCAGTGAAGGTGTCTAGGCAGCCCCCAGACTGGAAGATCAATCGCTTACAAGCGACTCATGGTAGAGAGTCAAGTGGCAGAGGGGGAGCCCACAGCAGACTGCACGGCCACAGAGAGAAACTTAACCAAACCATGCAAGTGGAGACATCTTCAAAGCCATTGTTTCTCAGGGTTTAAAGATACAACAGGCAAGCAGTCTCCAGTGCTTCTGAGTAGTAATTCTGCCAGGACTACCACAAAATAAGTGATGCCACATATTAAATCATTAGAAACCTTGCTTCCTGCACTCAGGTTTTCTTCTCGTGCTGACTGTTCTCAGCTGGGCCATAGCTTGAGAGGAGATAACATTGCATGTTAAATATGTATCAGCAGCTTCAATTTATTTAGTGCCAGGTACTGCAAAAATGTCTATTTTAGTCAATGATATTAGCATAGGTATTGGAATACTGTGTGAAATTTCTTTTTAATCTGCCCCTACAAGCCAATAGCTAAATGTTACCATAGATCACAGTTTGCTGAACCTAAAATTATTGCTTTAGTCTACCTTTTCCACATCGAGTAAAAACTTCTAGAAGGCACAGATCTTTACCTTGATTTATCCAAGTGATACTTGATGAACTTGCGAATTTTGACCATGTCACTTAATAGAGATGTATATTTTCCTGTGATAATGGAAAATTTTTGATCACAGTTGTCTTCTGCCTTTTTGCACTTGCCTTCTTCACCAGTCTTCTTCCTTCCCCAGTGTCCTCATTTCACTTACTATAAATTGTTCCTTTCTTCATGTTTGATAGTTTTAGCCTAATTAGTTAGAGAAGGCACTACAAATATTTAAACTTTATTGCTGTAGTGAATGAGAGATGGGTCTGGGGGAGAGCTTTGAGAGTGCAGACAAAAGAGAGCAGCTAAGCCGGGTTCGGTGAAGCAGATGCTTCTGCTGAAAGTTGCTGCTACCTCAGCTGAGGCACAGTAACCAGCTGTGGGTACATCCCAAGCTTCCTGAAGTGCAAGTGAAAAACTACAGGTACCTAAGTAAGCTTACTTCATTTTGCACTCAGTTTCTTTACCTCAGCGGAAAGGTTAGAACTTCTTACGCTGCTCTGATGCATACTTAGAGTTGTCAGGCCACGTGTTGTGCTAGAAATGCTCCTTGGGAAAATGGGACTGTGAAAAACGGCTTGTAAATTAGCTTTGGGAAAAGTCCTCAGTGACAAAGCTTGTGTGATGAAACTGATTGCCCTAAGGCGGGACGGGGGGGAAAAGTAGGGTTGGTGCATGTAGAATTGTGAGGAAAACTGCAGGCTTGCTCAGCACCATTGCAGCTCACAAATACATCTCTACCAAAACAATGAGATGCACCATTTGTGTGTGACAGCTGCTTTGTACAGATTTGCCCTTCAGCTCTAGGTATTAGTTCTGGTTTTAGCTGCCATTCTTTAAAGGAACGGCATAAAAGGGAAGAACAAATCACTTTATTTTCCATACATATCTTTTTTTCCTTCTAAGTAGTCCTTTTCTACTGCAGTGAATAATTTGTCAATCGCATTGCTGCCACTTGAGAGTTAGCCTTCTTTTGACTTGTCAGTTTGGAGCAGCCTTTCTCTAATTGCATGCAAATAAATTTGGGTGCATTATCTCAGATAATATTGCTTATCTGCATGTTCGCTTTCTAATTTTTCCCTTATTCAGTTTACATGCTATTCATTTTGCTCAGCTGGCGAGAGATGCAGGGAAGGGAGGGAAAAATAGTAGCATATCATGAAGTAGAACAAGAGTTGACAGCCTGCTACATATTAATAGAGAATAATAGTTTTCAATCACAAGCACCTGTTCCAAAGAGACACTTCTTGCAAGGTTTTGTGAATCCTTCTGAAAGCATTGTTGGTTGAACTGCTGCTTTCGACTCTGAACTTGCAGGTTGTATATTGTGCCCCTGCTTTTTGGGTTATTAATTAGAATAGTCTCTATTGTGAGAAGATTAAATATTGTAAATATTATAAATACTACTTTCTTGTTTGTTGCGGAAGGTTTTGTGGCACTTTTATGTCTGTGCTTCAGGCCATAATCTGGTTAATGTCTTTTCAGGGTCAAAATAAGCAGCTCCTCACCTTTTTTTGTGATAGTGTCTCAATTTGTGAAGCCAAAACAGTGACCTAGATTAACAAAGCTGATCCAGCTGAAAAGTAACTTGTTTTATCATTGTGGAAGAGGAGGGGTGTCATTCGCTCACCAGTTTCTTTCTTAGTGTTTGTTGGAAAATTACCTTGCTTACTTGATGGCCATGAAAGTATTTATTGGAATAATTAGGGAATAATGGATGGTGATGGAAGGACCTGTTGAAGTTGGTACAAGCAGCATGACCACCAAATAGGTGCGGGCTCAAACATCACTGTCCCCAAAAGATATGGTCTGTCTGGGGAGCTGAAAAAACTGAGGCAGTGTTTGCATTAATGCATAATAGCAGGTCTGTAGAAACATATCAGTAAAGCAAAATACTTTGTGTCAAAACCTGCTGTCTGCGTTGTACATGCTTTTGAGGTTTGGTTTTTACTGTGGACTAGCTCTTGGCTAATCCTGACAGCTTAATGCTCCAGCTGGTTCTGGAGAAGCACACTCCAGCTGGTTCTGGAGAAGATCTCCCAGGCGGTTTAGTCAGAGCAGAATCCATCCCGTGCAATACAAGACGCTGGGCCACGATGTGGAGCAAAGCATGGCGGGTGAAGAAATTCACTTTACAAGTGCACTCCACCAGCAAAGTAAAACCTCAGTGTAGATGCCCTCCAACAGATTTACTTATCCACAGTGACAAGCGCATGTGGTCGAACAAGGAATTAGTGATGGCCTTCTGACTCCTATGGTCATGTTATAACTTCTAGGCAAGCTTCCTGAATTCCCTTTATTACTGAGAGAAACCTAAAAGTAGACTAGGAGGATGGCTTAATAATTAGCAGGCTGTAGCTACATACACAACTGAATTGTCCTTTTGCCAGTGTGAGAGTTCAGCAGTTAGTACCTTTGACACCCGTGGTATGTTTAATTGCTGTATTGATACTAAGAAGCATGTGATGGCATAAAACACAGAGACTTTCATTACAGCTTTGGCAAACCTGAGCTGAGAGAAAAAGTGGCACAGATGGCTGAAAATAGTAGTAAAATATTCCATTTCATGTCTGCAAAAATCATTAGACAGCGGTTAAGGAGGTGTTACTAATGCGTCAGATTCACTGGGGGAGTTATGTTTCTGTAATGTCCACTAAAACAATGATACTTTTATTTTTAAGTGAAGCCCTTGCAAGTGCAGACGTGTTTCTCTGCAGACATGAAATGGATTTATTGACAGTAAAGAAGACGCAGATTCTTTCAGTGGCTTCTGTTTTACTCCTGCCAGCTCAGCACAGTAAGGAAGCAGTAGCATGGGTGTCGTTTTCTGTCCACCATTGCCAAAATTCAGTCTTAGCAGTCTTATGGAGCTATCACAAAAGTAGCATGTTGACTTCACGCTGACAGTAAATGAAGACAATTTTTACATGGTAAATCAGAGGATCAAAATGTGACCTACTAATCATGACACGTTGTAACACACAACCAGCTTAAATGCAAGATTTCGTAGTAAGTGAACCTTTGAAACTTTCTACAGAACTTCAGAGGACTCTGGGCTGCACAATGCTTTGATCAAGACTGGTTTTAGAGCACAGTACATACAATTAGCCAATGTTTCATCACAGGTGCTGCATGCTTCTTACATTACTGCAAGAAAGGAGGCAAAAAACTCTCAACTTTCTGGGCCACAGCATTAAAAAGCAGGACTTTATCGCAGTATGTGACAAAGTTGCACAGCACTGATCGGCCCTGTAATCGCATCTTCTCTGGAATGCTAACAAAATCCTTTACAAGCATCACTGGAATAATACAGGGTCATTTATTGATCTTTAGTCTCCATGAAGAACTGCAGTCGTATTGATTCATCTACCATTTACAAGCCTCTATCTTGCTCTTAAAACCCCTTTTTATTGGAACAGTTTGGTAGTTTCTCTTTGGTTTATAGGTGTGTTTCCTTGTTCTTCAGTGACAGAGAGGTAAACAAATGTGAATAGGTAAGCTTATAAATCTCAAAATTTCTGTGTGAATTCAGTCTCTCCAATTAAATTTATTTTCTGAATACATGGATACTTTTGAGCTTGCTGAGGCAGACAGTTTATTTTGAGCTGAAGCAGCCCTTGTGTTTCTAGAAAATCTAAGAACAGATTGAATTATCTCTTTTAAAATTCTTTTATCTCTCTAATTTAATAAAAAAATCATACAACCAAATTGAAAAATTATCCCACAAACAAAGTTCAATCCCATCTAAAGCACATGGGAATTTTGCTAATGGATTCAGTGAGAACAGATTTAACTTCCACCATTTCCCCCACTAAGTCTGTAGAACAAAACTTTTCCTGAAAAATACATCCTTTGTAATAATGGATATACACATCCATGAATTTGGGGATTAGTAGGGCTAAATCATTACTGTTAACAGTTCTTATTTCTCCTATAAAAATGTTGTCTCCCTATGTGCTTTTCCTGCTAAGCTGTACTGTTGTTATTTTTGCCCATGATGAGCACGCTGGAATCTTGGCCGTGCAGCCGCAGCTCCATTTATATATTATATCTGGCAGGTTTCAGCGCCAGCGGCTGTGTGATGAGACCTTGGTAACTAGAAATAAACTGAGCTAGTGCTGCGCCTTGTACATCCTAGGACAGAAACGCTGTGCTTCTCCTCAGTTTGGATGAATGCGTTGTGTGTGTCTTGTTTTATAAAGAGCCTGCGAGGATAAAGAAAAAGAAGAGCTCCGAGGAAGATTTGTTTGTTTGTGCCTCTGTATAAACCTTGTGTGAAATATATGCTGAGTTTCAGTCAAAGACTTACTCGTATTTGGTGTGACTTTCATTCTGTTTCTAATGGATGAAAATGTGAGTAGGCAGTTTTCTTGAGTAATCTCAGAAGTTTTAGAGTAGTGTTCAGAGTGGTAAAGGCAGACTGTAGCTGAAAAACAATTTTTTTTTTATTTTTATGTTGCCCCAAAAGATACTTGCATGTTGATTCTTAGGAATTTTAAATAAACAGTGTGTTGAGAGATGCGCACCTGAATTTCAAAATGATTGTACCTGAAAAGCTCTGTCATCTCTTTCACTTACTGTCATTTATCTCAGCAAGTGGTAAACTTCTGATATTTTAGATGTTTTGGAAAGCATCGTCACCAGTTTGGCCTGGATGCCTTACACACACACACACGCTTTGGAAAGTCTCAGTATCACTATTGAGAAATGTGCTTTCTTATAATGAGACTCGTTTATAGTTACTTTTTTTTTCAGAAATGTGTATGTTCCTCCTCTGGTATGAAGTAATTTTTTGCTACAGTTGTGTTGCCTTGGCAAAAAATATATATTTATTCAAATCAACCTGGGGGATTAGATTGCTGTTTGGTAGTACAAGCTTCAAACAAGCCTTAGCCTTTTTTTCCCATAGTTAAAACAACTGTGTTGCATTTGCAGATCAGTGGCTTTAAATCTTTTTGAAGAGCAGATCCATGGGAGATGCTTCTATGTTTTGTTTAAGTTGCTGCCTTTTGTGCAGTATTGAAGCTGATGCTTTACAGGTATGCACTGACAATCACTAACTGCAACGTTGCTTTTTTGGGAGTGTCAAATTCTAGCAGATTCTGTGCGTCATTGTCCGGCAACTGTTTTTACGTTAATTTGATTCTGGATAACCATTGTCCAGCAACTCTTTTTACGTTAATTTGGTTCTGGATAAGGGATTTACACTAAGTGTAGAGCTAAAATGGTACTTGTAGTTTTTATATTGATTCACTTGTCAATTTGCCAAGTACCTTCCTCTTCACTACTCCCTCTCCTCAGTATCTGCTTTTCAGTTTTCACCAGTGAAATTTTTATACATTGGTCCACTTGTTAGTTTATAAATTCATTTCACTAGCAGTGTCCACATTTTCTGGGTAGTCAAAACAAGAGAAAAACAAGTTGTGCAGCCGATTCCCACTGTAAACACTCTAAACTAACCAATAAACTTTTGGAGGAGCAGTGGTGGATAGCCTGTCTTTTTGAATTCCGTAGCATTTGTAAGCGGTTCAGGCGTGACTCATGTCATGCGACCAGCAGCACACTTTGTCAAAACCAGGGATGCTACGTGGACCAATAAATCCCTAGGACTTGTGAAGCTTGTTCAGGGATGCAGCTGAGCTTCCATCTCTGTCTCCACCTTTCCCTGTTCAGCCCAGTATGCAGTTTGCACGTCTATCAGCTCTTTAGCTGCGGAGTCTTGTGTATTGATTCAGGACTGAGTGCATTGGCTGCCACACTGTACCAAATGCCCAGCTTTGTGAAACTGCTTTGGATTCTAATGAACTGACTATCTTTGTCATAGCTGGAGAGAAGTGTAAACAAAAATCTGAGCAGTCAGTGATAGTTGATAATATCCTACTTTCAGGTGATCTATGATTCTCTGTACTTCTTCCAGTAACACTTAGGTGTTTTTCATTTTTTCTATACATACATTTCTATCTTTTCAGAGTTCACAAGTTGATATTTACATGATTAAGGGGGAAATTTCTAGTGGGTACTTGAAAAATTTTTCAAGTGACATAGAAATGGTAAACAGAAAACAACCAACCTATTTCTTTCCTCCTTCAACCCAGAAAAATGCTTCTTAAGGATGAAACAATTAGTACTATGAGGTTGCACAGAAACAATACCACAGTTCCCATAGTATTTTTTATTTCCTCAACTTAGGACCTTCTGCATGTCACTTCGTAATCTTCTATCACAAGTTTTTTAGGTCCCGGTATTATGTTAGTACGTTTTTCTCATCTGTCTAAATATCTTCTGCTATCTTATGGCTGTGAATACAGTCTAATGTGAAGGTCTGTTCCCCAGATTCTACATCTGATCCAATCTGTATCACCCAGTCCTCATTTTCCAATACTCACCTGATCAATTCTCAGCTGCTATTCAGTTTCTAATTTCTGCTGTGAAACCCAAAAATGGACAAGCTATTTCTGTGTTGTAGTTACAGAAGTTTAAAGAAATTGGCCAGTAGGAAAGTACAATAGTGAATTCCTTCTTCCTCTTCTGCCAGAACAGTTTCAGTCCAAAGAGCAGTAAAAAACACTGTAAAGAGCATTGCTATTTTTGTGGTTGTACAGGATTTACAATCTGATAGTTGGATGCTGCTATAAAAGAAGATTAAAAACATAGCAGGGAACGGTCATCAGTGGAGACTGGTTGCTTGGTTAGAGGGTTTCGGGTTTTATGGAAGAGCTTGTCAAAATGTAAGATGATCCCAAACTCCGGTGGGTCATTTTTAAAAATGTAAGGTACTCAGTCTTTCTGTCTTTAACATTTCTTCTTTTGAAATTTTAAGATGACGGTGGCTATGATCGTGTCCTTTCTTTCCTACTTGTAATTCTTGGTGAGAAATGTTAAGTGTTCAAAAACTGGTCTGTCTATGTACATTTCTTGTGTGATCCTTTCAAGGACAAGAATGAAATTCATAGCACTTTTGCCGAGAATGATTTCCACTGAGAATGTGGATCAGAGCCCAGCAAATAACAGTCCACATAAACAGGCTTTTTCTCTTTGTAAGAACCAGGCTTTAACCATGCAGACAGTAATAGCCATTTCACTATTAATTTTGTGTACGATACAAAGCTTTGGCACTAAAAATCCTGGAAACCAGTCTCCAAAAGGCAGTTTTATGCTGTCTTCCATTGTTGACACTAATAAATGTTGCTTCTGGGTTTGCATATAGTAGAAATCCTCCTATTTCATCTACGTACCTCTCAAGAATGGGTGAAATTCACTGTCAGTGAACTAAAGCAACAGCAGTCATTATGAATTCAGTTCATTTCAGAAAGGTATTTCTTGCTTAAATAAATACCATTGAATGCTAACATTCAACCATGTTGTGAAACTGGATTATAATAATTCTTTGTTTAGTTATATAAAGGCTCCCCATTCCCTCTACTTGACAGTACAGGGTCAACCACAGAGTCAGAGAAGAACAGGATATGATCTAGATGGATCTTAAAGAAACATAGCTGTTATGCAAGAGCAAGGTTTTTTCTAAATTGATTAGGTATTCCAAAGTATTATGATCTGGAATGTAATGGTATTGTTATATAAGCTGTCCCATATAAGATCTTCCCTCTATTTAGAGGCTACAGTGGTGGGTAAACATACATCCTAATTTTTGGTGGTGCAGATGAAAAGGTGTAATCTTTTAGGCCTGCACGATGTTACGTGTATCAGAGAGAAAAGTAGAGACAGAATCACAACTTAAGTCTTAATATGCCCTTTATTTTCTCATAAGGAAATACCTTATAATGCCTCTAAATCCTGCTGCTAATTCTACTTTAGAGCAGTGGAACGTTGTACAGCATGCATCCAAACAAGCTCGAAATGAAGCATGCTAATTTTAGTCAGTGGTGGCTCAGAAGGTCAAATCTTAGCACTAATGTACAGAGGAGCACCCACTCACCACCACCTCATCTTCTCCCATATGAAAATCTGTTTCAGATGAGGTTCTGCTGTGCTATTTAATATATGAAGTAGAGTTCATAGTTTGAATATGTGCAGAATTAGAGTTTATTTTCATAGATCACAAATGTTTTTAATAAATATTCCAGGCTTGATATTGCTGGAGAGTGTTTTTACCGTCAACTTTATGTTGGGGAGTTGCCTAGCAAGTTCAATAAAATGAAAATATTTGCTCTGGCATGCAGGCAAGTTCTAAAAGAGCTTAGGCAATATTTCTGCTGCAGAAAATGTCGATTAAGACCTGCCCAAGTTCTGCTTTAACTTGTGAATTTGATTTTTCTAAAATGAAATAAAGAAAAGTTGTTTGGTTGTTCCTTCCTTCTCCTTCTGTGATGAATTAGAATTTTTTTATCAGATATGCTGCATGGTTTTTTGTTTTATTGCTTTGTTGTGGGTTGAGGGTTTTTTTATTTCAAGGACACTTTATGCTTACTCAGAAAATAAAGCAGGAAAATACTCTAGGGAATTTGAGCTGTGTGTTAAAAATCACCTATTAAATATAACATGATTCTACTTTGCATCTTAGTTTATATGGGCAGAGAAGAACCTGTACAGATATTTGTACTTTCTGTAGCTACGGTCTCATGGCTACTGAGGAAGGTTAGTAAGGTGAGGGGACCTAACGGAGTCAGGACCCCTTCATTTCCTTTACAAAGGTTAAGAAGATCAGTGTATTCATCAATGACATTATTCTTAACATATTTGGCATGAAATACTAGTATTTTACAAGTTGAATTTTCTTTAGTTTTACATAATAAAATGTTGGTAGATTTCAGGGCACCAACATTTGTCATGC
The DNA here is from genome assembly GCA_013400135.1 of Rhinoptilus africanus. Lineage (NCBI taxonomy): Eukaryota > Metazoa > Chordata > Aves > Charadriiformes > Glareolidae > Rhinoptilus > Rhinoptilus africanus. Next base: position 153,315 of record VXBO01010729.1, on the reverse strand, counting down.
ATTTGACACACAATATAACAGTTATATATTCAGTTATGCTTTGCTGAAGAGAAAGAGATTGGTTATCATTCATTGTACAGAGGAGGGGTGCGTGGATGTGTTCCCAGTCATGAACCATTTGTGAAAACTAAGGTACTTTGTCTGGAAGTAGGGACATGAACAAAGGCTGGAAACCTGTTTTCCATCTTATGAGGAAAGGAAAGGAACAGGTAAGATGAAGGAGGAAGACAGATATCTTTGATGGAAGCTATCTTAATATAGATAGATGGTCATTTTTCTTTTATTTCCACACCTCTGTTTTTAGTCAATGTTTGCATGTTGTCAGTTTTGAATTTTATGAATGAATAACTGTGTGTCTGCTTTAGAATCATAGAATCATAGGTTTGGAAANCCACACTCTTCTGGATGCACCCCAGGATGCCATATTGTAATTTGGATTAATGCTGGATAACAGTAAAGCATAAAGTGAATGTGTACACCAGGAGCGCAGAACACTTCACATGTCCTTGTCCTCCAGCGTATTTTTCATGATACCCGAAGATTAACAACAGGGGACCCATTTGAGCCACTTAAGCCATGCAGTGAGTTGGCACTGCAAGAACTAGCTGAGGCAGCAGAGGTTTTTTCTACCACCTGTTGGTTACATTATATATTTAGTATACAACCAAACACCAAAGATTGTGGGAAAGTTATGCTGTAAAAGTGTATTCACTTTTTTTTTTTGTCTCTCTCAACCTGAGAGACTGCTGCAAGTTTGTAGCAGTACATTATGACTGAGAGAAACGGATTTTGGTTTTTATGACAAATAATGGTAGTAGTTCCCCTTGGCTCTAAGTTGTGTTTTTGAACCATCAGTCTCATGCCTAAGAACTTGAGCTTGCAAGAAAATCTAGTCATTAGATACCTGCCTGCTTGCCTGGGATAATACCATATGGAACAATGCATGCTTTGAGAGGCCAGAGATTTCTAATAACAAATGCAGTCATTTCCCCATTTCCTGTCCACAATATATCATCATTTAATAGCTGCACTACGGAGAAATTGGTGAGGTGCATAGTCTCCTCATACATGCACAGCCTCTGGCAGCATTCATGCGCAACCTCTCGTCTTCTGCAGGAAATGGAAGTTTTCGAAATTTGGGAAGTCTTAGCTGCCAGTGTAGGTGTGTAACTCAGCAGCCAGGCTTGAAGTCTTGAGACAAACCTGGAGATGTTAAGTTTGTTTTGCATGTTTTAACATCTTTTGCAGTTAGAAGAGGAGATCTTACAGGACTGTGTGCCTGGAAGGTCTACGTCTAAGCTGTTTCCTTCCTGCGGACACCACCAGACGTTTTTACTCGGTGCTTGCTTTTGCAAGGCCTTTGTATTCATGTTATTGCAGTCATGGTTGTACTACGAGAGAACATTTCTGAGTTGTTCTGCAACTGCAAGAAAATACTGTTTAGGAAGCTTCTTGCTGGCATTCTTAAAAGGTCTCCTAAGTATATTCATCTTCTTACGATGCTCAGTAACAGGACAATGATAACGGAGTAGTGACCTGACCAGATTACTGTCTTCAATCGTTCAGTTGTAAATCATCATCCATATTAGAAATTATCAGCCTCTGCCTTGTTCTTTTGCTCTCTTTGGATCAGGGACTTATGTCAACAGAAGAATCTGTAAGGATGAAAGTTATAATTGGTAATGAGTATTTTAGACAAAATAGTAACATTTCTCCTTCATTTGTGCGCCACTGGAGTCCTCTGATTGACTTTTCTCAGATTTTATCAGTTTGCCCTGTGTATCCTGACTCAGAGACAGCAGCATGGATTTGATCATCAGGAACTAAAAGTAGCTTGTGAATGCTGACGACATTCTTCTCAATGTCAAGCGGACCTAACAGCTGAAAAGTCATATTTTATTTACTTGCAAATACCCAAGTTTTCTACCAGAAAGTTTAGCCAGGTAGGGGTTAAAAAAGAAGTTGATATTATTTTGCATTGCATCACAGCAAACTTGTGAAATTTAACTGATCCACTTGGCAAAATGTTTTGAATTACCTGTGATGAAATGTGCTGTCACAGAACTGAACGTATTTTTTTCCAAATTACTTATTTGAGAAAAAAGTTTGCAGTGCTGAAAACACTACACAATGTTTAGTGCAAAACTCTACGGAAGTGAGAATGAGAAGCTGTTGTAACAGCTAGAATCAGTACCTAGTCCATTCAGTTGTTGCAGTTGCACTGATTATGACCTAAAAACTGCTTTCTCTATAGGAATCTATTTACCTAATTATTTTTAAGTAGATAATACTTATGTTTGTATTATTTGCTGCCTTATTAATTAAGTCCATGTATCTACCTGTCCTGTGTATTAATTTATCAGTAAATTCTTCTAATTAAGAACCATAAGTCAAGGTTTTTCTGGTTAATAGCTAAAGATCAGTAAAAGCAGCATGCTGCGTCCATTCAAATAAAGCATTTAGGAGTTTTATTAGGAGCTTTAACGACTCTATCGCCACGTCCTAGATAGAAGGTACCGTTCATACACAGAAGCAAGTTCCAATAGATCTGTTTTTCATCATTAATCTTCTCAATAAAGGCAATGAAAGGAAAAGAAAAATATACTTCAAAAACTTTGAAAGTTGTTGAAAGCTTGAGCTTCTACAACATTGCTCACTTACAACCCAGCACTAGCCACCCTCGAGGTGACCCTAGTTACATACCTAGTCTAGTCTAGAGCCATCACCCAGAAACTCCCCAAAACTGCTGTCCTTTGGCTGCCATTCTCACAGTTACCTGCTGTTGGCAACGGGGAGAGACTCAGCACATATCAGCTCTTGACTGATGCTGACAGTCCATACAACTCTTCATTAAACATCTTTTAAGGCAGATCTGCTCAGGATTGTGCTTATACGGGCAGTCCTCGCAGTTTATCTTTTGCTTTAGGAATTAGAACATCTGTTCTGACATAGGTGGAACTGAAGGAGCACAGGTAGCCGTAAGAAAACTTCCTTAGACCTTCTCTTGTACATATACAATCATAGGAGAGTTTTAATACCTTTCATAGCCTGCCCCGCTAGTTGGTTTTGACTGTGATTGTGATGCATTTTTCTGGAGAAGCAAAGGAGTCAAGATCCAGGGTCTTGGTTCTTGCAAGTGGGAAGGCAATGTGCCAGCGTACGCTCTGCCTGAGGTACCGTTTGAGAGTCCCGGCTGTGTTGCATTGTGTATATGACTCATAACAGCGTTATGGACCTGTCAACGTGCTCCCAGCACCGTCTGATAACCCTTTGCATGGGGGAGCCACAGGCAAGGACTCCCTCCCAGCAGGGGAAAAAAAAAGTTCTTAAGTTGGTGTTTAGACAAACAGTTTATTAAATGGGCTGAGCCTTGGTAGGTCTCACTGCCTTCCACACCTCAGGGTGCTTGAGAATGAAGGTATTCGCTTAGATGCTGAAATAGGACCTAAAGCCTCTTTTACACGCACATTTCTGGTAATGCTGATGCCGCCACTTGCTGTTGTCCTGTTGATCTTTTTTGTTGCTGCTGTTATACAGGCTGTTGGTTTTTAATCTCTTCAACAGCTGACATACTGTTTTACCATTTTATCATTCTGCCACTGTCCTTGCAGGCCTCAGTGTTTCTATAAGGCAGCAACTGTCAAATATTAGCCAGGATTTAGTTATTTACTTTAGTTCTTTACATAAGAACTTACTTACAGCTAAGACATGCTTTTTATCTCTCCAGAAAGATACATTTACTTTCAAGGAAGAATGGATTAAAATGTGTTCTTTCTACTTAAAAACCGTTTGCTCCCTCCTTTTCTATGAGTGCTGACCGACCAATGTAGGTTTGTTCTTTAAAGAAATGACAAAGAGGGTGGGTGTTGGGGGGGGTTGTCTTATTTTTTTACTAAAACATATGAAGTTACAAGTGACTTCCACTAAATGATCATTCTGGGCACTTAATGAGAGTATTCAATCTTTTATTATAGAAGGCAGCTAACGTTTTATTTCAAATACACTTGTGCAAATGCAGAATTTAAAAGAAGTGAAGGTTTTGTAGCTTAAATAGTTACAACTTTATCTTGGGAATTACTGACAATGCTGTGGCTGCTTTAAAACAGAAGGTAACATTGACATACTGTGCTTGTCCCTTCAGACTTTAATGTCTATCTGTTAGAGATGATGTGGAGTTCATTTTGCTATTTTAAACATATGTCCATTGACTGTAACTACGCTATGGTTTCTAAGACTAAAAAGATGCTCAAAATTTCCTATTCATGTAAAAGAGAAAGAGAAAAATTCTTTTTATTAGATAGAAATCTGGAAAAAATTGTTGATAGGATTTTTTTTTAGTATGCTGAATAAAAAAGCACCAACTTTCTGTCATTCTTTTTAAAAACTAAATTTGGACCTGGTGGCTTTTCTCCTTGATAGGAAAAGCTTGTCAGCTAGACCTTTGGCACCATTTGCTTTGTGCTATGACTCCATTACACTTCAGGGAGAGTATTTTGAACCAGACAGTACGTTGTGGCAACAGTACAATCGCATCCTCTCAAGGAGCACTTGGTGACTTGCTTGGCAAGGCAGCACTCCATAAATGATTGCCTCAGCAGAATTCAAACTAAAATTATTTAAAACGTTGTCTACTGCAACTCAATTTAGATGCAGGAGGACATTTTCTCTTTGTTGCAATTTTATTACTATAACAGTTTAATTTTTTATTATTCAGGACTAGGTTTATCGGCTCATATTTCTTAAGCTTGTAGGGCTGAACATTGTAAAGTCAATATTTCTGCTAATTAAGGTGGGTTTTTGGGAGTGGATAATCAAACCGTATAGTGAATCATTAAAAACTTACATGCTAATATTGACTAGCATTGTTGGCACAAAGAGACTAAATCTCTATTGCCAGGAACGTTTTTCCTTCTTATATTTTTACAGCAGAGGCAAAACACGTTCAGTAAAAATTGATGTTCTCAGCGTTTAACAGTGATGGTCCTTTATAGATATAAAAGCAAATGCAGTGTGTTAAAATTCTGGGAACTCAAATGTAGCATTTTCTTTCCCATCATTTAACTTAGCAGTAAATGTTGTCTGACTTCAAGGGGCCTTACTGTCTTTTGAAATAGACAGAAAGCCCCTGCCTCTTATGAAAATAATGGATCATTTCTAATTTATTGATGATTTTTCCAGTATCTTTTTTACCCTCCAAAAGATAGTTTCTTCTTGTCTGGCATTGACTAGTGTTTGGGTTGTGTTTTATTTATTTACGTTACCTGTGGCCTACTAGTACTTGCTTCTGGCCTTCTCAGTGGGTGTTGTTGCTGAACAGACCTTACTGATCACCAGAGTAAGTGGTGATTTGCAATCACATTAGGAAATAGCTGCTCTTCCACCAGTTTCCTTACCATGAAACTAGTAAATGCAGATGGGACACTGGACGCTGTTGAACACCATCATTTTATTTTACGCATTTGACTGGCTTTTGCCCTAGAAACCCCTACTCAAGAACCTAGGGTCCACTGTCAGATCCAGAGTGACCTGACTTTGCTTTCCTCCTGGACCGGATTCTTGCATGAACGAACTGCTCAAGATCCTTTGTGTAAGAGTGATACCTCTTTGGCAGGGTTACTTCAGGGCTGTATCCTTTGCAGGGGCTGCACCTAATTTTTTAAGGAAAGTATAGTAAGACAACGACTGAAAATACATTCATTCACTTTTCAGGTATAAAAGCATAAAGTAGAAAACTCATTAATTTAACAAGAGCCAAGCCAAACATTGTATCTGCTCAAACTATTTTGCTTTGTGCTTTTTTAACTAGACCTCGACTTAAGGAATTGTTCTGCAGTTCTTCATAGTCTTCATAATGAAAGGAACCTTGGCATTGCCGTAGAACTAAGGCATCAGAGTTTAGCTGGGTGGTAGGAAGGGGGGACCTAAGGAGAAATAATATCAAATATCATTTGAGCCACAGAAAATTATAAATGTGTTATCACTGTGTTTCCTGAGAAAGTTGGTCCCTAAAATGGTTAATACATTATTATTGCCTAATCAGAAGTTCAAAAGAAAAGCATTTTTGATGAAAGCACAGTGTTTATCATTCTTGTTTCTAAGATTAACTTACTCAGTTTGCATGGGAAATTTTGTAACACTTGCATATTGATTCAAGCAGGCGGTAGTAATTGGGGCAAGTTTTAGTCTGTCTCTTACAATATCCTTTAGCAATTCAGTGTTCCCCTCTGTGACTAAAAAAAGTTGAATTTATGTCCCTTAACATCAGCTGGGACAAAGTAACACAGTGAGATACAAGCTCTTGTGGTGTCTGCTTCCAATTTATACATGTTAGATGGTTTGTATCTAAACTAGAGAGAGGTGGGCAGGTATTTGCCACCCCGTGGGACAAGGTACAGTGTGACTTTGCAGGAAAGGAGTGGCCTCAGTTTGCAACCATCTCATTGTGCAGTTCTTGCCCTTCATTCAGCAGAAGGTAGTTTTAGCTGGCACTGGAAGTTGGGACCAGTAATGAAACGTAGGTGATGAGGTACTTAGCCACTGCATGGGGAGGAACACCAGGGAGTTGGCATTGACTCTTAATACACCTTGCCATATTTTGTGGTAGGTTGCTGGTCTGTCTGGTCTGAACTTTCAAGACAGTTTGTGGACATGTGAATTTAGGAAATATACTTTCCTGTGTTGTTGAGTCTCATGGCTCAAGTATTGTGGTTCTCTCATCACTTAAAAGGTCTTGTGTAAGCTTACCCTGTAGTTGAAACATTTACAACTTCCCTCTCCTGAATTGATTGTCTGGTGGCTAAACAGAGAGACATGAACTTCAGCTGTAGCCTTTCCTCCAGAGAAGCCATTAATTTGGTTTTCTGCAGTAGGTGGTTGCCTGGTACCCATAGGACTTGTGAGAACTTAGTATCTTTACTCCGCTGTGAAAGTGAGTTGTCAGCTTCAGAAGTTACTACCAGGCCAAATGCAGACAATGTAACCGTAAAAGCCTACTGAGATTAGAAATATAGTTTAAATGTCACTTGAAAGAATTTTCCTATAACTAATTATGCAGTTAAAGGTTGAGTTTATGGAGGGAAGAATATACATGCTGAAAAATCAAGATCAGAAAATTTACCTTACTAGTTAAACTTAATTTGCATGCTTGCAGTTTAAAGAAATTCCTAATTGGCAAACTCTTCTTCTTCTTTGTGTTTTTTTCCTTGCTGGTATATTTTAATGTAACTATTAATTGGATTGTGAGCTTGCAACAAAGTGAGAAACATTAGTTTATAAATGCTAATTTGTACAGAAGATCCTGTGCACCAGTTTGTAAGATTTATTTTTTTTTTTAAGAAACGTAATTCTTGCTGAGTTGAGAGATTTTTTATTTTACTTGCAAGCAGTAGATATGATTGTATTTCACATAGTTTTGCTGTAGGCACTGTCAGAGTGCCTGGAAAAATATGTCAAACTGCTTTCAGAAATCACAGAATTGCTGAATTGTAGGGGTTGAAGGGGACCTCTGGAGATCATCTAGTCCAATCCCCCTGCCAGAGCAGGGCCACCTTAGAGCAGGTTGCACAGGAACGCGTCCAGGCTGGTTCTGAATGTCTCCAGAGAAGACGACTCCACAACCTCCCTGGGCAGCCTGTTCCAGTGCTTTGTTATCCTCAAAGTAAAGAAGCTTTTCTTCATGTTGAGATGGAATTTTCTGTGTTCTAGCGAATGTCTGTTGCCCCTTGTCCTGTCACCAGGCACCACTAAAAAGAGTTTGACCCCATCCTCTTGACACTCGCCCTTTTAGATATTTATAAGCTTTGATAAGATCCGCTGTCAGTCTTCTCTTCTCTAGGCTAAACAGACCCAGGTGTCTCAGCCTTTCCTCATAACAGATTCTCCATTCCCTTGATCACCTTTGTAGGCGTCCGCTGGATTGTCTGCAGTAGTTCCATGTCCTTCTTGAACTGGGGGGCCCAGAACTGGACACAGTACTCTAGATGTGGCCTCACCAGGGCAGAGTAGAGGGGGAGGATGACCTCCTTCAGCCTACTGGCCATGCTCCTTTTAATGTATCCCGGGAGACCATTGGCCTTCTTTGCCACAAAAGCACATTGCTGCCTCGTGGTCACCTTGTTGTCCACCAGGACTCCCAGATCTCTCTCTACAGAGCTGCTCTCCAGCAGGTCAGCCCCCAACCTGTACTGGTGTGTGGGATTATTCTGCCCCAGGTGCAGCACCCTACACTTGCCTTTGTTGAATTTCATTAGGTTCCTCTCCGCCCAGCTCTCCAGCCTGTCCAGGTCTCTCTGGATGGCGGCACAGCCTTCTGGGGTGTCGGCCACCCCTCCCAGCTTTGTACCATCAGCAAACTTGCTGAGGGTGCACTCTGGACCCGGTACTGACCCCTGGGGAACACCACTAGTTACAGGCCTCCAATTGGACCCTGCACCACTGATCACAACCCGTTGAGCTCTGCCATTCAGTCAGTTCTCAGTCCACCTCACTGTCCACTCATCTAACCCACACTTCCTAAGCTATGAGGAAGTTACGGGAGACAGTGTCAAAAGCCTTGCTGAAGTCAGGATGATGGAAAGCGGCTTCGCAATAATATCTGCCAGCTCCCTCAGCACTCACGGGTGCATCCCATCAGGGCCCATGGATTTGTGGGTGTCAGGTTTGCCCAAATGATCTCTAACCCAATCCTCCTTGATTGAGGTAGACCCTTACTCCAGGCTCTCTCTCCTGCCTCCAGGGTCTGGGGTTCCTGAGGGCCAACCTTAGCAGTAAAGACTGAAGCAAAGAAGGCATTCAGTAACTCCACCTTCTCTGCCTCATTCAGCAGCAGGCCCACATTTGGCAAGAAGTTGTCAATTAACCCCAGTTCTGTGTACAGCAAATTATCAAATGTCAGATCTCGAGGAGAACACGTTTTTTAACAGTCTGCTTTTTTAGTGAAAGTGCATAGAGAGCCCCAGTGATTAAGCCCAATGTTTAGGACCGAGCAATACTGTCACATAATTAACTCTTTAATTTACACAGGGGATTTTATCAGCCTGTTTAAATCTGCCCAAGTGACTGGTGTAAAGAACATCATGTCAGGTGGACAGAAAAGTCTGGAGAAGTTGGCCATCTGTTTCTTCTTCTGGACAGATGTTGTCAGTGGGGAGCCTCCAACCTAAGGGAACCGTAAGACTGAGCTCCCCGCCTGATCCAGATGCTCCATGGTTGTAGGTGGGTATGGTTTAGGAGGTTGCTCTTTCACAAATAGTTATCAGTCCTATAAGCAGTGAAGTAACAGGGGAAAACTTCAGAGACTATGTTAGTGTGAAGTCTACCACAAATCTTGCCTATATCTGTGCAAGTAAGGGCAAGTATTTTTCTTTCTGACTATAATTTTGGTCTGGAAAAGCAATGAAAGCCTGTAGCACAACCACAGTTGTCACTGTTTTTTTAGTATCTGAGAAAATCCCCTTTGACTGGTGGTGGGTTGAACAATAGCCTCAGCTCTGATGAATCAGCACCAAGCCCATTTTAAAAAAATTCAAAAGTCATTTATACCATTGTTTACAACATAGATTTTGAAACAACAGTCATCTTTAAAAAAAAAAAATCTTGTCTTTGAAGTGGTTAACTGTAATTGCCATTCTCTAAAATAAACAAATACTAGACACAGTATGATTTGTTTAGTAGTGGCTGGCTACTACACCAGGAGCCACTGAAGGGGTTGAGAAATACCACGTGGCGTCATCAGAGTACAAATACTTTTGCATATGCTCTGACTCTGATTCTGTTGAAGCGCTATCTGCAACAGAAGAACCGACATTTACAAGCATGCCAAAGGACAAAAAGTTCAAGCACTCAGATGTGTTTGGGAGGAAATCAGATTCTGTGGGTTCAGCTGCAAGAGCAAAATGGCCAAATCTTGCCACAAAAAGTGTCTGTCTTGTATGGGTCAGGCTGCCTTCCTCATGCAGCACTCTCATGATAGCAGAGGGTAACCAATGAACACAAGAAAATAACCACATTTCTTTTCTCACTGATACATAAGTGGTGTCCCCTGCAAAACACAGTTCGATGCAGGCCAGACAGGCCTGTAACAATTCTAAGTGGCAGGTGTATTTCCTGGAAGGCAAAACCATCAGGTGACCCAGTATCATCTTCTAGATGATTCTGTGGCAGCCGCCAGCACTGATCTTCACAGGATACGAGACCAAATACACATCATAAATAAGATGGTGAAGGATGCTTTCCTTTGCCTGTGAGCCACCACGCTCTAGACTTCACCACACAAGATCACACTGTATTTATTCCAAGAGTCCACTCCATGCAATAGATTTTCTGAACCAGCGTGTGGTAACTAGACACAGCTGAGCACTCTGAAAGACTCTGCCTTAATAATAGTAAGAGCAATCAGGTCGTGTTTTCCTACTTGAACCAGTTCCTACTGTCAGATCAGTTGCAGGTATCAAGGGGCTCTCCCAGCCTGTTCAGAAATTATGTCAGTTATTAGTCCTGCTTTCTCTGCTCCTGACTACTTGGATTTTAGCTGGTTGAGTACTTCTGCTGTAGGCTGTTATCCTCCTTCCTGATATCTGGGTATTTGTACACAAAGGAAGGAATCTTTCCATGAGGAACTTACCACTTGACAGCTCTCCTAAGAGAAAAGTATTTCTGAGGAAAATAAAAATAGAGTGACTTTTTAAATTGTTTTTACTGTTTTAATCATAGAATGGTTGGGTTGGAAGGGATATAAAGATCATCTAGTTCCAACCCCCCTGCCCTGGGCAGGAACACCTCCTGCTAGACCAGGTTGTACAAGGCCCCATCCAGCCTGGTCTTGAACACTTCCAGCATCTAAGCGAAATGATCAGCCATCAAGCATGAGAGTTCAAAAGAAGGACAAAGTCCATATTGATATGGCAGAACTCATCACCACAGCATGCTGGAGAGGGCTAGCAGGTAGATCAGTTCAAACAAGGATCAGACAAATTAATCCATTTTGTTAAAATGATGGTATGGTTGTAGTCACATGGCCCTGAAGTTGCCAAAAAGTTGACACGGGAGGGAGAGGAGGCATTCCAGCAGAAGGATGTATGCATATGTGTCATATTAATGCTGCCTTTCCCCGAGCAACAGCTAGTGGCTGGTGGTGGGGACAACATACTGGAAAAGATGGATCCTTAAATTGATCCAGTATCACAGTGCTTATGTTCTCTTCTCTCTTATGCCATTCTTTTCTCTTTGAAAAAAAAAAAAGCTTCTCATCTACCTCTACATCACTTAGAAGTGATGATAAGAGGAAGGAACTGTTTCCCCTAATCTCCTGGGTGCTCCAGTCCAACCTGCCCACCTCTGTTTGAGAAAGGAGACATTCATTTTTAATGTTTAAACATTCACAGTAATGCTTGTAACTTCATAAGGGGATGAAAGAAACATTTTTCTTACATTCTTCTGTGTCTTTAAAAGCTACTTATAATTAAAAGAAGGAAATTTCCACGTATAAAAACCATCTTTGAGCATGATGGTTTTACTCAAATTTCAAAAAATATTTGCACTATTATCTTCATTTGTGGACAAAGTTTTGGTTGCTTGTTTGTTTCTTAGTCCAAATATTAGCCTATAAGGCAGTGGAAACCTGAAGTTAAAATTTTCGATCAGAAATACTAGACTACTTTAATTTGCTGTAGTAGAAGTGATGTGGAAAAAATATGAATATATACAACTGGACATTTAGAGTGTGCTATTGAATCTAATTAAGAGCCCTTAAGGTAGGCAGATTCAGTTACACTATCTGGAAAGTTTTTTGTTATGATATAAGGATTTTTGGAAAGTGCTGACAAAACGAATACCACAGTGGAACTAGACATTTTCTTAAACAGTAATATTATGAGGAGCATTGGTAGATAAGCCCCATAGAATACCTGAGACTGGAAGGTGCCTCCAGAGGTCTCTGGTCCAACCTCATCCTCAGAGCTGGTCAAGGTAAAACAGGTTTATCTATGAAGTAGCATGCAGATAAACTACTGTTAGTTGCAATGCTAACCTTAGTTTAAGTAAGTTTGCCTGTGTATGGAATATAATTCTTAAAGTAAATTCCTGAGTTTTTCTGTACATTGATTTCTGCAAAATGGTTTCAAGTTTTTGTGGTTTTATAGAGAGAACTGGTGGGTTGCTACAGTCTTCTCTGTCCCTATCTGTGAGGGCGTATCAGCAGTTTAATTGAAAGAAAATGGGAGTATTCATAAAATACTCCAGAAATTTATTTTTAAGGAATAATATCTATTCCTCAGTAGTTTCTGCATGGCAGGAAATACTATCATCTGTGTTGGTTGTAAGATCTTGTCTATGCTTACTTTTTAGGAAATATTTTTCAACTAATCACATCCTTTCTGGTATCCCCTTGGTGGCCGTGGCTCACGGGACACTAGTCATCAAATATGGATCATCTTTTCAAGTCTAGGATTGTAAATCTAGCATACAGAGCTAATTGGATTTAGGAACCAGAGCAAGCAAAGAAGATGTGTTTCTAGGGCTAGTATGACAATGCAGCTACATTGTGTGCTTTTGTTTATTCAGTTGTGCATGTGTAGCATTGAGCAGGAGCAAAATATTGTGTTGCATAAGCACTAAGTGGTTAAACACAGTACCTAGGCTTGCATGTTTTTTAAGTGGAATTTTCTGGAATGTCTTTTGAAGTGCCACAATGCCATCTACTGGCTCACTTTTCTGTGTTTTTCCCGAAGGGGGTTTTTCTTTTGTACACAGGCTTATATGTAAAGTCTGTAGGGTAATTTTAAATAGCAAAATAAACTGGCATTGAACAAGCAATTTTTTTTTTTATGTGTATGTATGTTAAAGGACATAATACATTACATATATTAAAGAATCGCTTCTAATCTCTTGCCAGTTAATCTTGGCTCTCCTGAGATGACTAGTACTGAAAGATAATGGGGGAATCTCTACTTTCCATTTATGTCTCTCATAGTACGTTTTGCACAAGTAGCTTCACTGTTTTCTGTTTATAGTCTTATCGGTTTCCCCTTTTGTTTCGATGTTTTTATACAGATAAATGGAAAGAAAATGAAGAAAGACGAAAGCTGTCAAGTCACAAAAACTGGCAACTGTTGTATTAGAAATTATTTCTGAAAGGATTCTTCACTGACAAATTCCTAGATTCAATATATTCCCCTCAATTGACACCTTTTTTTTTTTCCTGATGTGTGTTTAAACAGTCTTTTCAAGATTCATCAACAACCTTCCAAGGACCAAAATTCCAACAACTGTTATGGAGAGGCATGTATTTGAAAATATTATTCTCAGTATCAGGCTGCTCATACCATAAATGTGAAGTGGGCAGTTACAAGAAATTTTGATTAGTTCTTGGTTTTAATCAGTCTGCCTAATACTATCTATAGGAGTCGCCCTCTGTCTTCCACTTGCTGCCAGAAGAAATGAATGGGCAAACACAAAAATTATTTCCTGAAAAAACTAGAACTGTAGGTAGAGGTAAACACTGTTATTTGCAGTTTCACTGCCTGCTTTTTCTTGAAGATATATGGAGAGTTTCCTCATTAATTGGTTATTTTGTTTGTCTTCATAAAATACTCCAGTTTTAATTTTTTCCCCCTGCGGATTCAGTTTTTCCTAACAGGAGATTTTCAGAATCCTGCCTTTCTTTAGTCTAGTTAGGAGAAAGAGAAGTGTTGGTAATGGCTTGTAACACTTTGGATTGTTTTTTAAATAGATGCACAACATGCTCAAGTACAGCTCCAGAGTTGTTACTCAAAGCAAAACAACTAGAAAAAATTTCCAGCTGTTTTCTAAATGGCCTACAGTGAAGGTAAATACAAACATCTGTGCCCTGCCCTTTCACCCTCAGTCTCCCTGACATTTGGAAGGTCAAGTGGATCTTGCAAGCCCAGTTTTTATCTGGCAGGAGCTGTGTCTCGCTGACAGCTGCGGAGCGTTTGCATGTCCATGTGTGCGCTGGTGGAAGAGCCCAAGTGCTTTTGGCGAGCTCGTACGGAAAGGAAGGTGTCTTGTGTGTTAAAGTTAGTGCTTGTTTGTGGCAGCGGGTTATTACACTGCAGTTGACGTGCTGTACGCTGGGAGCAGTGGAGCTGAAATGATTGTACTTGGCACCCGTGTTGTTTTTTTGTCATATAAACGATCCATGTCAGAGAGGTTGCACTGGGGAGCAGGTCTCGTTAGCAGCTCGGGCTTCCCAGTCCTTGCTAAACAAGCCACCCACAAGCCGTATGGTATCTCTGCTGAGGGGAAAGCCCTCTGTAGCACTCCCGTCGCTGTGCTGTTTGGTTTTGGCCCGGGTGTTTTGTTTGAGGAATGCTTTACTCTATCCTGTGCAGAGGAACAGAGGTTGCTCCCTGCCTATATTTGGAATAAGCGCTAGCCTCTCACTCCTAATTGTTATCTGTTCTGGGAAATACCAGGGCAAGCCTCCATTTAGTGTGACATTAAATAAGAGAGAATTGGCAAAACCAGAAGAGCAAACAGGATTATTTTATAACACATCTTCTGTTACAATCTCTCTTTTTTTTTTTTCTTCTGCAAGCTATCCTGTGCTATTGCAAAGAAGGAAGAACTAATTAAGCCAGTTGCTGAAAGTGTTTTGCCACCCACACTACTGAACAGAACTCTTTGTACAGAATTAGCTCTTACCAGCTGTGCTAAACCCAGTAATTTATCTTTGCCAGAAAAAAAGAAAGAAGTGCTGCTATAGTTTATTCCAATTAAACAAGTTAATGTAAGCTATACCCTATATCCACACAAACACAGATATCTCCTGCTCAAAAGCTGGAGGGTTTGCAAATAATTATTTTCTCCCTCATTAATTCTTCTAGTGTTTGTAAAAAGGTCTGGGCTGAGGACCACTGGGAAATTAACTCATTTGTGTATGGAACTGGCCGAGCGCAAGCTCGCCGGCTGGAGAACAGTTTGATGGCAGGACACTGGTCTGAACTTGGGCAGGTTCGAGCGCAAAAGCTTGGATTTGGCTCGGCTCGGTGCTGCAAGGAGCATCTGCTTCGGTGCTGAGAGGCAGCGGTAGCGATTCCCGCCCCAGGGTAGAGGCTGTAGGAAAACAGAATTCCACCCGCCTTCACCTGTAGTATATTCAAGAGGGACAGAGTGATTTGTTGTGCTTGCGGTTTCAGCTCCGCAGAGACTGTTTAATAAAGTAGATTAGAGTCACATTTTTTGACTGAGGTGTTGGTCTGGAAACTGAGCTGAACCAGAGAATTGATCTCAGGGTGTCCATAGTACAGTGGATGGCAAGTGGTAACTCGCAGTCACAAACTTTGACTGAAATCAAACAAATCCATCCTCAGCCCTAAAACATCAGTATTATTTCTTCTCATCTCCTCCCTACTCAGGTTTTTGAAGTGTAGACAGATCAGGCAATGCTTTTTCCAGCTGAAATTCCAAATGGTGAAGCCTTTGATTCCCAAGAGCTCAAGGGACTACCTCACCCTGAGGGTGTGAGAACAAGGATGTTGTGTGTTTTGTACAGCCTTCACTAGAACTCTTCCAAAAGAGGGGGAGGTTGGAAGAAAAAAGTTCTTTGAAGCTTGGGTCACTTTCAGATGTGGGATGTGGAGATACTAAACTGAGAATGGTGGCTAAGCATGAAAAAAGAAATCCTTGGATATCCTCCGTCAGAGCAAGTCAGATAAACAAGGAAATTATCTTTGGGATTCTGTCAGGAACAGATGACTGTAGTTTAGTAATCTGTTAGAATTTTGCCAAAAAAGGAAGTCTTGTTAATGCAGAAAAATAAAAACTGCTATTCATTTCCTTATGCACTTGCATACCAGCTAAACACGGCAATGGTGACTTGGTATGTGAGCAGTTACATAGATGAGGTGCTCCTTTCAGGGTGAAGATACAGATTGAATCAAAAACATCTCTTACAAAATTTATCTTTGGAAATACAGATCTATTTTCTAAAGATAAATTCAGTTAGTTATTTCTGCTCTTTCAAGTTTAATTTTGTAATTTGAATATGCACAGATAAAAGCTCAGCCTGTAATCATGTCTGAGGTCTGTATTAGGGTATCATCAGTGCAGAGAAAAAGGCATATTGGAACCTTAAAGTAAGTTGTTCCTCGTATAAAGTTAAGTTTAATCCTTGGATTTAGCCTTCTTGAAGGACAGGGGGGAAAAAAAAGGAGTTTCTCTGTATCTTATGTCTTAGAAAAGTGTATCTGTTACAAGATTGACTTCCTTCCTGCCCCCAAAAAAACAATGAAAGGTGTTGTTAGTTTAAAATGTTATTAAAGCCCTTGGCAGTTTTATGAAATGCAGTGTACCCGGTGCCATCCTGTAACCACCACTAGGAATCTCATTAAGGAGTGTGGAGTCTTGAAGCAGATGTATCACCACCAAATAAACTGTGGCTCACATACACTCATGTAAAAAATTCAGCATCTCACTGTGTCTTTCACCTCCCAAAATCAGTAGCATCAGTAGCAGATTAAAATGCCTTTTTTTAAAAAAAATAATGCTTGTGGCTCAGAGGCTGTTAACAAAACAGAAAATTTAAATTGCTAGGTTAAACAGTATTACAATTCTGAGTCACCTGAATTCTGAGTCACCCTTTATGTTTGGTGTATTGGATAAGATTCAGAATAAAGAAAAGAACAAATCCAAGTTTATTTAGTTAAATACTGTATTGCCTTACCAGATGTACACAAGTCTGTTCTGCTTGAAAGAAGAAATATTTTCCTTATTTGGTGCATCCTTCCGTAGTAGGTGATTGTGCCGACCTGTCTTAATTGCTGCGGTTTTCCAGATAGTTACAGTTAATTCTTTTGCTCAAATGAGTAATCAACGATCTGAGCTCTGAGAGTAACTATACCTCTCCACACTTCTGCTACCTGCATATACTTTCTGTAAAATATTGGGCAGGATCCTGCAAGGAGCGACGTCCCCTCAGCTCCTACTGGAGAGTCCTCAAGCATACTGGATATCCTGTACTTGTTTACCATTTGTCTCACGGAGTTATTCCTGCAGGTGTATGCGCTGCCACCTGCTTTGGTACTGCAGATACTGTCAAAACTTCTTGTTTATAAAAATCAAAGTGGAAGTGTAGCGAACGTGCACGGGTGACTGTTGTGCCGTGTAAGATAATACAGGTATGAACTTTAAATGGAAGGCGAGCACAGGCCCAGCTGGGATCAGAACAGCTACTGGCTTCAAAGGCAGCAGGTGACCGAGGTCTTCCATGCTGCCAAGCTAAACACATTTTCTAGAGCAATCTGCCATTGCCTTGTGCCGCTGCACTGACAGCATTCATTGAGGAGTCATTGACTTTGGCTGTTCTCACCATGCTGGGCTTGCACACTCCTGAACTACTTCTGGTTTGGATGAGCTCAGACATCTTCTCTGGTATATTTCTTGTACATAGACCCTCAGATGCATTTTTCCAGAACTGGAGCCAGCCAAGTCTGGCTTTTCAGTCCTTAGTACCTTGGTATGCCTTAGCTCCTGAAGTTCAGCCTTTCCCAATGCACGTACTTTGATGCCTTGCACCTACTTTATGTATCTTTCACTTAAAAATATGGTGAAGGTAAAGCATGCAAGCTTTTCATGGCTTTAGACAATCATCATTTAGACAGGCAAATCTTAATTAAAAACACAGTCCATGTGCAATTCACTGTCCCTGGAACTTTCTCTAAATTCCAGTGGTTTGGGAAAAAAATCTAAAATTTTGCAGAAATTTTCTGGAACTAGGAGGGAGGGTAAATGTAGAAGGTGATGTGCTGCATTAAATAAAGGGGGAGAACAGGACACGGGTGGATAAGTAATTTTACAAAAGACATTAACCCACAAAACACTTCAAATACATCCTTGTGTAACTGTTTTGCAGCTCTTCCCAGCAGCCACGTTCCCCAGTTTACATGAGAAGTAAAGCCAAAGTTGATTCTTCCAGTACACTGCATTTCTAGCTTCTAACTTCAAATACAAGTGTTGTAAAAGGTGGTCTTTAAACTATGGTGGTTGTTGAGTGTAAAGCAGCATCTGACTTTAGTTCTGCAGTAGTTCACAGTATGAAAGCCTTTTAGTGCTACGAAATTACTTTATCACACTTCTCAGTAAGCGTATTTATTATTTGTCTATATCTGTCTATAGGGACTTAATTTTCTTTAATGTTTCATTCCAAAAGTCACTCACAATTAGTGATCCGAGAGGACACTGAGGGGTGAAATATTGTCCTTTTATAATGACAGTTTAGTCTTTGTACGTATTGTGGAGTTAGCTTATGTGTGATACACCAACATTACAGTATTTTCCTGGGCATAGTGCAGAATGTGTGTTTTGTGACAGTGGCTGTTGTATTATACTACTGACAAAAGTAAGGCAGGCACTCCCACTGGCTTTGATGAATTCTGCTTATGTAGTTGCTACGAAACATAGGGTCCTCTGTGAATGGTTTGGGCATTTACATACCAAATGTCTCAGCATTACTAGAGTACCTGTTATACCACACTCAGCACAATGTTAGCCAGGTCTTTGTCTCTCTGTTTTCAAGTACTAATGTTCTGTATTCCTTTTCTTGCACATTCAGCACCTTAACTGAGTGATTTTTCTCTTCTGCATGCTATGTTGAGATCAGCCTCTATTAAGTTTCTTCCCTTTGCCCACACGGGACTGACTTTTTAGAAGACCTGCTGCGTCTGTGTTTGGCCCTCCACAAAGAGTTTGAGCTGCTCTGTGGCTGAAGAGGTTTTACATGTAAATGAAAGAGAAAAGGCAAGATGCTGAAATGCGTTTGCAGGTAACAAGTAGGAAGAGAGGAGAGGTGGGAGCCTGGAGGTCGCCAGGATGCTGAAGCATACAAAGATCACACAGGGTCAGACACCTCTGCAGATCTGCTTCTTCCTTCAATGTGTGTCATATCAAACCTTCACCTGGCTGTTTAAGCCCAGAATCAGTGACTGCTTGCTTTTCCATGACCTGTTTGACTGTCATCTTTGTAAGGTTACCTTTGCAGCAGCAGAGGGATGCCTCTTCCCCTTTGCAGCAGGCAGCTGTCCGTGACATCTGCTGTTGGGCCCTGCGTACATTTCAGATGGCATATTCCTTCTCAGGCTCCTTTTTTCTGTAGTCCAAAAGGCTTGCAGGAAATGAGAGAAGTGAAACAGTGTGCCTTTGCTGAAGGACCACATGATCTCATCCACTTGGCTTTCCAGTTGTTGTCTTCCTCTGTTGAGGACCCTTACTTGTTATTTCGAGCTATACCAAGTGTGTAGCTATTTGGAGGGAGGAAAGGCCAGGTCTGTCATGCCCATGTTGTCGGTAAGGCTAGGAGCATGTTTGTGTAATTTTAAAAACGAGGCTTTCTTAACTGAGAAATAATCAGCATTTAAAAAGAAGAATCCCTTGCTATTGTAGATCATCGTATACAAATACACGTGGGCATATACGCTTACAGTATTTTATGTGTTAACCATTGCTGGATTAGATATGATTCTTTGCTCTTTTCACTGAAGAGTATCTCTTCAGGGATACCCACAGAATAAATTAATAAGAGCATTAAATAAATATGTCATCCTGCTTCTGATAGGGTGAATTGGGGCCTGTTCTCTTCTATCTTCATCAACGACCTGGATGAGGGGATCAAGTGCATCCTTAATAACTTTGCAAACAACAAGTTGGGCAGGAGTGTTGATCTGCTCAAGGGTAGGAAGGCTTTATGGAGGCTGGATCAATGAGCCAAGGCCAATGGTATGAGGTTCAACAAGGCCAAGTGCTGGGTCCTGCAGTTGGGTCACAATAACCCTCTGCAGCGTTACAGGCTTGGGGAAGAGTGCCTGGAAAGCTGCCCAGCGGAAAAGGGCCTGGGGGTGCTGGTCAACAGCCAGCTAAACATGAGCCAGCAGTGTGCCCGGGTGGCCAAGGCAGACAACAGCGTTCTGGCCTGTATCAGGAATAGTGTAACCAGCAGGACTAGGGAAGTGATCGTCCCCCTTTACTCAGCACTGGTGGTGTCCCAAAGTGGGGTCCTTTACATGGTGTGCAAGATGCCAGTGTACACACTGGAGAGGCCGCACCTGGAATACTGTGTTTAGTTCTTGGCCCCTCACTACAAGAAAGACATAGAAGTGCTGGATCACATCCGAAGAAGGGCAATGAAGCTGGTGAGGGGTCTATGGAACGAGTCTTATAAGGAGCAGCTGAGGGAACTGGGATTGTTTCGTCTGGAGAAAAGGAGGCTCAAGGGAGCCCTTATCACTCTCTACAACTACCTGAAAGGAGGTTGTAGTGAGGTGGGTGTCTGTCTCTTTTCCCCAGTGACAAGGACTAGGACAAGAGGAAACAGCCTCAAGTTGCACCAAGGAAGGTTGAGATTGGGTGTTAGGAAAAAATGCTTTACCAAAAGGGTTGTCGAGTACTGGAACAGGCTGCCCTGGGAAGTGGTTGAGTCACCATCCCTGGAGGTGTTGAAAGATGTATATGCAGTGCTTGAGGACGTGGTTTAGTTGTGGACTTGGCAGTGCTAGGCTAACGGTTGGAATTAATGATCTTAAAGGTCTTTTCCAACCAAAACGATTCTGTGATTCCTTTTGGACATCACCTTTCCTCAGGTCTGCCACCTAGCTACTTACCTGAGTAAATTTAGGGCATTCATATTGAAATTTGACATTGAGACCTCACCCAGGCAGGTGGCTGGAAGTTCAGAGATTGTCAGGTTTGGCAGGCAGATAACAATGAGTAGTTTGGTGACAGTGAGAAAAAGTACCTTCATCAGGGCTCAGCAGGATTTGTTAGAGCTCACAGGTTATTCACCATGCAGTTACAATTCTGTAAAGTACACGTGGAAAAACAGATGCCTGGCCACCTTTGCACTGCAGAGCCAACACAACTGAGGAGGGAAAAATGTTGTTAAAGTGGACAGACATACATACAGAGCTGTCAAGCAAAGATGCCATCATGCTTTTCAGAGCGGAACCATGCAGTTTAAAGTGACCGAGGCAAATCAGAAAAATTTTTTAAAGCCAGTCACCTTATTTTCAGCCCTACAGAAATAGGAGCGGTCACTTCTCACTCAACTCTGAGCTGCAAAGTAAAATCTTCATATGGATAAGAACCACAAGACAAGCTTCCTACCTTCAAAACCTGAAGATGAGTATTTTGATTCTAGCAGTATTTTGCAAGCAGTGGCAATGGGTCTGCATGATCTGCTCCACTGTCTGTGTCTGATAGGAAGGTAGCCCCTATGATTCAGGCCTCCTATCCATTCACCACTGTCCCATTGCAGCTGTATCTATCGTGTGGCTTGGCATGGAAGCTACACATAACCAACCTGCTTACCAGCCACAGGCGTCCCTGAGAGTTAGGCATTGGCCAGCCATAGACCATTTGAAAGGACAGAGTTCAAAGCTGGCAATTTAACTGGGTTTGTTGAATTTTTAAGGTGATAGCATGTTCTTCTGATGTCTTCAGGACATTGGGTTTGGTGGGTTTTTTTCAATATTTAATTCTACTTATTTAACTCTACAATTTAATTCTTACTACGTCTCCCCATAACGCACCTCTGAGATTCTGTTATCTCGGGAAAACCTCTCCTACTGACTTTTTTCCCAATAGCTGTGAAAGATTTCATGGAGTAGTTTCTCTCCGTGATCACTGTTGCCACCCACAAGTAAAGGGAAGTATTGCTTTCAAGTGAACGCACAACCACCTAATAATCTGAGAATGGTTGGTTTGCAGGATGGACCAGTTCAATAATTTATTTTTCACCATTTGTTGACTGACTCACATCTGCTGATAAATTGTATTCTGAAACCCTAAGTCTTGTCCTGGATTCAGAGGGAAGGCAAGATTAAGTTTTTCAAGTTCACACGAGAAAGCTGGCCATATTGAACTGTACTAAATCTTTGTCAGGTTTTGAGGGCTGGATTTGTCAGACTTATTTTTAAAGTACATAATTTTGCAGGCAGAATTTAAACATCAAGTATTTCAGTCAGATCTGAAAAGCAGCCTTTGTATTTCTAATGATAATCTTTTCCTGATCACGAAGTGGTTCTTTCTTGTGCATTCTTTCCCGCAGAATGTAATTGCAATGTGTTATCTTACAGAGGTAAATAAAATTCTGGGTAAAAGAGTTGCTGAGCAAATGGTAGGGCTTTTTTCCACAAAAGCTTCCTGTGATTAATGAAAATAGCCTGACACTGACCTCTGCACTGGCTGCCAGCCACCTACCGGAAGAGTAAATTACATGTGCTGTATAAACTGCAAACACACATGATGAAAAAAGAACACAACGATTAGCCACTTAAGTCTTTAATTTGGAAGAATGATCCACAGCGATGCTTGCTGCCTAAGTGCTTTCTCTAGGCTTAGCATTGGTGAGGGCACTGTAAGAACGCTGGTTTGATTCAGAGGGTTAATGAGTGTCAGCGTGTAAATACGGGTGCAGTCTTTCTGCTGAGGCAGTGGATGTTTATAGATGTGAATTTTTCAGCAGCTATAAACGGAAGGTCTATTTGTTTTGTCTGAAGTGCATGGGAAAGGCTTGATCATAATGTTAAAAATTCAAGGCTAGCGGTTTAAAATAAAAAAAAAATCCTTAAGTTTCAGAGTTCAGCAGGAAAACGTCATGGCACAGCTTCTGGAAGGGAGGCATCAGAGCAGGCAAGCTGCAGCAGCCCAGCAAAGGCAGCCAGCATGGCACTGGGGGCTCTGCGCTCGCTGAAATGCACGCATGCCTGTGCTTTACTAAGGAAGCAGCTCAACACACACATCTATGACTTTATTGCATTCAAGTCAAGAGGTAAAGCAGTAGATAATATCACCTCTCAGCACAGGGACAGCAAACAACAGCCTGTACCTTTCTCCTACAAACCCATCTGGCCCGGCTGCATATGATTGACTGAGAAGTCACGTACTCAGCCTCGTCTATCTACCCAGTCGGCGGAGAAAAAAAAAAAAGCAATTCAGGTTTCAGCATTTTTGTAATCCCCCTGAGCCTCCCATTAAATTTGCTCTACTGTGTGGGAAAGGATTAAAGATTCTTTGGGCTCCAAAACACAGTATACAAAAATTAAGTACTACAGCATGGTTTTGTGGCAAGGCAGCAACTAAAGTGCATAGCCTGCCACATAACCCAGAGCAGCGAGTTCCCTTTGATAAGTAACACTTGTTGACAGCTTAAAAGTTCTGTTGGTAACACATGCCACAGTTGTGTATGGCCTTCGTTTTAAATATTCTGTACGCAACATACTTCATATGTAATTTCAAAAGTAATCAGAGTTGTTCATATGCTGTTACTGACTTAGTTCAGAGTGCCAAAAGAGGGGAATATTTGCTGGCAAGGAGAACTTCTGTTCCTTTAAGAATGGCTCATAAATCCTCCCTTGTAATAAATATTTCAAGATTAAAATCAATGCGTTACAAGTTTCAGACAAGGCTGTTTATCAAGATGAAATATTTCATTTCCTAAAAGGCAATATTATTTACATTTTATGTGAGTGTGGGCATAGATGTGAATTTTTTATTTAAGAGCTGCCAGGATTTTTTCCCCTCAAAAGTGGTAAATAAGAAATGCCAAAAAACTTCTTTCTCTAATTTTTTACTACTTGGAGAGTCTAACTTGCTGTCAGGCTTAGTTTATGCTGTATTAAATTCTACTAAATATATTGTGCTTAGTGTAATTAAGCATCTAGCCTTTTTTATCCTAATTCCATAATTAAATATATGAACTTCTTGTGTACGTGTCTGTGTGAAAAGGGCACAGAACTACTGTGTTACACAGGCCTTGGGTAGAAAGTAGCGCTGAGAAAGGGCATAATATATATTAAAAATTAGACTCCAAAATTCGTACTTTTAAAATAAATGTTGTCTTCTGCTTACATTAGCCTACTTGCATGAAACTTCTTCCTTACATATCTCAGCTGTTAAACAGAGCTGTGTGTATCACCAACTGCACATCTGACTACAATTTACCAATGGTACAGTGCAGACTAGAAAGTTCTAAACGAGAGGAATCAAAGCATCGATGTTGCGTTTTTGTCATTTTCCATTTCCTCATGGCACTAGAAAGCAGAAATCTATGAGGTGTGAATACCATCTCATAAACAAGAGGTCAGTTCCAGTGTGTGTAAAATGTTACTGCTGAACTAACTGTGTAACTGTTTTCACCATTTGTAAAGCAAATTAAATCAGGGTTCCAAAGGAACTGGAAAACAATACCATACCATGCAATTTATATCTAGGCTCTCCACCCAAAAAGCATAATAAGAAATACATGCAGGCTATATGCATCTTTCTGTTCTTCATTATATTCATCTTTCATTTGTCTAAACATACAGCCTGTTTGCTTTTCTTCTGTAGTAATTTCTGATGTTAACTTTTAATATGAACCTTTGAACAGTCTTCCTCAATGTCATTATTTCAAGATTTTTTATATGCAGATATTTTATGTATCAGTTATTTTTCTTAAGGTCTAGGCAGATTGCAGTATTATTTACAAAAAAAAAAAAGCTTGTAGAAAGAAAAATGTCATTTTGAAAATGTCATTAAGAAAAATCTCATTAAGAAAAATGTCATTAAGAAAAATCTTAATATATGGGCTACTTAGTTCTTGGTTTGTTTTTAGTCTATCTTTTGAAGCTGATATTATAACTTGTTTACTTTGCAGTTTGCATTTCTGATATTTTGATTTTATTTCAGGTTACTATTGGCCAGCTGTATTCCACGCAGAAATTGGTTATTGAGAGTCCAGGAAACACATAGCTATGAGAAGACTCTGATCCTGAAGCAACACTGGACCATCTTCAGCATCCTACAGTGCCACATACAGATGCATAAACTCACTGCACATGTCTGAGCTTTTCTGTTCAGCAGAAGAATGCCTGAGAGACTCAGTTTTTGGCAACCAAAGTACTATTTTCTAATGGTTCACATGTTCTAAAATATATTGCTGTGATTTATAATAGCATGTAAGGTAGTCTTGAAATCTGTTTGCTTGTAGGTCCCATGTGATGAAATAGTCCCTGCCCTACTTTGACAATAAAACTTCATTAAATTACCTGTAACCAGATACATTATTCTGCTGGTGACCTTTTCTCTCACTGAACACAAAAAATATTAGATTTAAAACCCCTCACTCAGTTACTAAGTTCTTATTGATCCTGTTTCATTTAAAATATACAGCATATGAATTAAATTACTAAAGACGTAGTTCATCGTAAATATTTAAACCAGAGATGAAGAGAGTTTTCGACTCCTGGACTTTGATACTTACAGATATCACAATCTGCATTGTGTGGTTTCTTTAAAGAGCATCCCTTGACATTTCAGGAGGTGACATAAAAATTTCACTAGTTCCTTCTTTAGTTTACAAGAGTTAATAACCAGTCTAATCCTGCTTTTAACAATTAACAGATCAGAGGGCTGGAGCATCTCTGCTGTGAGGACAGGCTGAGAGAGTTGGGGTTGTTCAGCCCGGAGAAGAGAAGGCTCCGGGGAGACCTTACAGCGGCCTTCCAGTACCTAAAGGGGGCCTGCAGGAAAGATGGGGAGGGACTCTTCATCAGGAGTGTAGCAATAGGATGAAGGGTAAGAGTTTTGAACAGAAGGAGTGGAAATTTAGATTAGGTATTATGAAGAAATTCTTTACTGTGAAGGTAGTGATACACTGGAACAGGTTGCCCAGGGAAGTTGTGGATGCCCCATCCCTGGAAGTGTCCAAGGCCAGGCTGGACGGGGCTTTGAGCAGCCTGGTCTGGTGGGAGGTGTCCCTGCCCAGGGCAGGGGGTTGGAACTAGATGATCTTTAAGGTCCCTTCCAACCCAAACCATTCTATGAATGTAAGACTTGCATCACTGAGGCTTGGGAGCTTTAAAATAATATTTTCACCACCAAGTCCTTTTCTAAATTTGTTGAGGTGCAGCTCCTAGCAGAAAGCACCACTTCACTTCATGCAGGGTTTCACAAAGCTCCTGAATTTTGCAGGAGAAAAAAGAACCTAACTATGACAATAACTCAAGTGCTGTAAGTCATAAATTGGCAGCAAGCTTTGCCTAGCAAAGGGGAACACTCAGGATAGGTCTTTATTGCTTACTATTAAATCTGTAGAATAATCAACACTTCTAAGACAATACTAAAAAAAAAAAGGCAAGCAGACATTTTGATCAGGTTCTGTTCAAGTCATTGCTGCTCTTGAATTCATTCTCTATTAGAAATTGCAGAAAAAATAAAGCAGTGCTAAGCTTTTTTAATGGCATACAGAAAAAAGCTTCCTTTTTTTTTTAACAGATTGTTGGGTCTCTTTTTTTTAAGAAGAGAAACAGAAACTTAAAACTAGTTCCATAACACTGTGGCCTTTAAAAACCTCCCCTTGTTTTTCTTGCTTCCCAAAATTCATCTCTGTTTAGAACTTCCATTGTTTTGTGTTGTTCATGCTGTGTGTTTTTATTCAAGCAGAGGATAGACAAAGTGTCTGATTTGGAACAAACTCTCATTTCTCACTACCATATACAGTGTATTTTATAATTTTGTAAAGATAGATTGAAGTGTGTAGTAATGCATTCTATTAACAATATAGTGTACAGAATAAGGTACTGTAACTACCTGAAGCTACAAGTGTAGCCTCCATCCTCACTTTTAAATAAAAAGCAAATACAGTAATAATTCTCCTCGTATTAGGTGTATAAGTATTGCAATGTAAATAACTTTTCAAGGCCGTTTTATTAAAATGGAATGTAATTACTCTAATAGGTAAAATACATTAGATTCTGTATTTTAAATCTCCACATTCATAACTGGATAATTAAGTACATCTACGTTAATGGTGACAGTGCAGGGGAAGAAGGGTTTAGTTACTACTTAAGCTTCCAGTGAACTCAAAGAAATGTTACAATCTTACACTTTTAGAGGACAGAGGCTTGGAAGTGCTGCCAGTTTTATGCTCTAAGGAACTTGGTCCCCCATGCAAAATCTTTGTTTAAAACAGCTTAATTACTGGAACAAGCACTGCATACCAATTCAAGATCTGCAAATGTATGCCAGGAAACAAAATAAACTTCTTTATAAATAGTCTAGCCCTAATTTATAAAGAAGGACAGCTCCATCAGTAACATCAGTAACATTTTACTATTTAAATCAAACTTTTCACCATGTTTACAAAAAAAAGTTTGTTTTCAGAAGCTCTTTAAATACATAATCATTTCTTCCAAAATACCAGTACCTTTCCAGTGAAGTTCTTTATTGTTCAGTTTCCACCAAGAATACAGCTGCAGATAGTACGTGCTGTCATGGGAATGTGAAATTTCTTGCTAATTCCCTCAGAAGTATGAAGAGATTACTTCTCCATTAATGCCTGCAAATTCTGTTGTTAAGTTTTGGTGGTAGGTACACTACTGCACTCCTGATTCATGCCTTGTGCTTCTACTTTCTCTCTCCCACTCAGATTCTCTCTCCTGTAGCTATTTATACCTGCAAAGGAGCAGTAGTAACCTTCAGGATACATTCTAGAGAGAGGACCCATGAAGAAAAATACAAAATAAAAATAAAAGTCGGGCTCTGATTTCCCCTCTCTCCCCAGTCCATAGCGCAGAGGTTAAGACAGCTCACTTTCTTAGCCAAGGAAAAACTAGTTCTTACTGCAAATTAACCATCAGCTTACCACACAGTATTTATGCATTGCTCATTAGAAGTAACATAAGAAAACTTCCGCTGCTAAGGACCAAAAAGCTTGTGCAATACTATCTAACTTGTTAGCAAAAGTGCAAAGCTAGCAAAGGTATTAGCATTTACTACTCAAACACCACAAAATCACTGCATTTTAGATGTCCATTCCCTCCCTCTTTTGGACAGATCTATACGTTTCCTTTCCTCACCAACACATGGGTAAGTGCACCTTCTGTTAGTGTTAGTTATGTGCATATCAGTTGTACGTGATTGGGAGATACCTAGAAATACTGTTTTTTCCATGCCTAATGTGCATTCTAAGTAAATTAACGTACCCAGTTCTGTATAAAAACATAGCTTACCAAATGCTTTGTCATCAAAATCCTACAAACTACAGAAGGAAAATACTTAGAAACCACATCTAGCTTAGGAAACCCAGACCAGAAATAATATTTAGGCTGGGATGCCTTTAGGATTATGTTTGTATCCACTTGCCCTGTTCTTACTCGTGGCTAGGCGTACGCCTGTCATCCCTGATGGAGACGGCGTGCCGTGGTCCAGCCTTAGCGCTGCCGTGCTCTTACAGCTGCACCTTCTGTGCTTCACCCGATCCGTTTACGTTGCAATACTCATTAAATCGCTCTCTTGGCACGTTGTCAGGAGCTTTGTTGGATTTTGCCAAAGCAGTGTAAACAACAGCAATAGTTAAAACACAAAGGAATGATTCCATGACTTATGTACAATGTTCACTATTATAAAAAGTATTGCCTTTTTCCTGAGAATAGAAGGGAGCTCAATAAATATCTTTACTAAAGCTGCAATGTCTTAGCAAACGAGCTTGCTTTTGTATTATATTAAAAATGTTTGTCTGTTCCTGCTCTCAACATTTTAGCAAACCATTAACCTCAGCAGTATACACCAAAATTTGAATGTTTACAATATACTGAAGTTTGTCATGACTTTTACAGTATAAACTTGGAAACGGCGCTCTGAAATAAAAAAAAAGAATCTAAAAAAAAGAACAATTTGCTTTATATTAGTAACTGTTTAAAAGGACAGGCATTTCTGTTGTGTGTTACAATGTCTCAGGAGATTTTATTGCAATTCAATGCTCCATTTCAAAATGCCCAGATATGTCAGAGGTGCAGCTGTCCTGCAGGAAAGCAACCCAAGAGAAGCAGCATGTGAACACTTCACGTGTGAACACTTTCCATACAATGTTGAAATAGGCCAAGAAGGATTTTAACTTACTACTCACATTTCCAGAAAGCTATTTCTATGTAAAACTTCACCAATTTTCCAGGCATTAAAAGCATTAATTTCACCCCCTAACATCAGCAGGTAGAAGAATAATTTTATGGAGGAGCACCAGCCCCTCAACTTAGTTCGTGTAATGCAACATAAATGCATCTCTCCAGATACCCAGCAAGGACCGTACGCACACATAAACAGCATCATGAAAGAGCTGTGCGCGGACTGTTTTCCTGAGTTTTCCATCATGATCTACAGTGAAATCCTGGCATTACTGAAGTCAGGAGAATACTGTTCGCTTTGTTCCACCTGAACCTTTGTTCAGGTTCTTAACGCAGGCATAATTATTTCATACTCTTAGGAGTGTTTTGCTTGATGACCTTTATAAAAAAAAAAGAAGGAAGGTGTGTAGCTCTTTTACTGAGCATTTACATTCTTACTTTTTCTTTTCTCAGTATTTCGTAATATAAGAATAGTCCACGAGCCCTTAATGCGGAAGCAGGAATAAAGAGAGAGAAGCCAGTAATTCTTCCAACGCTGTGTATTTTCTACAACTCTTAAGAGGAAAAAAACCTCAGAACTCTCAAACCTGTTTCACAAACATATGCACCTTCAAAGGATTATGCAGTTTGCACGGGAAATTAAATATCATCAGTGTGTTGCTTTTTTCTAAACTACTTACCTTTTTTGCTGTCAAGCCCACTATCTACTGAAGCTTTACCAGAGGGGGAAGTGATGGTAAGCAGTGCATTCAAATGACTGCTCTTCTGTGTTCACAGTAAGAGAACTATGGAGACCTGTGAAGAATGTACAGGCTTTCTATTGAAAGAGTGCACCCCATAAATATTTATACCAGTCTTTGGCAATATGCTAATCCAAGGCAAATAATTTTCCCTCTTTTAAAAAAAAAGAACCGTGAAAAACAATTAAGGTGATTTAATTACTGCCACACATAGACAGCAGATTTTGAACTCTTGACAGATGAACATTCATCACAGTGCCGTGTTATCCTAACCCTGTAACACAAGACTCTGAACAGAATAGACAATTAAATCTAGATCACTTCCCCTACCTTCCTGCAGTACTTTGGGCTGGATCCAAATCCCAGGGAAGCCAATGGGAGCAGAAGCCAGGCTTTTCAACTACTGACTGGAGGCCTCGGTTTTAAATAAAACAGAAGTAGTTTGCATGCAAGTTTGCAGTTCTTCATGACACCGGAGTAAATTTAGCTTCACAGTCCTTTTCTGAATCATTTACATCTGAATTTAAATGTGAAAGTAAGCAGCAAAAAATTGCTTAAGGAAGATTTAACTTTGATGTCCTTCACCGTTACTCACTATAGAGTTTCAACTATATTAAAATTTTGGGGTTTAAATACACCTATAAAACCATCTGGCAGCTATTTCTCCCCTAACCCCTTAATCCATGGGGAAAAAAACAGAAATCTGCACAAAATGAAAATCTTTGCAGCTGCATTTTTTTTTGAGAGTGATAATAAATCTTTATAATTTCTTTTTTTCTTAAGTTAGGGGAGGGAGGGTGTTTATGAGCACATCCTGCAAAAGTTATGCTCTGAATCTTTATGAAATACTACATTAACAGTAACGCAACCAAACAAGAAGCATGCTTCACCTAAGGTTTTGCTCTATTGGGCCTTTTGATTCTATAGAATTAGAACTACTTTATTTTGAATTTGTTTCTTTGAGAATAAAGTTGCAATTATGCCACGAATCTCAACCTACGACCACGAGCAGCAGCCCTGTGCTTTGTTGAAGGGGGCTTGCCACCATTCCCTACACACTTGGTCCAGTTCTGATTTTTACACGGCTGCACAATGTAATCTTTGGTGGGACCTTGCATTTCTTTAGCTCCCAGTACCCTCATCCATGAAAACGCAGAGAACTGTGCGTAGGCAGTCTTTGAAACCTGCTTTGGAAAGCTGTGCTGCTGTAATACCGCAAAAGCACCAAAATGTACTATCTATTAAAAAGTGTGTATGTTTGATTCTCATTGGAGAGAGGTTCCCCCTTTTCTTTCACAAAAAAAAGTAATTCTTAATAATATATAAAAGCACTTCACCTGTTACAAAAAAACACAAAACCGTTGTGCTTTAGTTACCACAATTTGCAGGATTTTAGATTGGCTCCAATTTTCGGAAGCACTCAAAAGCAGTCCCAGCAAATACTTTCTTGTGTTTTGAATTTCACATCACACGTCTGAAGAGAACAGATAAACGTTGCGTTTTGTGATGTGGATGTTTTACAGTCATTGCCCATAGTTTAAAGCGTGCCAGAGGGCGTTTCCATCCCTCTGTCGATACGGGCCGGTAGCTGGGACTCTTGAAGGTACCAGCTCTGCGCCTCTGCCCAGACACAGCCATCAGAATATGGATACTCCTTTAAAGAGAGATCCCTCCCCTCCCTTTTTTTGGCAAAGCTTCCTTCTTCTCTGAAGCAATTAATAAACAAAGCACAGAATAAGGAATGGGCTTCAGATGCCCCAAGTATCACACTGTACTTAAATGAAGAACCAATCTTAATGCTGTTAGCATCACCTATCAGCTTAAGAGCACACCACTTCATTGACACAACGAGCTGAAGAAAAGCTAATTCGTACCAGAATATTCCATGGAATATCCTGTAGTCCTGTAACGCACAGTAGTTTTAAAACAAACTTGTGTAGGGAAGTAGTAGAGTTCACTATTCTCCCTTAAAACCTGCCAGGCGTTCGGTGAGAGTTTATGTGTAACCTGGAAAACAACACTAAGAACTTCTTTCCGTTTGCCTGCGTGGAACTTTTACTCTGTGCGTTTTCAAAGCCGTTATTCTGTGCGCTGATGGGTACCGTTCTAACAGCTAAGATGGTTTCTGAAGGAATAAAACACCTCTTTATATTTGGCCATATTCTCATGCTGAGGTTTCTGTACGGGTTTTTTTAGGGGGGAGGGAAGGCAGGCTGCGTTCCAGAAGCAGTGTGCGTGTTAGGAAAACTGCAGGAACTTCCGTCTGAAGCTCCCTCTGCTTCACGTCTTTTCCCCAGACAGCACCCTGCTTCTATCTACAATTTTGTACCGTCTCTCTCAAGAGGCAGGTTATCCAAAGACTCGGTTTCAAGTATGGGGAATTTTCTAGAGGTGCAAATTTTTTCTAAAGTGCTCATAATGGGCTTTAAAGTGTTTTACATCTTCAGAGAAAGTGTAGACCTGAGAAAACTCACAGTATGCTCTGTTTTAAAAAGGAAAATAGTCTTCCAAGGTCTTGACATACATCCATGTCAGAACATCTGCATTCTGACAATGTCTTACCTACTTATTCATCAAAAAAATTATCTTGAGATACTGTACCAGAATAAAACAAGTAAGAGTCAAAGCCACAGAAGAGCCAGAACAAAATTCAGCCAAAACCTGCCTATTTTCCACCCGTGCTAGTAAGTCTTCCTCACCTCACAGGTCTGTGCAAGATCCCTGTCACAAGATCGCACCAAGCCGTTATGTACTTACGGGGCCATCTGCCTGGTGGCTCTGGCAGGACCACCGTCATTTTTAGCTACAGTCCTAAACGGCGCTTACGGACAGGCGTGCCCCTGGTTATCCCGAGGGACACTAACGGCTTGATCCCCCTCTTTAGGGTAGGGGCACGACCAGGCTGCGAAGCGAAGAAGTATCCCGTGACATTTTGCTATAGAGAAAAGAGATCTGTAATGGTGAGCTTTTTAACTTTTTCAAAGCTTTTTTTATTCTTACAAACCCATTTTCATTGGTAGTTTTTGCTTCATTTCAGGACTTGGGACACCAGCAGCAGCCAACCTCCAGGCTTGCAACGCAAGAGTGAAGACTATGGAAATCATTTCAAGTGTCCAGTGCTATAAAGGTCCAACGGTGTGCACACAAACCCCTTTCCCAACAACATACAAATACTGAAAAAGATGTAGCAAAATAAGTCAAATAAATTATAAATACTTGAGAAATGTGGTGCAAAATGTAACACAAGGAGAGCTGATCTAAGGCACTTGTTTCCATTCAGTACTGAGGACACTCTCTTTATATCCCATGGTCACTCCTCAGTGAGAAGGTCATCCACATCAGCCCCTGCTCCCCAAATCTGAAAACACAGAACTGCGTATGAGACAGACACCATCTTTTACTTCACAGTGCATAAAGGTGTTACCAAAGTTCTCCTGATACGCCCAGCATCAGCAAATATTTTTAACTCCTCCTTTGTCTCGGTTTTAGACTTGTCGATTGTGTGAAAAGAAGTCACCGGTCTATTTTAAGCAAAAATATTTTTGCAGAAGTCCCTGTTGGCTGCTATTAGCCAGATGGGATCTACACATGAGCCTGGGGGAGGCGGGGAGCGGTATC
This sequence comes from Rhinoptilus africanus, assembly GCA_013400135.1. NCBI lineage: Eukaryota > Metazoa > Chordata > Aves > Charadriiformes > Glareolidae > Rhinoptilus > Rhinoptilus africanus. The sequence continues at coordinate 120,068 of VXBO01010729.1, read as the reverse complement.
AAAGTGTGCTGAATGACAAAAACCAGAGCAGCCCAGTCCAGCCTCGGATCCAGCCCCAAAACGACTGCCCGTTGTTCAGAGCCGCCGCAGGCATGGCAAAGGTGGGACGGGCACGCAAGCCTGTCAGGAGTTTGACAGGCGATTGCAGCAGTGAATCGTATTGTTACGGAGCCCGTTGAACTAAAAAAATAATTTAAAAAAACCCAAAAAAGGCAAAGCACACCATTGCTGTCGCAGTACTGTGTCTTTGAAATGGATGTGAGAATGGGAAAACTGGGATGCTAAGTTAAATCTGGAGAGAACACGCCGCTAAGTTTTCATGCCAGTGCTCCGGGCATTGCTGACTAACCGGGTAAGGGAAGTCAAGCCCAAATCAAGACCTCAAAAAATTCACTTCAAGAGGGGAAAAGCAAAGCCCACACTACTCAGTCTCCTTGTTCTCTCCAAAAAAAAAAAACAAAAACAAACCCCAAAGGAACACGATTCCACAAGGCACAGCAATGCCAGCCTAGGCTCATCCACGTCTCGCCGGCCAAACCGAAGCGCCCGCTTAAAAACCACCAGATTTCGGGTAGCCTCCGGGACGGCTGCCTCGGCTGTGGCCCTCCCGGGCCGGGCCGGGCCGGGGGCGGCGGCGGCTCCATCAGTAGCGGGGGGCGGCGGGGGGCGGCGGGC
>VXBO01010729.1:11723-118398 GCA_013400135.1 Rhinoptilus africanus | reverse complement strand
TCATGTTTAAATCGGTTTCCACTCGCCCTCACCGCAGGCAAAAGCCCTGAGACCCGAACTCGAGGGCACAAACCCCAGAGGTAAAGGGAACCCCAAGGGCGCTCACGTTTGGAAATGCGGTGTGTTTTGCAGGCAGATCGCTTTGACCATTTTTTACCCACAGGTGGTACCAGCAGCATTGTGCTCGCGGGAAATAAAAGTCCAAAGGCTCAGGAGCGCACACGAGTGTACAGGCACCCTTTTTGAAGGTCAGACTATCTCCAAAGTTCCCACAACAAAAAAAAAAATCAAGGAGGAAACCCAAAATACAAGCTTTACCTTTTAAATGCATAAAGATAATTAGAACCCTCCTCAGTTTTATTTTCTGAGCATGATGTATGGTAAACAGCATCCTCATAACAAAATACTTCTATTAGTATGGTGAGATGACTATCTGAGATTTTTCCAGACTTAATTCCATACTTTGTGTGTGCCACTGCTATTGTCTAGGGGTGATTTGCACTGATGATTGCAAAAATACTACATTATTAAACTTCCCTCCATTCTTTTTCTTGTGGAAGAGACAACTAAAAAGCGTACGCAAATGACGCGCTACTTTCTGAAGCAATACACTCCCACTATGGATTTATCAGAGGAGTTTTTTTGTTTGTTTTGCATAGTTTGTTTTTATTTTTAGCATCAGTCTGGTTGCCAAAAAGCAGCCTCCCACCGTGAGTGGATCCAGCGCAGTTCAAGTGAGAGTGCAGTCTGGGCCTCGCAAAGGAATGAATGTCAAAGCAGCAGAAGCGCCGCTTAACAGTTTCCTCAGCAGTCGCTGCTGTGGGGACGTTGTTACTCCACCTTGACCGAAGAGCTGAACCGCAAACAGCTACTTAGAAGCGCCAAATAATCAGACTCCTCTAGCTTCTGGCCGTGCACTCGACATCAGTGGTTAGTAGTTCGGTTTCGAGCATTGTAAGAGGAACGAAGGACAAACATTCTCGCTGGCACCAGCTGTGCTAATGGAAAACATGACGAATACCAGTTTTGCCGTCAGCTGCTCGTCACCGCCGCTCTGCTGCAAGCTGCCGCCTGCACCAGGCTGTTGGCCGAACTCTTCATTGGAGCGCTCCTTCGCCTCTGCCCCTCCGGATGAGCTGGCGTGCCATCAGCTAAGCTCTCCGAGATAAGCAGCCTCAACCCAACAGTACTAAACCACAGAGCACGCTCCTGAGCGGCTCAGCTGAGGTCTGCGATGTAGCGCAAGAAGGAGGGGAAGGACGGTCTTCTTCCCACACGTGGCTGTTGGCAGGGAAGGCACCAGTTTCACCTGCTTTCAGCATCGCTCCCAACCTGCCGGCAGCTGTAACAGAGCGGCGGGCGACAACATTGGGCCACTGCTGTTAGCGTTCACTTTGAGGAAAACAGGTTGCAGTGCTGCCGCTTTCTTACCCGTGCCTGGAAATGAGACCTCATGAGCCACCTGTCTGAGGCGTGTGGCACCTCAAATTACCAAGCTGGAAAGAAGAAGAATGAATAGATGATGTGTGGGTAACGGTGCTTCGTACTTGCCATATTGTCAAGATTCATTAGATAAAATACAACAGTGCTACTTCACTTTCTCAAAGTAGTATCTATTTTATGGTGAGCAAAACAGAAGTGAAGAAACCAGCCTTTACTTCCTCATGTGGTGTTTATTCCACTAACGGATGCTTTCCCAGCTTGCCAAATCATTAACAAATGTTAAGCGGCAAAGGGAAAAAATGTGCCATTTGCTGATAAGGCAAAACCATTTGGACTACTAGAAATTACAGAGGAACGTGAAAGGTTCAAGCAAAATAAAGGACAGCGAAAAGGGAAACTTACTGTAAATATTGATAAAAGTTAAGTAATATTGTGGCAATTAATGTACATTTCTTATATGTTCCGTAACTCTGGGAGATGGGCCTGCAAAAAGGACTACTGCTCACAGAAATTAAGCAAAAGCAGTTAAGGCAACAGAAATCTGTATTGCAGGAAAAGAATGAAAATTAGGCAATTAATGGCATACAAAGGAAGTCGGATTTTTAGGGGTAATCATTTGCTACCATTCTGAAAGGGAGTAATTTAAAATCAGCTAAACCTTTCCAACAGATGTTCAGCCATGCGACAAACTATACCAATGGACATTAGTTAGGGAGGCATTACTGTTGTCTCCTAAGTTGAATCGAAATGGATTCTCTTTAAAGAATGAGGCAACCAGGATCTCAAACTTTTAAGTACTATTTACCACATTTGTTATTCAAGAAAATGTGGAGATAAAAGATTTCCTAGTAAAAGAGAGACAGGAGATGGGCAGTCAGTTCTTCATCCCAGTTTTAACAGTCACATTACTTGTACAAAAATGGCAGGGAGGATATTAATAGCCTTCTCAATTATTAAAAAAAAATTCTTCCTATCCCATGGGAAATTCTAGCTTCTCTGTGTTTTTAATAAGGATAGGATTTCAGTTTACTATGTTTGTGAGGATGGTCAAACACTGAATGAAAAAATCTGTGGCTCTATGCAATATGAATAGAAATTATTCAGAAATTAGATTATTAGACCTGAGTTTCTTCTTTATGCAGGAAAACCAAGCAGCCGTACTCCAAAAATCATGCATTAAATCTGTAATGGAAAAAAGTACTGAAATGGAAACAAATATTTGGAAGTGACTACTTTAGTTTCCAAATCGCAAATACAAAGATTTAAACCTAATTTCTGCAGGATGCTCAGCAAGCAAAATCCTTTAGCGCTTTGAGTCTCCCAATCCCTTTTAGAGATGTCTGCTATATATTTTGTCTCCTCTGTTATCAGACATGCATCGGACGTTCCTTATGGGGTGTAGAGATTACTTTAAATATATGAAAATGTATTTGCTCAGTTTTTCCGAATTACAGCAGTGGCTGTGTTTCCCATAATGATGTGGAATATCCTTTTCAATTACTAATACCGAGTATTTGGCAATAAGGCAAGGAACGTCCCTTCATCTGGGTGAAATGCTAGCCTCTTCCAAGTTGGAGTTTCATGATTTATTTCAGTAGGACTGAGATTTCTTTGCAGCTGGTATAAAATCAAGCCCATTCTTCATGACAAGCGACTATATAGTAATGGCACAAAGAATTAATCTTTTTTTTTTTTTTTTACTTTCTGTTTTATAAAAAGTGTATGGAAAAAATTCCAAGTGTTTAAAATAAATTCAGACTGCAGTTGGCATTAACTGTGACAAAACCATGTTGCACAAAAACTTTCCATTCACTTAGATTTCAGAAGTGTTGCTTGTTCTCGTGGCTCTTAGAGGTGTCAAGGTTTGGTTTAATACCTTTGATATTCGTAATACATTTATATAAACTTTTTCTACTCGTAGTGTACTGAAAATCTTAAGTCAGACTTTTAATCAGTAAATCATATTATGATAAAAAACCTTCCCATGTACAAGCTGCTGTCCTAATAGAGTGACTTACTGTTGCATTTCAACAATTTAACCCAATAGACAGTTTTTCAAAAGGAAAAGTTCAGATGAACAGTGAGAAAAATGGTTTCAGCTTCCAAAGTGTATTCACAGCATAGGAGTTGAAAAGGGTTTTGTTTCCTGGGTTTTGTTTGCTTTAATGTGGATCTCCAGAAAGCTGCAGAACCACATCTCTTTCAAAGGTTTCTGATGAACACTGGGATCCAGGTTCTCACGTGTAAAACCTCTATATTTACGTATACTTTTTATTTGGCAATCTAGAAAAAATATAATTTGGATAAAATTCTTGCCCTACATTATCCTAGGATATTGCTTTGGACTTCAGTGAGAATGAAGCTCCATTTTATCCAGCGTATTTTGATATAAATGGCATTCTACCCTCAAAACTGTTGCTGAGGTATTAAAATCATTTTTTTTTCTTGCCATCTCTCTTAAATTGCTGGATTTTGCTCCTGCCCTGCCACCTAGCAGACTGCCTCTGGAAAACAAAAAGCAATGTCTTCTTAAAACTCTCTAAGGAAACATTCTCAGAGAGAAGATATGTTCACCTCTTGACTAAGGACACTCCAAAATTCCAAATGCTTGACATACCCTCCAAAATGAAGTCCTAGAGAGTATATAACACATAAATGACAAAAGCACAGATTTCTAGACCAGTTTTTTGAGTTGTTAGCATGTGATCATTAGATGCCCAAGGCATTAGGTTTTTTTTCCTGCTAAGGCATTAGATTTTTGCCCATTGGAATTGAGACATGAAAATGGAAAATGACATGAACTTGTACCCACATTAATTCTGCTTTGTATTTCTGTGTTTGTCACAAGCAGCAAGGCCTGTAGCTCACTCAAAATCAATAGCGGCGTGAACTTATTTGGCCTCTTCTAGCACAACAGCATTGGCCGGCTGGTCAGAAGGACCTTCATGACGTCAGCTGGAGAAGCCTCCACCCGGCCTTTACAGCTGTGTTTGACGTGGCAGAATGGAATGGTAACCTGACCTCATCAGCTCAGATACCTGCCTGTCTTTTGGGAAAATAGAGTTGTGCAATATGGTCTGTTCTAGTACCTCCTGGCAAAAGCAGGCCAACCTTTTCAGCCCGGCAGTCACAGCCAGGGAAGTTGTACGTCAGTCCCATTTCTTTCACTTGGGTTAAAACAGAGGAATAGGCTTTCCAAGTAACCTTGCTGTATAAACTCGATGTTAAAAAATTGTTTGCTTTGTGTAGTTTTCCAAACTGCTGAAAAAGGACCAAATTTAACGCTGGCCCTTTGCAGTTCCAAAGGACTGCCTCAGTTACAGTTTTTTCCCAGTTGCTAAGTTGGGATGGCAGACAGCAAACCAGGTACCTGATAGAGGATATCTTGTAAGAGAAAGAATGTTTATCACAGTCATGTGTATTGATTCTCATGACTTCTGAACATCTCAACTTCAGTTGATGTACCTATATACCAGCAAGTAGGTATCTGTAACACAATACAATACTGCTAAAAGCACAAAAGAAGACTTCAGAGTTGAGTTTCAGTGAATAAAATTGGTTATGTAGTGGTCTGGGCTAAGAGATTTGCATTTCTAAAGGATGCTAATCGTTTTTACAGTAGAAAAAAAAAGAGCATAAATATGCGTTGCTTTAATATTCCTGTACCATTCTAACAAGTAAGCCTGCTCTTGAAAACCCTTAAGTGCATGAACAAGAAACAGGGCTGCATGATAGAGCCTATCCCTGCAAAAGCAAAGGACTGGCACAAAGCTATCATTAACAGCATACAAACAAAAATCACTGTAATAGCCATATATGAATGTGGGCACGCTCGATCCTGCACCACCAGGAGTGAAAAAAAAGATAGTTTTCTATTTCATTGACTATAAATACATTTAAGCCCCACGGTCCCAGTGAATTCAGCCCCACAGTTTCAGCACCTTCAGTGGAAAAGGCAGAAAAGAAGCTCCATCTGGTGGTGTGGTTGATTGTAATTGTTCTTAAATTTTATTTAATCGCAAATGCATTCTTCTACAGCAACCAAATGAAAAAATGAAGTAACAGGTAAAGAATAACCTGTCCTGCAAACTGAACCAGCATCAATGAACACTTTAAAATCAGAAAATACTTTAAAATCAGGACGTTCTTCTATTCGAAGCAAGACCAGAATTGAAGCCTTTCAATACAAGGCACAGGTGATCCTGCCAGGGTACTAATCTAGGCTAGAAACAGATCGTGGAATCATAGAATCAGCAAGCAAAAATGAAAGGATGTGTTAGCACACTTCAAGAGGTAGCCTGCTGCAGCCTGGGCTGGGGAGAAGAGAGGGCAGGAATCATCAGTTAGAGGATGAAGGAGGAGGAGGAGGAGGAGTGTGAATGTGAAGTCAGCATTGCAGCTGAACCTGTCATATAAAAGTTTACAGAAAGTTTACAGAGGTATTGAAAACAAATATTGCCGTGTCTCATAGCAAGGAAACAAGACATTCTTCAGTGAGTTGGTTTGATGAGAAACTAACTTTCTTCAATGAACAAATGGCAATTTTGTTGGAAAAGACACTGCTTCCCGTCTCCAAAAAAATCTTGAACTGTTCAAGTTGTAACAGATTTGCAACATCTTATTATGAAAACTAAAGCAGATGCTTTAATCACTTTTTTATGCAATAAAAGGACTGCATTTTAGGAAGCTGCTTCCTTCTTCCCTGCCTCCTCTATGCTCATATCACCTGAGCTGTCAAAATGGTAGACTTCTTGAATTCATTGACAAATGCAGTAGAGGAACCTGGCTGCACAGAACAGCTTAGAAAAAATAAAGATCAGGCTGACCAGTACCCGTACTGGATATTTGTAAAGAACTGCTGAGCAAAACTGGAGTGATGCTGATAGTCACGTAAAATTATTTGACTTAGGCCTACAAATCATTTTAGCAAGTATTCACTTGCAAATATATGTGTAGATGCAACATATGAGTAATTTCAGCAAAGTCACTGCTTTGCAGGAGTGGGAGATATGTTACCCCAAGCTGATGTTATAAAATGTTATAAGCATGATAAAAGATAAAACTAATTAGTGAAATAATACTAGAATTAACTACTGAAGGTCTATGCCTAGTTTCATGTACAAACACGTCTGCTACTGCTCATTGAAGAACCCATGGCAATTTCTTTCAAGACCAGTCCCAGTAGCCTACCCAAAGTTTGTGCTAAACAACAGCAATCTTAAACAGAGATAAACCTTGTCCTGTGAACTCAGGGGAATAAAATATACTCTGTCCGCTATTTTGCAGCGTCCACATTTCAATGGGGATATATGCTGCATTTTGTTAAATCAGTGCATTGGTACTTTTTTCTAAAGAGTGGACCAGACCTTAGTATTAATTACCCACCAAAAAATCTATGTTAAAAGAATGTTAAGAATACAGATTCAAGCACCAATACACTAGAAATCGCCCAAAGTCACATTGCCTTTGTAACATCAATGCAGCCTTTTTGAGTGTATCATTTAGGTTACAGCCTTTGATTATGCATTCTTAGGCCATTTGTCCCTCAGGAATGTCTCATTAGGCACACAAGATAGACAGCTACTCAATGGTGGTGTCATTGCTTTTCTCTACATTGCTTAAGGTGCAGCTGTAGGCCTTGCTTATTGAACAGTATTCCAATTCTGCTCTGGAGGTGTGATAGGATGTCCTCACAGGATCCTCCACAGTGCTCGGCACAGTATCTTCCAAGTGCTTTAGAAATACTAAACTACTATGAGATGAAGTATTCCTGATTTTACCATGAGAGAGCTGAGCTGCAGAGAGGTAAAGGTAAAAAGTGTCCACTTATTCTGTAAGTGCTCATTTTGGAAGTGTGCAACTTGACTTTTGAGGCTGCTTATCAGCATATAAAATGTTACACATGTTCAGAGCATCGCCCCTTTTGATTTCAGCTAGAGCTGCAAGTGCTCTGTTCCTCAGAAATCTGACTGCTCAGGTTCTCAGGGTAGAAAGTTAGCAACATGCAATAGGTAACCAAGTAAGTTTAAGCAATTTGCATGGCATTGCTGGGTGCTTTATGTCAGGAGCAGCAATAAAATTTAGTCCCTTGAGGCTAGAAATCACTTGCCTCCGTGGCAGGACCATGCTTTCCTTTCCTGCATTCTTTGCAATTCAAAGCAAATAAAGTCTAAGTCCTACAGCCATGTAAGTAGTGTGTTATCGTGGCATTAAAGCCTTATTAAAGAACAATATCATGATTTCATATCATCGTGAATGGGGATTGCGACCTTAATAAAGTTCTTTTAGGCTCTTTGTTCCCCATACTGGCTTGGCACAATTCAGGGCAGTTCCACTTCTGAGCCATCTGCAGAGAACACATAGTTCACATTAACATACGGTAAATATTTAAGAATAACTTTTGCTAAATATGTTTCCTTTGCTGGTATCTGGACTACTAATCTGCTGTAACTCTGCTTCTGTCTCCATTTTCATATCCAACTAAAACAAAAAGACAAATCCCACATGTCTCCTATTTCTTTTTCCTCCCAAGCTGATGAGACATATAAAGGCTGCTACTTCCGTGAGTCAGTACATCATCTCTAATGTCTCTATAATATGCTAGACTGTAAATGCAACCTAATGGTGCCAAAACTGAGTTGTTTATCTTTTTACTTGGTGAAGCAGAAGGACTGAACTCACTTCAGTTTAAAAAATACTTCAGGAAGAAGCCACATTGTAAGGAGTTCAAAAACCATTCAGTTGAAAGAAGACACTTTGTTTTCGAAATAAAGATGTTCCCGAAGAAAAAGCGCTGCCATTCACACCCTGCTCTGTCTCCCACCCAAACAACAGAAGTGCATGAGCACAATGAAAGCGAACAGAAAGTTTTTACTGCTCTACTTTATTCTCTTCACAACAGCAGTAAGTAGGTCACTGTTCGCTCATCACATCGGACGTGTTGCTTTATACACCACGAATAACTTCACTGACGTTACCGGACTAATTCCAAACTTAGTAAATGAGTGCAGGATATAACTCTGAATCTTTTAAGTAAAGCATAGACCGTAGAGTCTCAATTACAAATTGATTTCTGCTACCTAATGTCCCTCTCCCCTATGTACCATTATTTCCTAATCCCATAAGCAGCCCTACCTGGATCCTTTCCCTCTGAGGATCCTACTTGCAGAGCTAAGGATAATTCAGCAATATCAAGAGCAGCCAGGCCAGTTCTTAGGGAAGCAAAATTTGTAGCCCTTAGTTAGCTTGTGGACTGATTTATTAACCAAGCTGGAGTCAACAGGAAGAACAGCTTAACAACCAAGGGGGAAGAATGAACTGAGCAAGAGTTTAAGAGCAATGGATTCATTTTCATTCTGACTATTGAATGGATTCGGTGATTAAATTAAGCTAAGTTACCTCAAAGGTCTATTTCAAGAGCAATTTTTTTTTCTCCTTCCCAGTTCTCCTTTTTTACCCATTGTCTTAAAGATTGCACTTAATTTCACTTAATTTTATATGCCGTTTTCCACTTATTCCCCCAGTGAAGAAAAAATGGCATTTCTTACTTCTCCCACAAGAAGGATGCAACCATTCCCCAACAGAAGTTGTTTCCTTCTCACTCCAAGAACAAAAGGTATTTATCTTGGCCAAACGCAGAGCGCTTTTATTTAACTGTGAAGCCTGTCTTACTTTCAAATTTGAAGATGAATGACTCTATATAAAATTCTATGTCTCTTTCCTGCCATATGTCTTATCATTATGGTTTACGACCGAATCCACATAGTCATCATTTCTTGATTCATATTACAGGACAGGAAGACCCATAAAGTATTGGCATTGAACTGCAACAAGATGCAAGTCGCTTTCTCTGTTTTTCTTTATTTGAGATGTTGTGTCTTCACACTGATCCACTTATTGCTGCTTCCCTGATTGAATGGATGGTGCAGTTTCTTGTCCGGATTTTTCATCTAAAACAAAATTCCAGACATGTACAAAGGCTTGCCTGTTCCCTAACACGTTTGGCCAGAAGCTGTAGCAGCCACTTTGGCAAGAAGTTCATCCGAACATAAACTGCTGGCAGTCGGAATAAAAGGACACAAGCTCTAAAGAAAGAAATAATTTTCTTTCCCATCATGGCCATCAGCAACTGGTTTGCTGTGAATGGGTTTTGTATCAAATGCTGCAGAAGCTCCTTGGATCTCAGGTAAAGAGCTGATCTGCATGGGCAGAGCTTTTATTAATTTTTTTTCTCAAATACTTTATGCATGAAAAAATAACAGAGAGAAATTCACATTTTCCCTAGCTGTTTGGATAAAATTTATAGGAAACACAATTCTTTTAAATTTACCAAAATGTAAATTTAAAGCAAAATTCACAGACTGCTTGTCTTTCAAGGTGGCATTTTTTATACTTCATTCAAAATCTGGACTTAAAACAAGAAACAGAAAGACCTTAAAGTGATTCTGCAAAAAAAAAAAAAATAGAAGGGAGAAAAAAACTAGCAAATGAAACTGTGTGTATGAACAGGGAAAAATGAGAGAAAACTGGAAAGCAGACTAGAACAGCCTGCTCATGTAACAACTTACTGTGCGCTCTGTCTTGGAAAGGTGCTTGGGAGAGTTCCAGTCTTAGAAATCATGGGGATCAGAGGAAAAACATAATGTCATGCCTGTAGTTATGGGCTTCAACTCATATATATACACACATGTATATGTTTATAATCTTATATATGCTTCTGTGTTCTCATATACTCTCTAGTCCAACCCCCCTGCCAGAGCAGGGCCNACATTGCTGGCTCATGGCCATCCTGTTGTCCACCAGGACTCCCAGGTCCCTTTCCTCAGAGCTGCTCTCCAGCAGGTCAGCCCCCAACCTGTCCTGGTGCAGGGGGTTATTCCTCCCCAGGTGCAGCACCCTACAACATGTAGCTTTCTTTTTAATCTTGGGTTATTTTAAATTACTACACAGTTTCTGTTGCTTGATTTCATAGCTAATACTGAAGAATGAGGAATCCAGGCAGTGCAGTGACTGCTTTTTGACCACCTGTGTACAGGCTGGGTGGTTGAGAGGCAAGCTGGCCATCCAGCCGTGGAGAAACAGGCTTCCACAGCTGGCTGAGAGGATAAGTCTCCTCTCTCTGTGGCTTTCTTCCTCTGCTGGCACCATCTTCAGCTTCAGCAACCACCTGACTCTTATGCTGCATGGCAAAAGCACAACTGAAATGTCACTGCGCTAAACGTGCAGGGCCAAACTTTGCTGTTCCTCCTCAGGCAAAAAACCTACAGTCAGACCCACGTGAGCCTGCAGCAGCATCAAGTGCAGCATGGGACCTTTCACAGTTTGGGGGTGTAAGAGAAACAGTTGTGTGATGGAAAACGCTAGTGGTCTTGCAATCCAATTATTGATTAACAATATGCACAGGCATACGAAGGAGTACACCATAATAGGTACAAGAGATATTACTGATTTATTGGTGGCAACGGCAAACCCTCTCCTTGAAGCAAACTTAAGCTGTGAGAGGATGGGATTAGTCTGCACTGATCTTAAGAGAAAATGCACCCGACTTTGAACATTAAGTTTCTACACTTGGTTGGTTGGGGTTTTTTTAAGCTGTCCACAGGAGGGAACGCTTAGCTTTATCTTCTCTTTGCCTTGCATTCTGTTATGAGAAATACAGTGCTCTAAGGATATTACCGTAGAATTGTCAGAGTTGGAAGGGACCTTGAAGATCACCTTGTTCCAAGCCCTCTACCATGGGCAGGGACACCTCCCACTAGATGAGGTTGCTCAGAGCCCCATACAGCCAATTTTTGCAGGGACAGGTAATATCCTTTAGCAAACCAATTCCTATAACTGGACAAATTATGTACAGGTTGAGATCAAGACTGCTACAAGGGGTTTAACACGTTCATGTTAATTGGTTAGTCTGTTTGAGGAAAAATGGTGCCGGTTATCTGTAGAGCTGGAGGAGGAGACCTTAGCAATGGAAAAGGCAACAAGCGTTTCCCCATCTTGTTGTGGGACGAGGAGAGGGACACATATTTATTGCCCATGGAAGGTCGAGGTGGGTGCGGAAGCCCTCTCTAGGATGTTTCCCAGAAGATGAAGGAGCAACCAGGAAAACATAGCCACTGTTTGTTCCCTTCTGCAAGGAAGCGTGAAAAGGGAACAGATTCCCTGATTCTTCCTCAAGCACTGTGAAGCAGCTTGCCCCGATGGGCGTCTTGTGCATGTGCCTCGTAGTATGTGAATGACAATTATCTTTTTAGAGGGAGAAAGTGCATGAAAATTCCCCATTGCTGTGTCGGCACAACCAAAATCTGATCCTTAGGAGGCAAGTGGAGGTGAAAACTCTGCTTCAATACAGATGAAATACACTCCTGCTCCCCAGAACTTTGTCGGATGAATTATCCTTCTCATTTCTTCTCCCCCTGTAGTATCACAAATATGGGTGTGAGGTTTCCCAGACCACAGGAGGGTTTAACTCTAAAAGGAATAGATCAGGTGGTTGGGCTTTTTTTTAAATTGCATTTAAACCAAATCCAGCAACTCAGGTCCATGGTTAGCATTTACTATTCTTCTTGTCTCGAACAGCTGCTTTGGGGAGTAGCTTGGCAGAAGCTTTCTTTGTAAGCTTCTAGAAAAACAAGTCTAAGTGGGATCTTTTTTACAATCCATCACTGCTCTGAATATTTGGACCAAAGTGTGTAAAAGCAGGATATAACGCTAATGATCCACATCTTCACCATCTTTCCACTTTCCTCAATGAAAAAAAAAGTTGACACTGATCAAATAAATTGCTGGTTTCCAGTCTTACACACTTTATTAACTTGAGATGAGCAAGGCACCAGAGGTATCTGTTTGTTTATGTTTTGCAAAGTACTACTTACAACAACCAAGGTTATAAGATTTAGACAACTTCCTTCTCTTCCACAGTCAACAGTATTTAAGAAAGAAAAAAAGTGTCTGAAAAGAAAAATATTTTGATTCATCTTAAAAACACAAACCAATTTCAAAATATCTGCGACAGATACTGATTTAGATTTGACTTTATGAAACTCTAAGTATTTTAATAATGTTATTTTTTAAATCAGAAAACCCAGCAGAAAGAATGAGTTAAGATTGCTCTTCAATACTGAAAAACATACATGAAAGAAGCAGCTGGGCTTCGCAACTAGAGATACTGTACAAAAGGTGAAGATCAGACTTTTCTTTCCAAACCCAGTTATTTTATACAAAACCAGAAGCAAATTTCACCAGTCCCAGGAAATATTTTAGAGATCCTTCCCTACTCCAAGCTATTACCACAGGTTGCTTCAAGGCATTTCCTTCCTCTTGATTACAGCCTGCAACACTCTTCAGGCATGCAGAAACTAAATTGCTGCAAAACTGCATTACTCTGTCATGGGTTTGAAATCCTTGGGAAAATTGTGATAGCTTTACAGGGGCTGTGTTGCTTAAATTATTTAAAATCTAAAATGTCCTTTTTTTTTTTTAAACAATACACAGAAACCCAGCTACTCACAGAACAGTAACAACCACTATAAAAATGTCAGCATTTAAGAACAATTAGCATGTGTATATATATATATAGCCCATTTACAGATACCGAAATTCTGTATGTTACAGCACAGACTACTGGACTGCTAGTGTTTTCTTTTAAATTAGTTCAGTATGTTCAGGGAGTTCTCTAAAACACACATACTCTATAATAGGACAGCCAACATATACGAGTAAGGGTGGATTAAAATTAATTGCCTGACATATGAACCAAACTAACTGAACAGTGATGTGAATCATTCAATGCTCCACTGAGCTGCAGCAAACTACACTCCTGCCAAAATCCCTAAAATGCTGACTTAAGTCTGAATATGCAACCATGAATCGTGACTCTCTTGACCCTTCCCCAACATATTTTCCCCTCGTTTCTTTTCCTACCCATTTGTATCCCTTCTAGAAAGCATAAATTGTATTAGCATAGAGAAGTTAACAAAAACAACCCCAAACCACAAAACAACCCAACCAACTCCACAGGCTGCTTTGAGTATAGCTGAATTTTCTCTCTGTATCTCTGGGCTTATTGATCAGAGGCTTGAACTCTTCACCCCTTTAGTAAAACAGGCTTTCTCATCATCGCAGTGTGATGCTTGTCTGCGCACAGAGGCTTCTGCTTGTGGGTATAATAACAGACATAAATCAGTAGTGCTTTTCCCATTAATATTTGCATGCTTTAAATTAGAAGGCTACTGTGATTACATAGCCTTTTTTTTTTTTTGATTCATAATAACCCAATTAATTCAAATTATACAGGCAATGTAAGCACAGAATTCAGCCCTCCTCCACAAAGGTTAATGTGCCAGTGACCTCATGATGTGTAGCTTCATCTCAGCCTCATGCACTGAAGGACACAAGCCACTGAGTTCGGAGCAGCAGTGCCTTGATGTCACTTCAGTAAACAAGCACTCAAAAAAGCATGTGCCCTGAAACAAGTGGGTCTGAATCCGCCTAACGAGCGAGAAGTGCTGAACTAGTAACTCCTCAGTAGCATCCCTCTTTCCACCAGGCAAGCACAGTTCTGTAACACAGGCCTTGCAAGAACCAGCCTTTTCATGCTGCTAGCTATTTATAGCTATTAAGTCAGCAACATCAGGCAGACCCAAACATAGGCAGAGCACCAGAAAAGTGCAGTCTGTGCTAGAAGCGGAGCCTGGGCGTATTGACTACCAAGGCTGGAGCCGTAAAATAATTTACCAGAGTGGAAACACAGATCTACAAAACCTACGCGCCACCTATTTAGCTCAGCCAAACAGCCAATTACTGACTAGGTAGTGAACAAAAGTGCTTGAGTTACGATATCAAACCACCAAACTATGTAGCTGGTGAACAAGTGAGATCATAGGACTTTGATAGTTGATTATTATTGTTAGAGTTGATTATTTAAAAGCACTGCAGCTGTTGAACAAATGACCTTACTCTTCTATACTAGACAAACTTCCTGTAGTAATCTATACTGAACAAACTTTTCTTTTTGGCATCCAACCACCTAAGGGACAGGAATAACCAAACTCATAGAATCATAGAATCTTCATGGTTGGAAAGGACCTCTGAGATCATCAAGTTCAACCATACACCCGCCAAAAAACCCCAACCAACCAACCAAAAAAACCCCACACAACCCCACCAAACACCCTACGATCTCTGCCACTAGAGCATGTACCCCTGAGCGTTAATACTGAATGTTACATGTAGAAAAAGCAGGTCAAGATCTCCCTAGGGGAAGCTTGAGATCTCTGGAACTACTATTGTCAAACTGGCATCAGGTCTGCCAGCTTGATGGATGTGATGAACAGACGTTGAGTGGTGTTTTAAGTAAGGTTATGTACAGCCTTGTACAGTGTACAGAAAACGCAAATACCAAGAAAGTTGAGTGGTACCATTTTAAAATAAATCAGAAGTCACAATGCTAGGGGACCAGGAAGATAAGTACTACAGGTAGGTGGAAAGAGGACATTTCTGCATATGCTTTATATAAAATATACGACGTACAAAACGAGCAGCGAGGACACATCAGAGGCAGGGCCCAATCCCAGAGTCCTTGCGTACTGCACTTGCTAAACTAAGCAGTCCTGCTTGGAGTGAGAGCGGACACACCATCTTCTTCATGATCTTTTAAAACTATTATGGCCCACAGCCTTTCAGCAGGAACTCGCATCCTCAGTCTCTCTCTCCGGGGTTCTGATGAAACTGGTCTGTATTTCTGTAGCGGCCTGTCACACAGTCCTAGGATGTACACATTTCTCAGTGGCTGTAGGGTGGAAGGAAACTGGTTGCTCGACACCTTGAAGGCTGCCCAGTGCCATCAGCCACTCGAAGACATACTTCCACTTGTCTGTTTTATCCCTCCCAAGTGTCCATGTCTCCTAAAACCATCCCCCAGCAGGAAACGTGCCCTGGGGGCCGGCGATGCTCCCCCTAGACACCGGCGGGGCCCAGCTCCTGCTTGCAGAGGGACTCCTGAAGCACACAATGCGGTAACTCCCTCCAACTGCAGCTCCTACACCACAAAACCCGTGTGGGTTTTTCTGCCTGACTCCTGACGGGCTTTTTCTGAACGCGCGAGGACCAAAAGCACCAAAATCCCACACGGACCCAGCTGGGAGGAGATGGGCGAAGCCTCTAATGGCTGCCGCCTCCTCGCCAGGGCCGCGCATGCGCACACCTCCCTCCCGCCGCCCTCCGCGGAAGTGACCTCATGGCGCCGCTCCGTCCCCGCCCCTCGCCCCTCCTCCCTCTCTCTGGCCGCTCCGCACCGCTCCGGGCGGCGTGGTCGGGGGCCGGTGGCGGCGGAGGATGTCGATGTCGGTGTCGCCGCTGCGGCGGCTCCACCAGGCCCCGCGGCACCTGCTGGTCTGCGAGAAGGGCCACGCGCGGCACCCGCGCTCGCGGCACGCGGCGCACGTGCGGGACCACGCCTACAACTGCCGCGTGAGTNTGCCTCACCACCCTCACAGTGAAGAATTTCTTCCGGATATCCAATCTAAATCTACCCTCTTTCACTTTAAAACTGTTACCCCTCGTCCTATCACTACGCTCCTTGATAGAGAGTCCCTCCCCATCTTTCCTGTAGCCCCTTTAGGTACTGGAAGGCCGCTATAAGGTCTCCCTGGAGCCTTCTCTTCTCCAGGCTGAACAACCCCAACTCTCTCAGCCTGTCCTCACAGCAGAGGTGCTCCAGTCCTCGGATCATCTTCGTGTCCCTCCTCTGGACTTGATCTAACACATCCGATGTTGTGCTGTCATCAACTCCTTTGTTGTTTTGGACAACTTAACGTTGCAAAGTCCATTTTACACCAGCTTGCTTTCCTTTCTTGGCTGTTGCAAGTTTCAGTCAGACCCTCTCAGTGTTTCCCTAGTCATTTTTTTAGCAACTGACAAGAAAGCTTTCTGCTTGTGTGGCAGGCAGCTCATCTGTTGTTACTTCTCTTGCATGTGTGTGCAAAGGGAGATAGATCTGTATCTGTTCTCAGAAAGCCTTTGGAAAAATGTTTTTTGAGGGATGGAGGGAGAAAGAGCACAAGGACAGACCTTTAGGCTGCTTGGGCATAGTTGTTGGGAAGCTTGGTACTTGTCCATGTAATAACCTTGTTTTCCCTGGTCTCCTGGGCTTGATCTATGAAACATGTACAGGAAAGATTTTAAACAGAAAGGAAATTAAAGCAGGCAGTTGGACCAAAAGACTTAATGCTGAGTTTAGTAAGAAAAGCTAGGTGCTCATCCCTTTTGAAAATCAGTTTCCTACCTTAAAATAGAAACCTGCTACAGAAGTTGTAGCATTAACGGACACCTTATGACTTTTTTGAAAATAGTAAGTCCTTCAAGTTTTATTCTGATGGTATGTCATCTCTGTTCTGATGGTCGTCTCTTCTGACCTCCAAAACATCCTGCAGAGTAGAATGCATTGATTCAAAACCTAGTTTAAGTTCTACTTTGGTCTTTACTTCGCCATTGAGATTACACAAATGTTTAGCGTACCTGTTTAGTTGTAACTGCTTCCTCCATGGAGGGCTGAAGGAAATATTCCAGCGTGACATCAAGCTAAATTTGTAATGATGTGAAACAAGATATCCTTAAGTAACTGATGCTGTGTAAAATCATGCCTCTATGTAACACCTCAAGTGCTACAGTAAATGCATTTGAAAAGCATGTAAAATGCAAAAAAACCCCAGCAAACCCAAATAATGTATTTAGTGCATGCGCAAATTGGCACATTTTGAAGACAATAACCTGATATTTTTTCTTCATGTAATTTTCATATGATACACTGATGTCTTTGAAAAGTAGAGTTCTTCTTTTCTGTTTCTTGCTTTTCTTCCAGAACAGATTTTAGGATATGATTTACATTACAAATGTGTTCCTAATAGGTGTCTTTTTTGATCCCTGAATGTGCCATACTACCTGAAGTGCTGAAAAGTACCATTGCGGATGTTGGAGAGTACTATCTGGTGAGGAATTTGTCAGTTCATGAATTGGTCACTCACGAATTCATCGATGCTTTTGTAAAGAAAGGTAAGAAAGAAATCAGAACGTGACAGATGCAGCAATAGTGTGTTTTTTTCATAACACAGTAGAATCCATTTATTATTATTTATTCTGAAAAGTATTTTAAAGGAAGGGAAGGAAAGTACTAAGAAAATTCTGTATTAATTTCTTCATCTGCTTTTGACTGCTTTGTTGTGTGTCAACATTTGTTTACACCCACTGAGTCTGGAACTACTAGGATTGTTCCCTCTTCATTTTTCCCTATTCCATCTTAATTCTGCAAGCCAGCTATCAAGAGGGCTTCCATGTATCCTCACACCTGTTTCTTCTACACCTCATCTTTATGCAGATTCCTGCAGAAGTCAGCTACCTTCTCCCTTTCTCATTCCTTCATATTTCAACACAGAGCTGTGTGAGCTGTGTACCACAGCAAGCAAGAGAAAGCAAAGGGCAAAAAAAAGCTTTCTTCTTTTTCTCTTTTGCCAATGGAGTTGCATTGGCTCATCTTTACACAGTAAGAGCAAAGAGGATGTGAAGAAAGATGCAGCCTCTGCCAAGTCAACTTGCATTTGCATACTCAGTGCATGCTGCTTTCGTCGAGCAGGCCCTCTTTGTTTGGCTCATAGAGTCATGATAAATGTTGTACCCTTTAGGTGATTGTCCATGAGAAAAAAAACTTTAAAGGGAAAACAGAGGAGAAAGGAGAACATGTGGGTGAAATGGGAGAGTGAGATCCATTACTTTCTAAATGTAGGACTCTTATTACCTTTAGTCTCATTAATGTCTTTTATGCCATTAGTTTTATGTAAACAGTGTGACATGTACACGGAGATTACAGGATCTGACTCATATTTTTAAGAACAAAATTGATTCTGGCAGATAATGCTACAAAATATGTTTAGTAATGTGAGCATCTTCCACCTTATCTTCAAGTGAGCTAATAATGGAAATGTGTTTGGAAAAAAATGGCGGGTTCCATTTGCAGAGTGGGGAAGGTCTCAGGTGGAAAGGCAGTGTTTGCATATTGGGGCATATTGCTAATGTTATCTGTATTACAGGCCCTTTAAAATAGTGCCTGCCCAACGTTTATAAAAATAATAATAAAATGTTATTTGGCTTGAGAAGGTGTAATAAAGTTGATGAAAACACAAGGGTTTAGAGTGATTCAGATGGCTTTCTTGCATGTTTTATTATCTTGATGCGAGTCTTTCATATTGTTATGTCTGTCTTCAGAGACTATGTAATCTCATGGTTTTCTGCTTTACTATTAAAGGTTCATGCTACGCACTTACCTATAACACAAAAATTGATCAAGATAACACTGCAGCTCTTCTACCAAATGGTATGTTTTGGTTTGGTTTTAGTAATACATACCTATTGATTCTGGTCTTGGGTTTTGCTTATTTGTTTTTTTCATTTGGAATGATGTAAACCGGAAAATGTAATGCTTGCTGTACTTGCCATCTTTATTGGAAATATATTTGAATTGGAAAAATATTCAGTCTAACTTAGTTTTTTCCATGCTGTTAAATTCTTTATTTCAGCTGAAGGAAATTTAAAAAAAAGAAGTAATCTTCACTCATGTATAGTATCATATTGTCAATGCTTCAACCGTAATTGCAATTGCTACAGAGGATTATTTTTGTGAAAAGATTGCATTCCAGCTTCTTGTTTCCTACTAGTGTTAAAGGCAGAATTCATACCAACAAATAAAATTATCAGCACTGCTTAGGAACACTTCTAAAATACTCAGTGTTTATTCTTTAAGAATTATGAAATGTGGTAAAATACTCTGCAGTTCCATCACATTTTTATGAAAAAATGTTACATCTCAGGTAGGATTTTAATGCAGAGAAAATAATGAAGCTATTTTGTGCTTCGATTATGTAGTGTTATTTCCATTCAACAGTATATCAGATTACAATAGAAACGCAAATTGGTCTATCAGCCTCAGACACTGTAATATGACAGGTCCCCATCAGGACATACATAAATTCAGATTTTTCAGAGAAGGGATTCTTTTATGTGCTCTGTCAGCACAGTCCTAGCGAAATGGATACTTGATAGTGTTTGAGTTTGTATGATACAATTATTGCAAGCTATGCACAATTAGTGCAGAGACAGCATTACAGTTCCTGGTGATGTCACCATCTGAAATCTTCAGCAACAACCTTATTTGTTTGTGTTCTGTATTATACTGTTACTTGTACAGCAGACCCAAAAGACTGTAGTAGAAATCTGTCGTGTGAAATTCTGTACCAAGTGGCAGCTGCCACATTTGGTTTATGAACATGGAAGTGGAATTGTTCCAGCGTATATCTGCTCATTATTAATAAGGGTAGTTTACTCAGTGTGCGTAGTCCCACTGGAGTTGGAGGAACTGCTTTTGTATATTTAGTTGAGCAGCACTTGCATGAATCTTTACGAAGTCAGGCCCTAGTGTAATGCAGTGTTCAACCAATGACACAGAAAATACTAGGGGAGAAGTGGAGGAAAAATTGAGGCAATGAAGTGAGGCAGTACAGTTAAAAAAGCTATGACTATCTCAGGAATAATGTTAAACTTTTCTCATTCTAGTTCATAAGACCTCTTTGATAAAAAAAGAGTAATTGAGCTATGGCTTTTTATTTAAGGGTTAATCTGGTAATCCATTTAACTGGAACTAAGGAATCTGGATTACATTAGTAATACCATTGATCCAGAGCTAGCGTTGTGTAAGGTATATGATTCTCAGAAGAATTCAAAGAGAACTAAGTAGGAGATTATTTGTATTAAAGTTTATTTTGTTTATAGGAAAGCTAATTCTCTCAGTGGATAAGGATACCTATGAGGAACTTGGACTGCAAGGTCGCCCTTCTCAGTATTCTGGCAAAAAAGTAATGAGATATGGTAAGTATTGTTTATATTAACAGTGCTTACTTCAGATCTGTCTCTGAAGCACCTTGTTAGGACGTTAAACTAGCAATGCTGAAACTTTGCTTACCTTAAAATTGGTTATTGTTTTGGTGATATTTTTCTAGATGCAGGTACGAGGACTACATGAAGAAGAAAAAAATACTTTTTCCCAAATAATAATGCAGCTATAAGGGAATAAATGTGTGATCTTTGGGGTATTCTATAAACTTTTTAATTTCTGTTTTTTTCGTTGTGTTTTTTGTACAGTCTTGAGCCTCACTCAAGACTGCTTGCATGAATAGGAGAATTGTATTACGTTTGACATATTTAAAATGGTAGTGTCCACATACCAAGTACTTGGAAAACGTAATTTTTTAACAGCTGCAGAGGAGACATAGTGAGTGTGATTTTTGGGGGGTTTTTTTTGGTAAATAATAAAAAAAAACACAAACCAAAACATGAATGCTCTGCCATCTCAAATGTACTAGAGCCTGATAAATAGTTGATAAATTTAAAAAAAGTTACGTAAAAACTTTAGAAGGGGAAACTTGTTATGTATAATAAGAATTTTGGCAAAAATGGGATATTATTTTACTATTCAGCGTGTCACGTAAAATGTGTGATGAAATTTCCCTCTGAAAAATAAATGTAACTTTCAGCCTGGGACCAATTCATCTACTAAAAAACAGCTGAAAAAGTGTCATTGTCATATACGTGGCTTTTGATGTTAGAAATCCTAGCTTTTTTAGTGCTAATAGCTTGCCTAATTACCAAGATATTTTTAAGGCCCTGTTTTGGGACTTTTGTCTCTGCTACTACAAAACGAATCTGTCTCTCCAGTCACTAGAAGACAGCTCCAGATTATATCAAAATAAGGACAGCAGGAGGTGAATATTTATTTACCTAATGGGGCGTCATTATTTGCATAATCAAATACTTTACAAAGATGCTGTGTGTGTTAAAAGGACATTTAACTTTCTTTGGTTTCTTTCTTTTAGTTCTTAATTAATTTAACATCAAAATTTATTTCAATTGAGTAACTATTGCTTTTTTTACGTTTTTGCAGTTATAACTATTGACTTGACTGATTCTGGCTTTCACCCTGATAGCAAGAAACATAACAGAGTGCTTTGGGCCTTGAAAGAAAAGAAACCTTTAGAATTTGACTTCCTACTGGCTTGGTATAATACAGGTAATATAAAGTAAATGTAAAACTAAAATATAACTAACATGAAGTCCAAATATTTTTAGTTTACTGTTCTTTTCTAATGATTGTTCAAATGTGTTTTTAGTGGAGGGAAAAATCAGAATAAAATTTGTTCGTGTGGGATTTTTTGTTTGTTTTGCTTATTTGTTTGGGGTGTGTGTTACTTCCTACACAGCAGAACATTTCAGTTAAGGACCACAATAGTGATTCATAGGAGACAGACTAGTTGCTTCATTTCCTTGTCTCTGTTGCCCAGGCTTTTTGGCGTAACTTAGCCAATTTGATAGTGCTGCCTCTTTATAAATTTGTGACATACATAACCATTATTAATACACATTTTATGAGTTTTAAAATACACATAAGTTACATATTTGGTGTAGAACTTGAGATGGGGAACTTTCATTTCATCAGTAGTTAAAGGATATGTGCAGAGTCCCTATTTTCGTCATGTGCTACGTACACTGGTACACGCAGTCTGCTATTTTATCATTTTATTTTCAAGCACTTGTGTGAGACTGGAGCAGAGTAAGAGATTATTGTTATAAGAAATTGTATTGTCTCAAATCACCTTTCTTCTAGCATTCATTTATCTACTGTTTTCTCATTACATTAATTTTTCTTCTTGGATTTAAGTATTGTTCTTCCACTGAGAGTCATTTTCCGAAGTCCTCAGTTTGCTAGTCTTATCTCAGAACAGGCTGTATCTAGGGATATGTAACATTTGGACGGAATTGACAAAAGCTGCAGGAGTCTGTACTGCAAAAAAACCGTTTTTCATCATAGCTCTGTAGCTCTTAGGGTGTTTTTTCCTGTCTCTTCAAGACCAAGTCTGAGAGGGAGTTACTGATCTGAGAAATTAAAGCTGCTTACAAGCTCCTTTAGCAGTGTCCCGTGCCCCAGAACTTTAGTCCTTCATGTTTCCCCTCACCCTTTTTAAGTACTCATCATATGACAAGGATCCTTCCTTGTTTGTCATACAGAAATCGTTTAAAGGCTTGCAATTCCCGTCCTTGTAGTCTTTAGGAAGGAGTCGCAGTGAATACTGTTGTTACCATAAATGGTGACATAAATCCAACTAAGGTGGCGGATCTTCAGGCTCAGCTTGCTTGGATTTATTGACCCTGGGCAGAGAGCAAAATGCCTCCAGGGCCAATATGTTTCTTACATTTGTTGCTGCCAGTGTAGAAGCATTCAGGAAGAACAGCATTCCTTTTCCTCACTTTCTTACATCCAAAAACCATGTCAGGTCAATCATTTCCTGAATATGGAGTTAAATCTAAATGCCGTTCTGTGCAGGAATCTCGTGCTCATAACACATTAAAGACTCTTAGTTCCTTTGTGCTGACAGAAGTAAAACTTTCATAGATTTTTATTAATAGACATGAGTCGTTATGTAGATTCTGCTGAGAGAATCCATGTCCTCCATGAACATTCTGCTTTCAGCCTTCCTGCTGATAACTGGTGTTTCTTGCTATGGCCAGCACGGCTGCAAACCTATAAACATTTGTGTCGCTTTCCAAAAGCAGAATTTTTTGCTTTCATACCCACTTTTCCCACTTAGTGGTTCTGGGTCCAGGAGGAACAGAAAAAGGGAATATGGAATATGTCATGTCTTTAATGACAGAGGCAAACCAATCTTTTTTCTCTTTTCTATTGCTATAATCTCTATGACAATTTCAAATGTTTATTGGCTGAAATTCACTGGCCTCCAACTTTGACAATGTGCCTGGTTGTTGTTGACATGGAAAGCTATGCTGTAGCTAGTAGAATTGTTCTGTTGGAGTCTTGACCGTAGTGTTTGAGACTCCTTGAAGTTAGGACTATAGCTGAGGATCCTATATGGCACAGACATTTTAAATGTATAATTTCTTATATTTGACTAAGAATTCTAGGGCAGTATTACACATTATTTGAACCTGCTAGTCTAACAAATCCCAACAGGAAGTACAGACTGAAGGAAGATGATTTGTTCTAGCATACTTCAGTCTTAAATACGTTTGTATAAAGATACTAAATTAACAAAAATTTAGTGGCTGCCTGTCTTTGTGACTGTGCCCTTCAGTACTTGGACAGCCTTTTTTGAAGGATGACTTAAAGGATCAAGTTAGCCCTCCTTTTTCTACTTCCCCATGTGATTGTCCTTGATGGGATAAATATGCCTGATGGAATTTAGGCAGTCCATAATTTTGGATAGCAAGTCTTGGGTATTGTATTCTGTAGTGAACTCATCATGTTGTGAATTTCTTCTGTTCATACATGCCTTTCCTGTGGTATTTAAATGCTATTCTGGACTTCAGCCTTTTCATGAATAAGGTATTATTTCTTGGTCACCTAGAGACCCATTGTTACTATATGAAAATAGAGTATGTTATCTGGAATTCAAATTTAGGAGAATCGATTCCAGGTCAGTTATCTTACTGCTTCAAAAAGGAAGTTGGTTAATATCTCTTTAATTTGCAATATGCTTGTTTAGGTTAGGTTTTTAATCTAGGTTAGGCTTTTAGAATTTTGGCTGCTGTTTTGCATTACTTACTGGAGGTGAAGAAACATGACCTTTCCCAGAAGTCCATCAAGGTACATCTAGCTGTTACAGCCATACTGCATTGGAAGACGTATTAGTCTTGTTTTGTTTTGTTTTGTTTTCTTTGATCCTAGTAAAGTGAGATTTGTGATATAGTTTGATTTCTCTGTTCTCCCCGCTTCCTTCTCTCTTCAATCCTTATCCGCCAGACTATCCTAGAATTCATCTTGACATCATTGATAAATTTGTTCTCAAACCTGTAGTCACCTGCTCACTTTTCCACTGTTCAGGGAAAACGGTGTTCTGGGATGGCAGACACCTTAGTCAGGTGGGTAAGGGGGTTTCTAGTCTTGATGACTGATTCTGTTATTTCTTCTGGGATAAAATCACCTTCCAAATATACCTTATTCTTAATTTACTGTAAATCAAGAGTCTTTCTTAAAAACCTTATGGCTCCATAGTTTGCCATCACACCTAGGAAATCAAGTATATGGCCTATATGGGTGGTGGGACCACACCTCTCGGAAGGATTCTTACATATTCTTGTCCTCAGCTGAGAGAGCTAAGAGATCCAATAACCTGACATGCTGGATAGAAGACTGAGTGCCTTTTAGGACAATGAAAAGGGAAACTTTCAGCAACTGTGAAGGCATGTTCCAGGAGAATTTAAATGACGCTATAGCTTTTTGCAAAGTATTCCTGAGATCTGTAGGAATTTATTCCACTGGAGTTGCTCATGATTCTGAGACCACTTTGTCTCAGGGGGCAGTTAACATGTGCTCCTGCTCCCTTTCATGCATTCCTTTTTTTAGGAACAGTCTGAATTCCTCTTTCTAACAAGTTCATGTTATTACTTGCCAAGTTAATTCTGCTTGAATTTTCTGTTGACAAATCTGTATGTGCTAGTTAAATAGTGATTTTCCTGAGCTATACTGAGTTGCTGGATCTTGTGCTGTTTCATTTCAAAGAAGATAAGGAAGTTGAAGATTCTGTGCCTTTTGACAAAGATAACAGCATGTAAGATTACACACTGCACTTCCTTGTAAACATATACAAAGGTTTCATGTATTCAGTGCTCCTTTTGTTTAGTAGTTTTGTAACAGCTCTTTGTGATGTTGTGTTGTTAAGGTGCAGAGGGATCAACATTGATGTCATACTTTTCAAAGAACCAAATACAGGCTCTGAAGCCAAAAATAACATTCAACACATTAAGGGACTTGCAGTGTCCAGTGTTAGAAAGTAATGAACTCCAAGGAAAGCCAGATGAGTCCTGCAGTACAGAGGAACTGTTTGAATGGCTAGGTGCTGTCTGGAATCAAGTTAGCTTGTGAGTATTTCAATTTGTTTGATTTTTAAATATGTTTTAAGTAAGGAAAGCCACAATTTATTTTAAGGAAGAGCTAAATAAGAAAGGCATATTTCTTTAAGTGTGAAGTCTGTTATGCACTTAAATGTTTGTTATGAATCTTGAATAACTTTTCTGTGGTTTTGGGGGTACACATGTGTACCGGTGCTTGTGTAATGCTGTTTCGGATTTATGACCAAAACAATGTTGGTAACACAGGGATGTTTTAGCTATTGCTGAGCAGTGCTTACTTACATGGCCTTTCCTGTTTCTTATGCTGCCCGGCCAGTGAGTAGCCTGGGAGGGAACACAGCCACAAGAGCAGACCCCAGGTGACAGAGGGATATTCCATACTATATGGTGACATGCTCAGCAAAAAAATCTGGGGGAAAGAAGCAGCTGGGGGGAACGTTTGGAGTTACAGGAATTGTCTTCCCAAGTCACAGTTACACAAGATGAGGCCCTGCTTTTCTGGAGATGGCTAAATGGTCTGCCTGCCGATTGGAAGTAGTAAATGAATTCCATAGTTTGCTTCGTTTTCACATGCAACTTTTGCTTTACCTATTAAATGGTCTTTGTCTCAACCCACGTGTTTTCTCACTCTTACCCTTCTGATTCCCTCCCCCATCCCACTAGGGAGTGAGTGAGTAGCTATGTGGTGTTTAGGTATTTACTAGGGTTAATCCACAGCACTATGACATCTTGTGTATTAATTACAGAATCACAGAATCATAGGGTTGGAAGGGACCTCTGGAGATCATCTAGTCCAACCCCCCTGCCAGAGCAGGGCCACCTTAGAGCAGGTTACACAGGAACCCATGCAGGCGGGTTTTGAATGTCTCCAGAGACAGAGACTCCACCACCTCCCTCTCTGGAGACATTGCTTGGCCATTAGTTGGTTCAGTATTAATTTACATGATATACATAGACACTACTTGTTTGGTACAGTTTTTGATTACTCAGACTTACTGTAGAAGATCTAAAGTATGTTTTAGTTGTTTTGTTGTTTGTTTTTTATTTCCAGAGACAACAAATCATCTAGCTTTTTATCAACCTATTGCTGTCCTCAGCCCAACACAGTGGTGGAAAAAGCTTTTTTGTGTACAATCACAGGCTTTATAATTCCTGAGAAGATAATTCATTTATTGGAGCAGCTATGGTAAGGGCTAACAGAAATACCTTACTAAAACATTTGTACTCTTAACACTTTTTAATTTTTAGAATCACTTTTAAATACTTTTCAGTAGTGCTGTTGGAGCACAATACACAAAACCGAAGACTTTCTTTTTTAATTAGGAAATGAGCTGGAAGCTTAACGGTGGTATAAAAAAGCAATAAACAGTTTTGGATACTTCAAATGAGAATGCCTGCTCTGTATTCTAGTAATGATTTTACTTTTTATCTTAATTTCTAAGAAACAGTGGCTCTACTGAGCTCCACATTTTTCAAATTCCCTATGAAAATCAGACGCCCTTAAATATGTTTGATGTAGCATTTTTAACTACTGATGGAAAATATGGAAAATATGATTGAAATCCCTTTATGATACCAAAAAGAGTATCACAAGGTACTTCAGGGTTATTATGCCATTACAATAAATTAATTTATAGTGAGTTTTTTGAATGCTGTGTTGTAACTTAGGGCACTGGATAGTGGCGGCCAGGGTAGCTGTCATTCTAATTCAGTACCAAACTACATGATACCGGTGTGTCATGGATCAGTGTAGTAACTGTTTGTATTGTATATTAATGCTACTGATAGCAAATTCTGGTAGCTCCTTCCTGCATGTGTGAGACAAGTCTTAAAGTACCTGGTGGCTAACAATTTTAGCACTGACTCATGACAATATTGCTGTTGCTTTGTCTGGAATATGATCATTACTCTGAGCAATTTTAACATGTTATGCAGAAAGCCTCTGTAAGCTAGCGTTGGAACACAAATTTCCTTGGCTTTTATTCTCTACTTTAAAGAGCAGTGGATAATGTCTGGCTTTGATTATTTGTAATCCATTTCCTTTCTGGTGGTAAAAGTATTTGTGTCAAGCATGGCCTGAATATGTTTCTTCCTCCAGCATCTTTTTTGCCCTGATAGCAACTGTTCTCAGTAAATGTTCTATTTTCTGAAAGGCAGTGCATGCTGTAGGAAATTCAGAACAGCTACTTTACAACTTAGAACTTTTTCTAATTACTGTAACTTGCAGGTTTGCCATGTCTAAAAGTATGGTAGGAGTAATCAAGAGTCAGTCTTATTTAATATCCTGATGTCTTCTGATAAAATATTTTCTTTTGAATTTATTTATTATGTACTAAAGCAGGGGTTTTTTTAACTGTTAATTATGTATTTTCACTAAAGTGCCTGTGTTTTTGATTTTTTAAAATAAATTTATTTACTTTATATTGTATACTTGAACATGCTGTCTGTTCCATTCTAATTATTGTCT
This sequence comes from Rhinoptilus africanus, assembly GCA_013400135.1. Taxonomy (NCBI): domain Eukaryota; kingdom Metazoa; phylum Chordata; class Aves; order Charadriiformes; family Glareolidae; genus Rhinoptilus; species Rhinoptilus africanus. The sequence goes on along the minus strand of VXBO01010729.1, from coordinate 90,527 downwards.
ATGTTGTTTTCTTCCTTGCAGTTCCTATTTTGGTGAACCAAAACTGGCATATTGGCTGACCTTAACTGTGCATGGCTTTGCAGACAGCCCTGTTTCCTGGAGAGAAAGTGAACATGGTTTCCACAAGGGAGGGGAGAACTTGTACAACTTTGTAATTTTTAGAAATCTGGACTACTGGCTTCAGATGGCTGTAGGAACTAATGATGATTGTCCTCCATAAAGCTATATCTACAGAAGAAGTTTTCTAATAATCCCATGCTACTGTATAGAAACGTAGTAAGATAATTTTTATAAAAGTAACTAGGTAACAAGTTAAGTACTAAGAGGCTGTATATGTTTTTCCATTATTTATAGCCCTTAAAGGATGACCTACAATGGAAGAAATGGATTTTTGTTTCTTCACTGTCATACAGTGCATTCTGAAAGACTTCACAATTCTAGCTTTAAGAAAAATGTATGGTTTTGAGAGTTTAAATTCTCAGGAATTGACTGTAAGTGGTTTCCTTTTATCCAAGAGTAATTTTGGAATTTGAAAGTTAGCTTTACAGATTGCTAGCTAAAATATTTGGGGAAAAGTTCATTTGGGGTTTCAGTGTTTTATTTCTTTACATTAAAGTTCTGTAGAACCTTCAAATTCATGTCTGAGATATTTCAGCCTTCGTGGTGGCAAATAAAAAAAGTGTTCTCCATAATTTGGTAGGGGGGAGGGGATAAAAGGTAAAGAGCAAGGAGGTATGTGACAGTGGGAGGAGCACCCATTGAACACAGAAAAAGTAAAGGCTTACTGAACTGCTTTTTTGATTTTACAGATCTCGGTTGTTAGAAATAAGTTGATTTTTAACAGTGATGCAAAAGGCTGCTGCTTGCTCTCTTAATTGACATCCACACACTCACACCCCCCCCCCAAATACCTCCTTTTAAAAGTAGCTTGTGGTTCTTGCTTACAGGACAACTCGTGGAGCAAAGATTTCACTGTCATGATATTTCAGACACATTTCTGGGAAGAACTCCATGGACGTACCCTCAAACCATGCAGTTGAAGTGAGACAGGTTTTGTTAAGAATGATCAGTATTGCTGAGAACACTGGCAGCTATAAAGAATCCAGGTTAACTCCTGTTGAAATTCATGAAAGGTTGTATGGTGGTTTGGGAGGGAGCGGAGATGGCCTTTATTTGGGTTTTGTTTTATGGAGTGGGTATGTTATCATTAAAGTACCAATGCAGTGCTAAAATGGAAGTTGTTGACTTGATGGAGCGAGAGAGTGTTAGTGGAAGTTAGGGCATGGCTGTGGTGGAAACATCATTATCTCCTATCAAGATGAGTGGCACAAAAAAGCAGAAAGCCCATGGGAAGCAGTTAAGCTTTCTTTTTTTTTGTCTGTCTGTTGTCTCTTGTCAGTGAGGAGAAGCATCCTGGATGATTTAGTTGGATGGTGTTTGTCATACACCTCCACTAAACATAACCCCATTTGCTGAAGTTTTGTTATGCATTTCATGAACACAACTCTGACAAATCAGTGAACAATTTTCTAAATTATTACATTATTTTTCAAAATTATCTTGCCATGAGATGTTCCTAGTAGGTTACCAGTAGCAGGAGCGTCACCTTGTTTACGTGTACATAGACTCGCATGATCACAAACTGAATGGACAAGAGTCTGGGAAAGTTCTTGGCTTGACACTTGACTAGGAAATATTTAACAAGGCCGGCTCTAACATTGTGTTTCATTACTATGCATCAGTGCAAATGGCTTCAGTTGTTGGCTAAAGTCTGCTTTTGAAAGTGTCTGTTGAGGGGTTATGCCATGTGTCAACTGTCACAAAAGAGACTAGTAACCAGAAGAGTCTTCCTTTTTCCCCTTGATCAGAAGGTCTCTTAAAAAAAAAAAAGCTTGAGCATTTCCTGGAAGTTAGACCTGCAGCAAAAGTTCTAACACAAAGTTAAAAATGTTACATCTTTATGAAAAGTTGATGAAGTTTGTAGCCACGAATGTGCTCATCTTTCTGTCATATTCTAGTAAAACTAAGTGCCACAATGTGTATACGTGCACACAAACAAGTATAACACATACTGTTTGAAAAAAACCTATCTGGCATCTAGAAGTAAGAATCTTGTATTGGTGAGTTTGTTTCCCTTATTAACTGAGAAAAGGGAGTGAAATCTTATGCATATGCTTCGCACTGCTCCCAGCAGGAGTGGAGCAGCTATTGGCCTCGGCTCTGAAATGTCAGCAGTAGGACCAGGTGAGGTGATTTTTTTCTAATTGGCACCTGGCTGCAGACCACTTTGGGATCATTGATGATGCAGCTGCTGCAGAAGTGCTGGTGAGTAGACTGTGACAACCTCACTGAGACAATTCTGGAAGGCAAGCCAAGAAGCAGGCTTTTCAGCTCTATCAGTTCTACGCGGCATGTGAGTATTGAGGTTAATCTTTTATGGATATCTAGGGAAATCTCATCTGATTGGTCAACAGTTCCCTTTGCCTCCTATCTACATAGGCAAGGGACTGTAAATATTTCTCAAAGCTTAGTGTTATAGGTAGAGTCATTTGGCTATACTGCTTCCTACAATCCCTAGTTGTCTTCTAGTGGTTGTTTAAAATGGCTTTTCCAACTAAGGAAGGGATTAAAATCCTGTCTGGATCTTGCAGCTTACTTACTTGAGGTGCTGAGGTGATTTCTGGCTTTTCTTTAAACCTGTACAAAATATCATTAAAAATCTTGTGCTGGTAATAGTTGCTGCAGTTGGTCTACATCTGTGAGATGATACTGCATTAACCAAATCCATGCTTTCCTAGCAAGGTCCGATGGTGTGGCTGCTACTTAGGATGCTGGCTTTCCTGTGCTTGCTGGGCTTTGTAGTTGCACAGAAGAGAAATGGGGGGTGTGGGGGGGCTGTGTGGAGTTGACTTCTTTCTTACCACCTGCAAACAACTATGACCTGAGGGAAGATTTTCCTGGGATGAGGGACAACAGCCTGTTCCCTACAGTCTGTAAGGACAGACAGAATACTCTGTCTCCCCAGGAGACTCCCAAGCACGGGGTAGACTTGCTGAGAAAAGGAACAGGGATGCATCGCTTGCATCCTTGGGGAACAGGTTATGAAGGAAGAGCTGAGACTGGGCCAGGTGGGCGGTAATTCAAGGAAGAATTGGGCAGGGCACATGAGGTAGAGACACAAAAAATTTGCGTGAGAATGAGAGATGGCTGCTGGTGGTGTTCTTGCCCTTGGTGCCTGCCTGGGAGGACAAGAAAATGCAAAACGTTCTGCAAAAGTGATGGGGAGCAGCTGTGCACCAGCTGCTTCTGAGATCAAAGGGCTGAGTGCTTACTGAGAAGCTTTGCCTGTGGGGAGTGTTTTATCTACCATGGGGAAGGAGAGCCAAATATCTGAATGCAGAGACAACCTAGGGCAAGCTGGCTGCATGAGGAGTAGAGGGTTTTTTTTTTTCCTGGTATGCGGATAGACATAACACACTCCTTGAAAGCTAGGGAACTGCTCTGCTGTAACCTCAGCCATTCTACTGAGCTGTGCATTCCTGCCTCTCAGCTGGTGAAAGGAAAGGGAATTTTATTGAGAGGTTACTGGGGGGAGGGCGGGTAGCAGAACCAGCTGGGAATGGGATCATGTGCTTTTCCAGCCACATGTTCCAGTAAGTGGTTATGTGTATTCAGAAATTGGTGGGTGTGTAACAAATAGAGAAAAAACATTCCTATTGACAGGGGGGAAAAGCTGAGGCAGTTGGATAGCGTGTGTTACGCAAAATCACTCTAAATAGAACATACTTGCCTTTTTGGTTTGCTGATGTTGACTGGGTCGGGAACCTGTCTGGAGAAATAAAGGTATGTGTCCCTTAATGGCAAAAAATGGAGCCTGACCATGGTGGTCTTATTTTGTGTCTGCTAGTGTCTATTAGCGTGGGGGACTCTGAGATAGAGAAACGGGTGAGAAAAAGAACTTTCACTATCAGGACAGATTCTAGAGGTGCTGTGGTTGCAGAGGGAAAGCAGCAGGATTTGGCATGTCTTGCATCTGGGGAATGCAGGAGAGAGAAGGAGGAGTGCTAATCTAAGGCTGCTTGAAAGGGAGGTGACAGGGTTTAATGGAAGGAGAAGCGTAAGCTTTGTTTTGGCTGCATCATGCCGTCCTTTACTGGTGAATATCCATTTGGGAGAGGCTAGCCAAGATGTAGAGTTGAATGTCTGGAAACCAGCCAACAAGAAAACAGGTTCATACATCATCAGCCTGGGGATTGCACAGCAATTGTGGGAGTGAGGGAGATTGCTCAAAGATGCACTATGTTTTTGTTGGAAATAATTTGCGTGCTTTTATTATTTCTTCCCACCGGCTGCCTTCTTTTGGTATATCTGTAAGGTTTCTGAGAGCGTTACAGAAACACCAAAGATTTAAAACTGTCCTGAGATAGGTTAGATGATGTTGATATTGCTGTTAATTGCAATTAGCGATTGGGCTGCTCACCCAGTGCTGCAGAGGCAGTGTGGTGTTTTGCACATGTAGAGAGTGCCTCTCCTACAACTACTGCAAAAATAAATAGGTAAGACAGATAAAAGGTAACAAGGAAAATAAGAGCTTAGAGGAGTATTTCTTTTCCCCCTCTCATGGGAGGTGCATAGCAAATCAGTGTCTGACCTGGGATTAGAATGAAGGCTTTTTGTAGCTAGTCCAGTACTCTAGCTACTAGATTATAGTTCCTCTGATGCTGTTAATTAAAGATTAATGCATGCAATTGACTTCAGTATTTCTTTGTGTGGTAGCTACACTGGAACACGCTTGAACTGTTTCTCTTAATCATTTTTATTCACAGAATAGAGCTTAAAGGGCAAAACCAGAGACTAATTCCATCAGTGGGCTATTAAATAACCACCTTCTGAATATTAACGAGAATTTCAGGAGTACCTACTATAAACTAAGGCAACTTTACATAAATGAGTGGCCTCTGTTTCATCCTTGGAAGCATCTTCCAGCACTGCTTAAAAATATTTGTTTTAATACAGCCATATACAGGAGCAAAACCAGGGAGCTAAAGTGACTTGAGCAGTTTTCAGTTTTCCATAGAGCAAGGTGCAGGGTGCCTTGGCTTTGCCAAGTTTCTTTTAGCTGGCTTTATCTTTTACTTGGGTAACTGAAGAATATCCCAAGGAGATGGTACGTGCTGTTCTATCCCCCCACTGTCAAATATAGATAACCACTGATATTAGTAGTATTGTTGTTAACATCTAAGCCAGATATCTAGGTTCCCTTGATACCAACAATCTTTCTTCATCATATGCCAGTAGGGTTGCAGAGAATGCAAAGGGACTAAGTTCTATTATGCGATTGCAGGTGAAAAAAAGCATCTTCACTGATTTATCATGAAGACAAGTATTTCTAATCTTTGTCACTGTTGAAGTTTGTGCCTTTCTTCAGTGTTACCAAATTAAATATGGATTTTTAAAAGGATATAGCTTAAGGCTCTACAGGAAGCTAGTGCTATTACACCGCAATCTTCAAAACTTCTTGTACTTTGGCTCTGGGATAAAAACCTTAGTGAACTAGGCACCACATTGCCAGTGGGACAACACCGATTATGATTTATGAAGAGAGGTTTCTTCTTCATTATTGAAGCAAGTTAAGATTTTAAATGTTCAACTTCTGCAGCGCTAGCACAAAACCAGGCAGTGATATGTTGGTCCTTGAGCCTGTTTTTCAGTTAGATACGAAATCCAGTTTTAGAGCTCCTGGTGTCAGAACAAGATGATGTAGCCACATAAACTTATTTAAATATGTGCTCAAATATTTTTATAAGCTTTATGACAGCTGGGTATTGTTTGTTTTCCCATAGTTGGCACTGATTTGACAGAAGGGTGATTGTGTGTTCCAGATGTCATTGAAATTTGTGCTACTGTTCAGGGTGTTGTGACTTGTATCTCTCGTGTTAAATACTGTGGAATCACAGTCTGAGACACATGGAACCTCTGTACCCGTGCTGATATTAAAGGTCAATAAGAATAGCAGGCATTTAGCAATTCAGAGTAATGGGTGCCTTGGCTAGATGATTAAAGGTATTCTTGTGACCAGTATGGGTTTGTGAGGTCCATGAATTAAGTCTTCAAAATGACATAGGCACCTTCAGGTTAGATCTGTAAAAGCAGTGGTGCCTATGTCATTTTGAAGACTTGTAAAAGACTTTTGAAGATCTGGAAGAGCAGAGCAGTGTGGTGCCTACTTGTAGGCAGGTAATTCCCCAATGGCATTAACAGCCTTCAGACTGGATACCCAGTACTGCAAAGCGCGTTTACTCTTGCTCTCAGAAGAGAGATCAGAAAAGTCAGCATTTGAAGAAGTGAGCTATCTACACTTGCTGGTAGACAATGTGAAGGACTACAGTGCACCTAGCTCAGCCTGCTCTGATGGATGTGAGGGTTTGGGGTTGCTTTTTTGGGGGGAAGGGGGGGGGTGCCACTTGAGATAGAAAGGCAAGGTTGCCTGAAGAGCTGTGGTAGAGACATATGGGGTTTTCTTATAGCTCTGATAATAAATTGCTGGGTGACTTTCTACAAATAACTTCGCAGTTTTGTGCTGCTCTGACACTTTCCCATTCAATGCAACAGACTTAGAGATGCCACTTGCTTTGTAAAGCGCCTTGAGAGAGCCATAGGTTATCTTTTAATGTTCACAGAATTTACTTCAGAACCTAGAATCGTCTCTTCACATCCATTTGACTCTGAAGACTGCTGATCACAGAGGAGTGGTTTTGACCGGGGCTCCGGGGCAAAACAAGTCCTATCTTTCCTCTCCCTGCCTGGAGGGCGATGCAAGTGAAGGAAGCGGTGTGGGGTTTACTCTGCCTAAGGCAAGACTGTAATGTACTGGAAAACATGACTCCATTTAGTCAGCTGCATTGTAGAGAACAGAGGGATGAAGGGTAACTAAGGGTAACATGAAGCTTTTTGGGTATTTATAAAAATGTGAAATGGCTTTTCTTGTTAAGAGAATGGTTGTACATCATTACAGGCTACAAAAGCAAAGTGGGAACATGCTTTCCAAATCAGGAGGAGAGCAATCCTTAGCAATTGCTAATCTATTTATGTTCCAGTCATGCTCAGAGTGTGGCTTTGAGGTCTGAAGCTCTTGTAATTGCCTGGAATATGTCACTCTGCAGCAAGATTCATTGTTCTGCTCTCCCCAAGAGGAAAGCTGAGATTCTTAGCTGTAGGACTTTCCTTTCAATTGAGCAGAGAGACATGGCTAAATTCCCATGTATTGTTTTGTTGAAACACTATTAATTATGGCTTCCATTATAAGCATGTCAGTCCTATGCAATCTAGGCAGAAATTGATGCATTTGGTGGGAAGCCTCCAGAGCTTTATTTTGGAGATTATACATGAGTTTTAGGAGCCAGGTTTTGATCCCTGTTGATACAAGTCCCTTAAACTTTGCAGGATCAGTAGGGTGCTTGTTTGGTTCCCTGACTTCTCAAAGGGTCAAAGACTTAATTTTTTTCTTTCCTTTTTCTCAACTTCTTGCTGCCAGGTTTCCTTTGCTATTCCCCAAGCAATGCTCAAAATATTTAGCCATTGAGCCCAATTAAATGAGAGTAAACTCAAAGCTCTGTGCCTCGCCTGAAGATTTAGAAGGGGGCAAGATTCAGCAGGGATTGAAGGCAGTTTGAGGAAGCTCTGTGAGGTGTGGCTTCAAAAAGGCTAACAGCCTAACCTTACCCACGTTACTTTGCATGGGAACCTCTCTCCTTTGTGCCTTCCCTTGAAGAGAAGGGAGTGCATTTCTAAATAGCGAAGAATTCCTGTAGTTTCCTTTCAAGTCCCCAAGGTGTTGTTGGCCGTGGGAACCTCTCTATATAGCTCCTATGGAACCAGTAGTTTGGAGCGTAGCCATGACACTTCCGTGTAAGAAAGCACACATGCTCTGTGTAAAACTCTTGACCGCTGTTGGTAGACTGAGTGGAAAAGCCAATTTTTATTCTGTAGATTTATTTCTTTTGTGAATGACAATCTACGCTGGCTTTTCCTCCCTGGGAGCTGAAAGTGGAGTTGCTGCTAAGTTTCAACTAAATGAGCCTTTCTTTAGATCCAGATGCTGTTCTCCCTGCACCTTCTTTAATGCATGGCTTATCAGGTGAATTATATGCTGAGGACCTCTAAGGGAGCGGAGCTGCGAAGAAAATATCTTTCTTCATGCCTGTGAGAAGGTAGGTCTGCTCCATCCAGGACTGCTTTGGTACTTTATGGTCTGGAGCAGCTCACTCTTTCTTACTCCAGTATGTATTGGATTGGTTCAGAAAATTCGAGTGCTCCTGGATTTACTGCCATCTGTTTCCAAAATTGTTCACTGTGCTGGAACTGAGAAATCAGACAGGGACGTGGGCTTTGCTGCAGGCGGGGGGCCTGCTCAGTGCTCTGCTTGCCCAGCCCAGCCCTGCCCTTGGCCAACAGTCGCCACAGCCTGTGTAGATGAGCAAGCAGGATTTGCTTCCAGGGAATACACACTGTGGAGTTCTTGGCCTCTCTTCTGGAAATATAGTCTGACAACCATCATCTGGACAGAAAGTCCTCAGCACTGAGAGCTCACTCTTCTGTTTAAGTCACAAGTGGTATACTCCAAGATGGTGTGTGCTTGTTGAGGTGTGTTTTTCCCCTCGGAGATCAGTCACTTCAGAAATACCTGCTATTTTCTGAAAGACCCCAAAAAATGTGATTTGGAAACAAAGTTAAGGAGTTGAAAAATGCAGTGGTAATACAGGACAGATTTTTGGCTGAGGCTTTTTTAATAGCATAGAAATTGCTTCCTCAAGTAGATTTTGTCCAAAATGTGGTAGGTGCTTATCCCTGTAACTTGTGAGGACATGATAGAAGCACCTTGGGTTCTTAAAAATAGAGTGCCAGCTCATACAGTTACTACTATAAAATGGCTGTGGTCGCCCCCTTCATCCCTCTAGATTCAATTTCAATAAAAAAGCCAAAGTGGATAAAGAAGAAAACTAGAAATTGGTCTTGGACTGAGACTATGCATGAGAAATTTTGCCTTGGATCTTCTAGATAGTAATATAGAAAAAGAATACAGTATTTTAAGACTAAGTTGAGGCTCTGATGTGTTTTTTTTCCTCCCAACTCAGAGTCTTCTGAGCAGAAGAGGACAGAATGTATTAAGATTTCAGTGCAAATAGAGAACCCTCATGTTCTTCCATAGTGTACTGAATTTGGTAAAAACGTGGTTTTTTCTTCCCATTGAACAAATAGCTTACTGTGCTGAAGACCTCTAAGCATATTTAGTTTTATTCCATTTGCACTCAGACAAGGTGACATACTGCCCTATTCCAAGAGAATATCTACAAATACCAGAATCTGTGCAAAAATCAAGAAACTTAGCAGTATTGTAATAAGCCCTCTTGGTTTCTTGCCCTTTTGCAAGGATGACAAGGAAAAAACCCGCTTGATAAATGCCTATGAAAGGCATTTAAATTATTTTGTTAGACTATCTGCAAGTATGCTGGCTTATATTATGCTATTGTGGATGGTATGATGTGGTGATGGTGGCCACTAGAGCTGCATCCTCTCATCGGTTCTGAGCTGTTCTGTGTGACCCTGAGCAGGGGCATATTGAGTCAGATTTTTCAAAGAATCCTGTTTCCATTTAGAAGCAGAAGTAAGTAGCAGCCTTCTTGTAGACTTGACTTCACTGATCTTTAGGGTGCTTTTTTTTTTTTTTTCTAACTCCCACAGATGTTTCACTGTGTCTGTAGTTTGAAAATTACTACACTCACTTTTATTACAGAGGGGATAAAGTTGACTCCTGCTGTCTAAAACCCTGCCTGCATGAACTTTCTAGGTGTTCTCAGTGATTCGGTATCAGTAGTAGCAAATTTAGAGGGAAACAGTGCAACTTCTGAGAACTTCACTGAATTTCTAACCAGTTCTCATACTGAACATAAAATGCCATAGTCTGTGGGGGAAAAAGTGACTGTCTCTACCTTCCAGTGCTTCCAATCTTTAAAAAAAAAAAATGGAGAAAAGTGGTAAAGTAGCACAAAAGATTTTGCTGTTACTAGAGGAGAAAGATGCACTTTGGAGTGTTTCCCTCAAGCCAGTGCTTTCCAACTTGATTGGCAGTTCATAAACAAGGTTCAGAAGTTTGTCCTTGTCCCCATGGTACTGTGGTTAGACATGTAGCCTGCTATCTTGTGTCCCTGTAGCCGTTCTGAGGGTGTTATTATCAGCAGAATAATGTCCTATTTACCAGGTTTTGGAGGTATTGGGGACTTACCAAAAGGATCTGTCACTCCTTATTTTTCTTCTTCTCTCCCAACGGCGTCTGGCTTGCCTTGGTGATGGAAAAGGTTGGTACATGGAAAATCCCGAGATTGACTGTCAAGAACAGTCACAGTTTGAGATAGTGAAAACCAGTTTCAAGATATTGTAAAGAGCTAGGGGAATCTTCCTGGGAAGGGAATTGAAGCCAACCAAAGAGAAGTCTGGACTATTAAATTAATTAGCCTGTCATGAGGTTTTTGAAAGCAAAGATGGAGCTCTATTAGCGTGTTGGCTTCATGGCAAGTGAGAGCTGGCTGGAGCCTGCTCATCTGCATGTAGTTTTGGGATGAATTAAAGTCTTAAAGCCTGTGGGTTTTGTTGAAAAATGACATTTTGAAAGAGGCAAGTTGGCTGCTAGGAGTCGGAATCAAAACAGAGCCAAAATAAGCTTCATATTTCTTAATGCCCATGTCGCTGTGAAGTCCAGACTTTCCCAGATGATGTACAAATGCACAAGGACTGAGCATTGTGAGCTGCCAGGTTTTACTGAGAGAGGGGAAAGGAAAATAAACTACAGTTGTCCATTATGTAAATACACGACAGGTATGAAGAAGACTGAGTTAATTCAGACCTGATCATGTTTATGAGGGAAGGGATAAGACAGCTGTAGGATAAGAAAAAGAGGTAGGGATGTGAGTAAACTGAAAACTCAGACTATGACTTCAGTGTTTGGCACAGGTCAGAAGAATAAATAAAGCACTGAGATGGTAGGGGGCAGGGAAAAGAGAAGTGTCAAGAGCAGCATAAACAGGGAGTCTCGAGCCAGCATGCTGTGCATTGTGTCAGTAGGCATCAAGCTGGATTTGTGGGAAAGACGGATAATGGCTAAAGAAGCAAAAGGGTTTGAATGGAGGGGACCAAAAGATTGCTGTGCTCCAGTCATTTTTGTACTCTGGTATGAATCGGATGCGGCTCCATGGGACTTCAAAGAGGAATTCTGACGTAATGCTGAGAGAGAAATAGGCTTTCTTTTTATTAGAAAAGATGCAGATTAGATAAAATTGTGATTTATATGATTCCATGTATGTGGGGAGCTGACATCAAGGGCTGAGAAACTGACAAATTAAAAGGCCCCAGGAGAAACAGAACAGGATCCCAAGGGACTGCTTATTCTCTCCTGATACAAAATGATCATTAAGGAAGATAAACTTACTAAAATTAGCTAGTACATATAATTTGGGGCAGATTGTAGCCAACGTTGCTCATGACCTACTTCATGTATGTGTGAATGGGAGATTAGGAGCCTAAATGCCTTAGGATCTTTAACGCCATGTAGTAGCAGCTACGGGTAGGTCAAGCTAGAAGGGTGCCAGGCGTCCTCCATTGGCTTTGTGTTCCTTTTCCTGCTGTTGCTGACCTCTGCAGATGGTGGATAGCTTTACACGTCCTCATGAAGAGCTATTCTGAGCATGGGTGAAGGTCTGCTTCAAGGTTGCCCTTGGGTAAAGGCAACAGAGCAGAGAGAGATGCAGGGTGTTAAATATGTGTCTGGATACAGTACTGATCCGAAAGGCAGGGAAGGATATTGTGCCCAGCCTTTCAGGGGCTCCTGTTTCATGTGGCTCCTGCCCCTTCCCTCAGTAAACCCGAGCAGCACCATTTTTTATAATTTTGTATTTCCATACAATTTGATCAGGGAGCGCATAGTTCCTGCTAAAGAAAGAAAACTACTGTTCAGATTAACTCTTTCTAAGCAGGAAAAGCCTATGCAGATCAAATAGCAATGCAAAATCATTGCATTGTTCCACCTCATGTTTAAAAAAAATATTATTTATGTTTACAGTGCAGGACATCAAGTAAAGGATACCTGGTATCTACCTCTGGAGTTCCTAGAATTGCTTGTGAAAGTTTCCCCATCACATGTAATCTTGGACCAAGAATCTTTAAAGTGAAGATCCTGAAGCTGTGCCAGCAGGCCCTGTTTTGTAGTTTTATGAATGCTTCTAATCGTCTCAAGTGCTGAATTCAGAAATTTCGCTGGAACAATGCTGGGTCAGTATGACAGCGGGATAAAATTGTGTTTAGAGTTGTTTTGATACAAAGGTAATAGGGTGACATGTTAGTGAAACGTTAATAAAAAGCGAAAAAAGAAAACTTACTGAAAAGAATGTGGTTAAAACTCTGAAGATGGGCAAAACCTTGTAAATTTATTAAGTTGTCCATGCAGAATATACATGTAAAGACAGCACATTATGCATTTTGTGTGCACAAATACCTGTATACGTATCATGTATATATTTAAAATAAGTGATTTTAAAAATTTAGATCTAAGCAGGATTTATTTCCCTCTTGCTTTTACTGACAGCTGTGTGTCTAACCCTCATGGTTACTGCCAGAAATAGCAAACTTCAGCAGAACTACTGTCTTAGAGCACAGGTTTATTAATTTACAGAAATAAAAAAAGTAGGGATGGGGGAAAACCTGTAGCTAAGATTTTTGAAGAGTTGGAGGTTGTTTTGCTTTGCACCAGGGCCATGTAAACTGTAATGTGCTTGTCAGTTAAACTGGTTTGGGGTTGTTTACCTATTCTGGGCATCTAGCCAGCCTAACTTACAAAACTGCAATTATCATGATTGTTAGGAATAGTTCCACTTCTTCCCTCGGATTTCTTCTGCCTTGCTTCTTTTCTTCTTCAAGGAAGTCTTAAATTTTCCTGTCGGTTCTGAGGAGACCCTAATTTTCCCCTTAGGGGTTCCCGCAGAGACACAGAGTCGCAGAGGCTCTCCGACAAATCTAATCTTTCCGCAGAGGCAGCAACAAGGAAGAGTGTAATTCCTCAGGATCAAATCCCTGCTGGCCTCAACCAACAAAGCTGGGTCTTGCTGCTAGGAGACCCATGGTGCTCAGGGTTTTTTAATTTTATGGGTTAACACAGAATTTCTAAATATACATCTAATATGAAGGCTGTGGGGCTTTGGCATTCGCATCGTTCCTCATTTGTGGCCACACGGTTTCTGTGTCGGTTGACAGCAGTTGGTCAGTGAACGCTTTTGAAGTATTTTGATGCCCCTTCACAAAACACGAATCGAAAGGCAAGAACTGGCACCAGGTGCTGGCCACCCAGCAGCTTTTTGACTGCAAGTCCTGTGAGGTACCCATGGTTTGAAGGCTCCCGGGGAGCACAGTGTTTCCTGCGCTGTTGCCTCCGGCTTCACAGTCTTCAGGAGGAGTAATAAGCTGTCTGGCTCCTAGAAAACTCCTTTCCAGCTCTTTCCAATTTGCTGCTGTGGCTAGATGTAGAATGTGGATGGCTTTAGTTACCAAGGAGAGCATGTTGGAAGGTGCAATTTCACGTTGCTGGTGTGAGCTCAGGTCGCAGCTTCCTTGTTGAGAAAGCCTGCGAGGTGGTGATAGTGTGTTGATCTAGTGGGGAAACCGGGCGAGTCTGTAATCTTAGCGATGTTGTACTCTGCTGTTTTATCATCAGTGATTTGCAGGGTCAAGTATGGCAGGAGTCCAGGCACTGGCGCATGGAGGCCTTTGCATAGCTCTTTGAACAGAGGTCCTGTTGTGCACGGTAGGAAAAACAGATGTAAAAGATCTTTAATCTCAGCTGTCATCCTCGCAGAGGAGCTGTGCCTCTCTTCCGTGTGTTTCGTGTAGGTTCTGGGTGGGATGCTCTGATTCTTCTTTGCCCGTGCAAGTGGTTTCAGTTTGTGAGGAGGCGGTGGTCTGAGAGAGAAAATCCAGCGCTTATCTCGCTTGTGCCTTGTACAGCTGGGCTGCCGTGTCTTCAGTGATAACGTGTTTCTGGGGAATGTGCCGTCCGGCCTTGCCATTAGTGCTGGAGCTTTTCTCAGGTTGCAGCTGCTCTTCATGAGTATGAACTTAACCGAGCACCAGGAAAGTCAAAGGTGGGGAAATAATGATAGTATGTCGGGTTATTGTCTGGTCAGAAGTTTTCCATCAGGGAATTTCCTGGATTCAAACCAACTTCTTGGGGTATACAACTCTGCTGAAGATTTCTGAAGTCTCTGAATGTAAGGCTGGGGACTCTGGGCATGTCTTTTTTTTAGATGCTGCAAAATTACATTTATTTTCAGCCAACCAACCTCTCTCAGGGACTTCTGGAAAATTTTTATATGGCTTATTTGTTTAATTATTATATGTATTACTGTTACAGACTGCTGTATTACTTATTTATTTGGTTTTGAAAGTTCAGTAATCAAAATCAACTTACCAGAGAGGGAACTGAAAAAGAGCGATCTTAAGTGACAGCGCTGAGAATCACTGATAACTGGTTCAGTGGCAAAATTATGGTTTTTATGCCTCAAGAGTGTCAAGAGCTGTCTGGACGCAGTTGTGCCACACCTCTTGTTCAGGAAGTTTTTTTCCCAAAGTATTAACTTATTGCGGGAGCATTGGGTGAACCTATCCCACTCTTAGGAAGTGTAGTGAGGGAACTGAATGGCATTTGATATAGGCTAATTGGAGAGTTCCAGAAACTCCTCACATATTTTCAGGTTTTGAGGTATCTAATAGCATTCTTGTGCACTTAGTTCTTTTTTTTTTTTCTCATTGAAAACTACCTTTTCAACCAATTATGTTTAGACTATTTAATGTCTGTGAAGAGTCTGTTTGCTGAGTCACGATGTCTAAATCTGTAGCAGAATATAAAAGAATAGAGCGATAAAAAACTACTTATCTGAATCCTTGGTAGTGATGCTGGGGGTATCCATTGTAAGGGAACCTGAACTGTAGACCTTGGGGCTGCATCTTTTTCAGGATGAGGTGCAATAGCCTGTCTTCTTGTGCCAGGACTTTTCAAAAGCACTGGGGGTCTGAATTATTTTTTGTTTATTCCACTTCAGAGCTGGGTTATGTAAGGTCTCCAAATTTCCAGCTTTACATCATTAGGACCAACAATTTGCAAAGGTCTTCTGTTGATGGAATTAGAAATAATTCTGCTGCTCCACAGACTAATATAAATAATTTCAGATGTTTATGATTCTAGGGGAAAATAAAACTGTTCTCATGAGCTGAAATAGATTGTCCAAAATGTCCAAAAGATTGTGAAGTTGTTTCCCCTGCTTTCTCCATCGGAATAGCTGTTGTGGTTAATTTTGTTTCAAGAAAATTGATGTCAAGACCTGACTTTTTTCTTTCCCTTCCCTTGGATGCATAGACTTGTTTCATTTCCATCCAGAATGCAATTTTCTGTCAGCATGAATGAACATGTAATTCCTTCAGAAACTTTCAAAAATAGAAGTGTGACTTCAATTATTTCTAGACGAAATATAATGCTGGTTTCACAGATACTTCTGTGAGTTGTTACAGCCCAGGTCTTGAGAATACAAAGTTAAGTTTGCAGACATTTTTGGCATGATTGGTCTTGAGAAGCCTACCAAGAAGCAAGCCAAAAAACTTCTGGTGGACAAGGTGGCTTCCCTTTGCTTTCTTATTTTGATCCCCTAGATTCAAGGGGTCATTGAGTTTAAAAACTCCCAGCTTTGCATTGTTTTAATTTTGTTAACTCTTGTTTAGCATCCAAAAGAATACTTCCTGCACATAAGTTCAGGGTTTATCAGGTTTCCAGCTTCAATCCCCACCACTCTTCCTGAGCATAAGGACTGCAATGGGGCGGCATAGTGGAGAGAAGAAAATGAAGAAATATGGGGATGAATCTCTCTTTTGACATTTGAACATGGTAAGAAAACTACATTATTTTGTCATTTTTACTTTACATTATGTAGTGCAAGCATGATTTCTGTAGATGTGTGTGTCTCGGTTATTCCTGGCTTAGCGGGTGTGGGGTTTTTTTCTTGTGTGGTTTGGGTTTTGTTGTTGTTGTTTTGCTGTGGATTTTTTTTGTTTTTTTTTTTTTTTTAATAATATTGTTTGACTGAAGATCCCGGTCCTACTTGACAAGCTCAGTGAATTCCAAAGACATATTTGTAAGGAGCAGCATCTGCATTTCACAAAAAGTTGCTGCTGGCAGCAGCCAGTTTGCTCAGCATGTGATTTTGTGATTTGGTAATTTTGAGTGGCCTCAGTGAGTGCCTTTTCCTACTGAGACAGATGGTAAAGTGAACTTAGTGAAAAATAATTAATAAAGGGGAGGCAGGGAAGACAATCAGGACTTTGAAGATTGTTTATATTCTAGATTTTGTCTAGCAATCATAATGTTTTTCTGGAGATGGAAGTGTTATCATGAGTGAGTCTTGGAAAGCACCATCTAGGAAATACTGGTTTATTACAGCATTATGAGTTGACTTCTCACCCTGCAGAGTTATGTAGTTGCTCTACAGTGTGTGTTTAGTAAGTTATATCCGGAGGGCATAGTACAGACATGTTACATTGAACCTAAGGCTCTCACTATATGCTGTTCTCTTGAGTAGGCCACATGGTTATGTTTCAGTATGAGTGCCTGTGGCTGGATTACTCTTCAGCTTGATTGATTGAGGCAGATCTTGGAAAAAATGCAAAATTTCAAGGAGCAGCCGAGGACAACACAATGTTTTGCGATGTAAAAGGCATGCTTTTTTTTTTAAGCCTTGAAATACTGTTTATCCTTGAATAAACAAATAAATCCTTTTTATTTATGCTTTTTAACAGACAGAGTAAAGGATGAACACTGTCTTACTTGAAGCACGTGAGCTGATCTGTACTTATCTCTGTTTTGGGTGATTTGGTGCCATCCAGCACAAGATGTTGGGTTCTCAAAGACTAAAGCATGTAGTATTGCAGAGCCTGATGAGCCCACAGGTGGTTTGGTGGATGATGACTGGATAGTTGGAAAAATGAATGAAAGTGGATTGGGGTTTTTTTTGTGTGTGGTGGATTTTGTTGGGTTTTTTTTCTTTTTCTTTTTCTGGAGAGTGGTTGAGCTTGGAAGGTACCTCTGGACGTCATCTGGTTCCACTCCCCTGCTCAAGCAGAGCCATCTAGAGCATGTCACCCAGGACCACGTTCAGAAGTTTGTATATCTCCAAGGATGGAGGCTGCAGCCTCCCTGGACAACCTGTGCTAGTGCTTGGTTACCCTCACAGTAGGGAAGTGTTTCCTGATGTTCAGAGGGAACCCTCCCATCTTTCCGTTGGTGCCTGTTGCCTCTGGTCCTGTCACTGGACGCCCCTAAAAAGAGTCTGGCTCCGTCCTCTCTGCACCCTCCCTTCAGGTATATATGCACATTGATGAGATCCCCTGAGCCTGCTCTTCTCTGTGGTGTCCTTCCAGGAGATATGAGGGCGATTAAGTCCCCCATGAGGACCAGGGCCCTCTGAACATGAGGCTCATAGCGTGCATGAGTTTAGACATGGGTACTCCTAATGAGCTCCACACCGATGTATGGAACAGGTATATGTCCCCCTGATGTTCTTGCCCATTGTATTTCTTCCAGCATTGAGGGTGATAAGAATGAGGGCTTAAGGGAGAATGACTGTAATTCCTGTATTTCCTTCTGCAGCACCTGTAACTTCTTACCTTCTGTTTCTCCGTGTTTTCTAATTCCCCTTGTTTGTTGTATTTTTCCCTGTGCAGCAGGGATGAGGAGGACCAAAAGAACCCCATCACCATCTTCTCATTTTGTATTGCACTTCAGAATCTTTGCACATCAAACCACTCTTCATCCTGTGAGTACCTCACGAGGTAATTATATTTGGGTTTTGTTTGTTTGCAAGTCTGGTGCATGACTTAATCTGCCAGTCATGTCCCTCATGAGTGAGGCAAAAAAAAAAATAATGCAGAGACCTGTGAGTGAAGGATTCTCTAGAGAAATCTGCGGGGCTGTACAGAACAGGACCATGGTGATCTTGTGCTCTACAGGGGCTCTCTCCCCCCGCAATACTTGTTCCCTTGGAAAGGGAAATTCAACTGTGTGCCACCTTCAGTATAGCTGAGCTCCCATGCTGTGTGACTTAAGGTTGCCAACTCAGCCTCTGCTGCAGCCCTGAAGCGAGACAGCCTGTGTGTTGACAGCTGTTGGCAGTTCCTTAGGATGGAAAATCATATGGCAAACTGCAATTGTGTTAAGAGGTATCTCCTCCCTCCTGCTCTCTTCAGCAGCATACTTGTGATGTCCCAGATGAACATGAAGTGCTTCAATTTCCAGCAACAAACCTGGGACTAGTATTGGCCCCATTTATTGAAGAAAGTCTCTCCTGTCTGCTTGGCCAGAAATGTTTTGTTTGCTACCTCATTCCCTAGATCTTTGCAGATCCGTTTGGATAAAGTACGAAACATACCAGCATAAAGTTAGGCCGTTTATAGCTTGGTTTTTTTCCCCTATTCTTTTCCAGTATGCCTGACTTTAAGAAATGAATCTCACCTAAAAAGATGATTTAATTCCCCTGAGCCTTGTTTTCAGAAGGATAATGGTGCAGCTTCTAAAGCACAGAAAAGTATCTTTCAGCGATGTCAGCAATCCAGTGAAGGACACGCTGAAGGAAACTGCTTCAAATCCTGGCTTCGTGCAAATTAGGAAGTTTGAACAAGGAAAAGACCTGTAGGTGAGTTCAGATCTTCAGATTACCCCAAAATACCTTTTGTTGTATCTTGGTTTACCCTGAGCTAACCCCCTTGCTCTGCTGTCTATTTTTACTCAAACAAAAGTGGCAGCAGAAGGTGGGGTTAAGTGTACACAGGTGCTTTTCAAACAGTTCCAAGTCAATTCAACCCGTGGCTCTTTGGTGCCGTTTCCTGACCAGGAGAAGGGTTCTCTTATTTACTTCCAAAAATAAACTTGAATGTGATGAAACTTTTGTGGGGAAAGCGTACTCTGTGGCCTCAGTGCAGTCCAGTTGTCAGGGCTTGTCTATTTGCTGTTTGCTATTACCTAGTTCAGGAAGAGAACTGGAATGTCATAGAGAGATTCCTACAGTGCATTATTAAGGCTGCTCGATAAGATGTTCTTCGCACTCCGCCAGGCGTGGGGCAGGTTGTGTAGTACAGTGATGCAATGAAGATAGCAGACAGTCTTGACAGGAGCCTTGAGGGTCAGGACCGAGCAGGGATAAAGCTAGCTGACACTCGTAGTCCAATGTCATTATTTCTAAATCTGCCAGCCACTGGCTACTAGGACTTCTGCCACCCAAACAGGTGTTGTGATTTGCCTTCATGCCTGAAGGAGGAAAAAACCTGCACAACTTGTTAATAGCGTAAAGCTAGTTACTGCTTTTAATATAAAGGTAGGTCAGTTGTGCAGCGACGGTGACAGTGTGTGTGAATTGGTCTGAAGTAAGGACTTTTTCCAGTCAAGGACAGGAATTTACAGTCACCAACTTATTCACATCTTAATATGCAAATTGTAGGCAGCAGAGCAGCCTGGCTGATAACAACACAAAAATAAAGAAAGGAGAATTGTTTTCCCTTTGAGTTGCTTCCACCACCTTCAACTGATTTTTCTTAAATGTCTCTCGCTCCAGTCCTCTGTTATGGTGAAATTCTTTGATGTTTAAGGAAAGCATAAATATTCCTCCAGCTGAAATAGATGCAATCGACGCCCAAACACTTCTTACAGATGCCAACAAAGGAGTCTTCCTATAAATTTGAGTTGAACTCCAAAAGGTTTAACGTTACAGAACTGTAGCTAAGGTATCTTTCCCTTCTCCCTTTCAATACAATCAAATTCAACTGAGGAATTCCCACTTCACCACAGCGTTGTAGGGAAGATGACCCATTTTTAAGAGATTGCCAAGAAACAGTTATTGCATGTTCTTTTAGAACTGTAACAAAATAACTCAGAGTAGAATAGCTTCCTATGCATCTTCTTTCTCCAACCACCTCTTCTAAGGGAAAACAATAAATTAATTTTCAACTTTTCCTTTGAAGGAAATTGTTTAACTTATATAAGCTTTTAACAGTATAAACCATAAATACTAACATTTTTAATTTGCAAGATTTGTTTGAGCAACTCTTACTTTAAAATAGGAACTGAAATGTCTTAGAAAAAGACAACTCTATGAGAGAACCACATTTAAAATGTGTTAAGAAATATTAGTTTTATTTAACCAGTTTTCACAGCTGAATATTTATTCTATAAAAACTTTACAGATTGTACAGTTTATATATAGTTCAAACTACTAGAACAAAAAAGTAGGTCCCACAGATGCAAAAATACTGTACCAATCCAAGGTAAAGGCAGATTTACACACTGTACAGCTCTCCACTGGGAAGGGGAGGTGGGTCAGTTCCAAGTAAAAACTTTAAAACTGTACAAAAATAAGGTTTGATTTCTTTTTCATTCTTCATAATACATTCAATAAGATTGCAAGCACAGATACCCAAGTAATAATAGATATCTGCAGTCAGGAATCAATAACCACTCCTGAAAGGAATGCAAAATAGGTCTATTTACACAGGGCACTCTTTTACACCATACTGTATATAGTGTATATTTAAAATAATAAAAAAGCATAGACAAAGAACATTAAACATCTAATTAAGGTAGTTGTTTTTTTTTTTAAGGAGTTTTTTTTTGCTTAATAGTGTGCCAAAAGAATTTTAACTTATTAAATAATATATTCTAAGTGAACCTAAAATTTATGAACATAAAATGCATTTTTGGTGTAATACATCAATTAAACCAGCAACTAGGAAAAAAAGAACCAAAACCAAACCCCAAACTGTATATAAAGTAGTATTCTCACCCAGCAACAGAAGCACTTATGTAGTTATTTTTAAAAAAAAGAAAACAAACAAACAAAACAAAAATAACAAAAAAACAAACCCAGAGAGACTATTTAAAAACCCACTAAAACTAACTTATAACTTAGGATATTCATACATAAGATATTCAGTGATTCACTAATACTGCAAAACAAGCTTTGTTGTTGTTTGTTTGTTGTTGTTGTCTTCTTCCTTTCTTCTCCCTTCCATTTCCCTCCCACTTCCCCTCCATTCCCCTTCCCCAAGAGACAGTGGTTTCTTCATGCTATCTGGGTAAGAATTCAATGTATTCCTGCCCCCTTCCTCCCACCCCTCTATACCTCTCCCCCAAAAAGGAGAGCGTTTTCTTAGCCTTAATCCTGAGCACACTCTCTTTTTGGGGATATACGTGTGATTTCATCTTAATAGGGTTCAGTTCCCCAAAATTTTAGAATGTTCCATTACTTGAGGTATTTCAACCTTCTTCTGAGACAATGCCGTGTATCTTAGCTGACTCGTTGGGCAGTGAAAGCAAGGGCTGGCTAATACCCGTTTCAATTCTGTATTCTAATGAAAAAGAAAAGCATTATTCCAGACTTCCCTGCCACACAGACAATAATGCAACACCATTCACTTTTCAATCCATTCCCTATTTGATACAGTACTAGCCAAAGATAACAAAAACTAGAGCCTTTAAAGAGATGTTTGGTAGTGCACTCTATCTTTTTTTTTTAGCTTGTGTGCGTGTGTCTACATACACACTCTCACACACATAGTACATTATATATATATATAAAAGACATATATATGCACACACATACACTTGTGTGCGTCTATATATATCTATATGTAACAATCAGGGAGAAAGGAGTTTTGTTCAAATTTAAGTGATACAGTACTTTTAAACCCCTTGACAATAAAAGGGGTGGGGGGAAGGGGGGTCCACTCCTGTTCCCAAGCTGAGCAAGGAGTGAGTTTATATAGGATTTTTAAATGGGCATATTTTGTTTGCCCGGATGTCCAAGAAATACAATTCCAGTGTCAACGGGCATCTCATCAGAACTCATCAATTTTCTTCTGCAGATACTTTAACATTGAGTCCATCCCTTGTGCTGAGCCCCAGATTTTCTTCAAAACTTCACACTCCTTTTCATTTGCTTGTTCCAAGTCCACCTTCATGATATTACGTACTAAAGCTTTGGATTCTTCAAGTACCTAGGCAAAAAAAAAAAAAAAATGAACTGAGCGACGCGTGCACTTACAGGTTTATATGGATAAATCCTGAAGTTGATTATGAACATAAGCTTATCAATTCATGGATATACTATGATGTAAGAAATGTTTGTCAGCAGTTTCTCAGAGAGTCTTTTTTTGTAGCATCACACAGGATTTCCTTTGTCCTGTGCATAAGAATATGGAAATAACGAAAATCATAAAGACATAACTATGGATATATGTATGGTGTTATACTGAGAACTAGAGACAGCTCCAACTCCATTTTGGTGAAGGCTAATCATAACGCTATTATCCAGAACTGTTCTAATACCCAGGCAGACCTTGAATCTCTTGAGTGTTTAAAACAGACTGAAAAACCACGTTTGCTTTTCCATTTAGAAAACTGTTAATCTATTCCAAAATTTCTAATGTACGGAGCAGTTAATTTGTCCTGCGTCTCTTCTCATAAGGATGCATCAAACATTGGTAGTTCTAGCAATATCTTGTGCAACAACCACAAATGCACTAGGCATTACTTGTAAAACTGTAAGTTCAACATAATGTCAAAGACTCTATTTCCTTAATAATTTAAATTACAACTCGAGATTTCTTTGTATCTGTGCAGTTCTCAGGCCACCCGTTTACACTGTTGATTTGAATAAATTGGCCTTATTCCACTATGTTAAAACCAAAATATATTGTAAAGAGGTCCAATACTGTTCTAATGCTCTTAACCACAATGTACTATGGCATATGATACAGTCAGATACAAACTTTAAAAAAAATCCTCAAAAGCCCAGAACAAAAAAGGTACATAAGAATGCTTTAGAACATGTTGCAACACTAAAATGCAGTCCTCGTTTCATGAAAATGGTCTTTTTTTAGAAGGATGTAATGATATAGTCTAATAATACTTAGATTAATTCTTATTCATCTAATTATAAAAATGTGTTGTAAGAAAATAAAGGAAACTTACAACTGAATTACACGTGACAAGTTCCTTAATCCGAACCATTACTTCTTGTGTGAAGGTTCCTGGCCAAAATACTTGAGAGACGAGTCCTTTGGCACAAGCTTCCTGCGCAGTCAACTTCCTTCCACTGAACAACATTTCATTGGCCTGAAGGGATAAAAAGTTACTTCTGGTATGAAATGTAATGAGACAAAACTCGTTAAAGGAAAAATGTTCAAAACAAATAAGGAAAATGCCTGCACTATTTGAAAGTTTTATTATAGCTCTTCCAACTTTTAAATAATAAAGACTTGCCTGCCCTATAGATAGCTGGTTGGTGGTATTGACTGTACTACGTCAGCAGTTATAAAAATACGGAGGCCTATGATTAAGGGTTAAATGTGAAAATGTCTTTTGTCATTTCCCATTCACGAATGTTCAATAGCGCTACCTTTCTTGCAATATTGCTGACTCAAATAATTGTATACGTGGTAATAGTGCCTGGCAGGAATCCATCAGCTTGCCCTTTATAATAATGTTAGTTGCAGCAATGAAATCTTGGCTAAAAATTTACATAACGTATAAAATCATAAAGATAACCCAGTTTTGGTAGTAGGCCTCCTGGGAACTGCCAGTCTTGGTAGAAAAGCATAGCCAAATATTTAGCAACTAAAATGTGTTTTAGTACTGAAAATGTTTGAAACTTAAATATATGGTTTATTTTCAGTACTTTTCAAAACTCTTCAGCAGTATTTCATTTATGATGCAAGACATATATAGCTGGATCATCTTAGAATTTGACCTATAAAACCCACTGAAGTGAGCAGGATATACTCCAATTTCTGAACAAATTCACACAAAATAAATATTTCCATTTTATTCAGGAGTTCAATATTGAACTGCTATAATCTTTCAAAAGATGATTTTGTAGTCTTATTTTAAAAAAAAAGCCCAGTATGTAAAAGATCTTGTATATGGTTTAAAGGTACAGAACAGAGTAAGCTATTCTATGCAATAAGATGATCTCTAGTTCTGTACATCTTTTTGATTTGTAATTATCATACACTTCACTATTTATCAGCTTCCCCACATTCAAACTTCATCCTACAACTATTTATGCTTAAGCTTTAATTCTATCTGTAACGACAATGACACCAGCATGGAAACAGCCAGTGAGGATTAAAAAGTCAGAATAATTGTTAACCTTAAAAAAAAAAAAATCATTTTTACTGCGCCTTGATGACTAATTTACATTGAAAATACGACAAACCCATTGCTGGACTCTTAGAATACGGGAAATAAGGCTCTTACAAAACACCCAAATCTAACAGGTGTAGCATTTCTGAGGACAAAATTCTGAGGTTTTTTTTATGTTTCCTAATACGGGAAAATTTTGGTAATTACTACAGCAACTTTCAGTTAAGGATCTCAAGTTATCTAATTACTGTAGGTAACGGTCCTAGCATTGCCATTTTACATGTAAAGAAATCTGAAAATTCACAGGTCTATTACTTGCCCCTTTGTAAAGAAATACAAAGGCTGGGTTCTACTGGCAGTTTCATTAGTGACTCCCAGTCCATTAGGCATGTAAAAAGAGATGTTTCCTTGGATCTTTTACATAAAATTTATCATCAGCACATCTCTCATAAGTTAACATGGAAAGTTGTGGTTCACATATATTAGTTTAAAAAAAGGTCTCAAACTAAAGGTACAAATTATATACCCCTGTAGTTCTGCCTTCTGTGAAAGCAAAATCAAATATACAAAGTACATTATCACAACTCTACCTTCTAATTTTCCAGATTATATGTGAATGATACTAACCTGAAGCACTAGCCAAAAAATCAGCGATATACACAAGTCTGTCTAAAAACAGGAATCATTTTCCTGAGGAGAGATGGAGAAAAAAAAATCTTCCAAAATAATTTAAAAAGATACTTAACTTTTATATCAAAGATCAAAATGTGAAGTCAAGCTAACTGGGAGTTAGGAACGTCAGAAATTTAAATCAGCTGGTAAGGTCTACATAGTCTTCGCGTGTCTCTTTGGTGATAAGGATAAAGATGAATGCTAGAAAACCTCAACAATTTTTTTTTTCCTAAAACTCAGTAGCAACTGCTGAGTTCTCCCAAATGTGAAAAACCACAAATGATACTGGTGCCGTTATCTTATTTCTGCCAGCTGTAACACAACATTAGCAGAAAACCTTACATGAAATGAGCGCTCCAATTGGTGTTCTCAGTTGGCAGGTTTTGAAGGGGAATGGTTTGCTCTTGCATCTTCACTTTTGATCTATACACACACTGTGTGCCAGAGACCGCGACTAAACAAGTCTTAATCATATAAACATGCCTTGTATCTGCTGTGAAAATTAACATGGTTACTTTCCAAGAAATATAATCATGGAAGCATGGAATAGTTTGGGTTGGAAGGGACCTTCAAAGGTCATCTAGTCCAACCCTCCCCTACAGTGAGCAGGGGCATCTTCATAGAATGGTTTGGGTTGGAAGGGACCTTAAAGATCACCTAGTTCCAACCCCCTGCCCTGGGCAGGGACACCTCCCACTAGACCAGGCTGCTCAAAGCCCCATCCAGCCTGGCCTTGGACGCTTCCAGGGATGGGGCATCCACAACTACCCTGGGCAACCTGTTCCAGTGTCTTGCCTCTCTCACAGTAACGAATTTCTTCCTGATATCCAATCTAAATCTATCCTCTTTCATTTAAAACCACCACCCCTTGGTCCTACTGCTACACTCCCTGATAAAGAGTCCCTCCCCATCTTTCCTGGAGGCCCCCTTTAGGTACTGGAAGGCCACTATAAGGTCTCCTTGGAGCCTTCTCTTCTCCAGGCTGAACAACCCCAACTCTCCCAGCCTGTCCTCACAGCCGAGGTGCTCCAGCCCGCTGATCATCTTCGTGGCCCTCCTCTGGACTTGCTCCAACAGGTCCATGTCCTTCTTATGCGGAGGGCTCCAGAGCTGCACACATCACTCCAGGTGGGGTCTCACCAGGGCGGAGTAGAGGGGCAGAATCACCTCCCTCAATCTGCTGGCCATGCTTCTTTTGATGCAGCCCAGGATACAGCATAATTGGATAATAATATGGCATATGGATAATCCAGCAATAGAAATGAAGTTAGTATTTCATTAATATAGGATTCTTATTAACAACCTTCATTTTCTACTCAGTCTGTCTTTCTCCTTTCAGAGGAACATCACTGGGACATCCTCTGGCCTCTTTTTTTACAGCGGGTGCTTTAAGACTATGGGGGCCGTTAGTGCAGCCCCACAGGCACTGGCTGCCATGGAGCACCTCAGCTCTTCTGCACTATGACCAGCAGGCAGCTGGTCTGTGTGACCCTGAGACCCCGGCTGTGACGTGGACTACAGGCACAGTGGAAAGGTGCATCCCTCACAACTGACAGAGAAGCATAAGACATATTGCCAAGTGTGCTGGAGACCAACGGGGAACCCCATGGGTGAAGAGTCATCGCGCGGCTCCTGTGCTTTATATCGAGGACCAGAAAACCAGTCCAAGGACTCCACAGCAGACACACAATAATGTTATCTCCCCAAACAGATATCACCTTAATCTCTACTTATTTCCAAAACTGAAAAGCCAAGTTTAAGAATCCCTCTAAAACTCTTGGTATTCCCAATACAGTATCAGTTTTGAATCCTAAGGTCTGGGCTTCAGATTTCCTGAAATAATTAACTCTGTTGAACATGTTCTGTGAAAAACCCCTCTGTGACAGCCCTGCTCACCAGCCAAGACTGACCTGGCAGGGAAGACACTTCCAACAATCTTGCAATTGAAGATTTTTAGGTAACTGCTTATGATAGAAAGAATGCACTGAATCTGACCTACAAGCATCAGAGGTGGGACTAATATTGCTGAATTAATACATTTCTAGCAAATTTTATGATGCATACAGAGGCCTTAGTTCTTTCCTTTGTATGATATTTTATTTTTTTCATCTGAATGTTTCTCATTGCACTCATACCATCTCTTCTTTCTGCTAGCTTCTCTCTCCCGTTTTTAGATAGAAAGCATGCTACTTTATCAAAATTTTCAGTATAGATTCTGAATATACTTCATGGAATCTGCTGCTTAAAGTCCAACTTTGTCCCGTACAGCATTGACAGTGTTGTGCTGCAGACGGTCAAGGATAGTATGAAATCAGTCGACATTTTTTTTCCCTTTTGCACTGAATATTATGGAAGCGTTGTCACTGGAAGCTTTCAATCTAAGTCTTTATATTGAAAAATGAGAGCATTCACAAACACACATGAAAGAGTAGACTAGGGAAGAGCTTCTTGTGTTTTTGTACGACTTCTAAAGAAATGAGAAGTAACAACCACAAGTCTCTAAAAGACGGGAATGGATGGAATGGATGGATGAATGGATGGATGGCCAAATAAAAAGGGAAAGGAACAATCAGTAGTTTGAAACATGCTAAGATATTAAAGATACTCTTATAACTCTTAATCTATTTCAGTTACCTTTTCTGTTCTCTTCTAATAACTAAATCCAGACACCACATAGTTAGTCATTAGATCTGTTCAAACTGATGCCTTTAATATACCAAAAATCTGTATTTTTAAAATCAATAAATACCTACAGGGAAAATTTGGCTTTTATAATAAACAGTAATTTAGGAAAACCAGGTGTAGCTACAAGCACTTGTTTCATACTGTTACTATTCAACTTCAAATTGGAATGCGACATAGGTCTAACAGTTTTCAAGGAACACAGCATAAAAAATAGTAAGCAACATGAAAATAATGTAGGTAAGAGATTTTTTAAATAGCTTTTTGCTACATTTGATTCTTCCATCTAATTGGGAAGCAAGAAAAGGGATAATCAGTTACATGTGGCTTATATTTTCAGCAACAATGCAAAGCATTAGCTTTTTTTTTTTTTTTCAGTCTAGCAATACTATAAATTGAGCGCGAGACTGAAAAAAAAACCCACAAAACTTCACAGAGGTGATTTGGACTGAATATTTCTTGCCTAACACACTAGTGTTAAACATCAGCAGAGATCTGCAAAGTGAGGAAGTTCGACAGGACTTCTTGAGAACAACGAGTGCGTGAAAGCTGAATTACTTATTTTGCAAACTAGCATGAGATCGCTAACAGCTGGTGACATGGTGCTCTGCCGTGCAGTGACACTGGGTGCAGAGCAGCCCATTCTCTGCTACCCTCTAATGCTGTGCCGAATGCAAGACACTGGTGGCTGGTGCTCAGGAGGCATCAGCAGGGAAGGCATGTCCTGGTATGCAGGACATCATAACCCTTCTGCCACCGTCAGGGTTAAGGGTGCCCATGATGTGGGATTAGGTCCCGTGCCAGCTCTCTGCTCTGTGCACGCAGGTGAAGACTATGTTGTAACATCACAGAGCAGAGAAGCTATAAATACTGGCTTCTCAGGGAAGGTTTTCATGAGAGAAAGAAAAAAAATAAAGAAAAGACAACACAGCAAAGGTAAAAAGTCTTGAAATCACGCTGGATAAATTATCACAACTGCATTGTGAAGCTGTCAGCCCCTACCCTGCAAGCTACTTACAGAAGCCAGGCCCATTATCCGGGGGAATGTAAGGGATGAACATCCATCTGGACTTTGTCCAAAAGTAGTGTATGGTGTCTGAAACCATGCCTTCTCGTTAGCCCAAACCACATCACATAGAGGCAATATAGATGCTCCAAGTCCAATGGCTGGGCCATTTACTGCTACAATGATAGGCTTCTTAAACTGAATAAAAGTATTCACAAAATTCCTGAAGAGAAACAGAAACATGCATTCACTACATATATAGGAAGAGTAAAATATACCAGCCCTTGAAAACTCAGTAATAATTCATCTCCACAGTAACATCACTTTCAAAACCAACCTGATAAACCTTCCACGATGAGGTGGTTAGCTTGGCGGATGAGGGGAGAGGAGTGGATATTGCCCACCTAGACTTCAGAGTGAGGGTCTCAGCACTGTCTGCCGTAAGACTTTCATAGACAAGCTGTTGATGTATGAGCTGGATGAGCAGACAGCGAGGTGGACTGAAAAATGTCTGAATGGCTGTCCCAGAGGGTGGTGATCAGTGGCACGAAGTCTAGTTGGAGGCCAGTAATTAGTTGTGCACCCCAGGGGGTCAGTGGTGGGTCCAGTACTGTTCAACAGCTTCATTCACGATCTGGATGATGGGGCATGATGGGGGATGATGTCCCTCAGCAAGTTTGCTAACGATACCAAACTGGGATGATACAGTGGGGAGTCATGCTGTCGCCCAGAGAGACCCTGACAGGCTGGAGAAATGGGCTGACAGGAACCTCATGAAGTTCAACAAGGGGAAGTACAAAGTCCTGCACCTGGGGAAGTACAACCCCCCAGGCACCAATATATGCTGGAAGCCAAACAGCTGGAAAGCAGCTTGGCAGAAAAGGACCTAGGGGTCCTGGTGGACACCAAGTTGAACTCGAACCAGCAGTGTGCCTTTGTGGCAAAGAAGGCTAACGGTATCCTGGGCTGCATTAGGAGGAGTGTTGCCAGCAGGTTGTGGTGTGATCCTTCCCCTCTGCTCAGCACTGGCGCCCAGTTATGGGCTCCCCAGTGAAAGAGAGATGTAGAGCTGCTAAAGATGGTCTAGCAAAGGCCCACCAAGATGACTAAGGGACTGGAGCATCTCTCATGTGAGCAAAGGCTGAGAAAGCTGGGACTGTTCATCCTGGAGAAGAGAAAGCTTAGGGGGAATCTCATCAATGTGTATCTATAGCTGAAGGGAGGATGGAAAGAGGATGGAGCCAGGCTATTTTCAGTGCTGCCCAGTGACAGGACAAGAGGCAATGGGCACAAACTGAAACACAGGGAATTTTCTCTGAACATCAGGAAACACTTTCTTACTGTGAGGATGAACGAACAGGCGTTGTGGATTCTCTGTCCTTGGAGATATTTAAAACCCCTGCCTGGCCATGGTCCTAGGGTTTAGCTATTAGGTCACCTGCTTTAGGTGACCCTGCCCAAGCAGAGGCAGGTTGAACAAGATGACCTCCAAAGGTCCTTTCCAACCTCAACCATTCTTTGATTCTCTGAAAGCCTAGCATTTCTCCCAGACCAAAGCAGCACAGTAATTGGGCAGGTGTGGATTTTACACCCTTCCTACAAGCACCATCTGATACGGCACTCCTGATATATTCACATGTCTCACGGCCCTCTCTTAGATGAGGCTGTTGTCATACCTCACCTCTGGGCACCAAAACCGTGGTTACAGCCCTGCTTGGTCTTCACTGTGTTTATGTAGGACATTGCTATAAAGTATCTATCTATCTATATTTTTAAGTGAAGGTATATAGGTATAAATGAAGAAGGACAAAGCATTAATGAGGTTTCTTAAGGAGCATTTCTGAACTTCTGGGAGACAGCTTTTCTTAATAAACATATCTGCCTTCTTAAATTATGAACAAGACATAAACAGCAGAGCTCCATTATCACATACCACACACCTTTAAACTTCCCCTCCTCTTCTCCCTCTCTTTATAATAGCCATAATGCTATGGGTGCTATGCTATTAAGTTACAAATGCATATTCTCATCTTCATTATCAACACAAAGTGACAATTCATTCTAACACCCACAAAGCATGGATGCTTACATGCTTCTCCTCAAACAGTAAATACCTTCAAGAGCTTCTTAGGAAAAAGTAAGCATGTGTGTATATACGTACATGTCTGTGTACACACGCATTAGACCAAGTAGAGACTTCCAAAACCTCAAAGTTGAGCTGCAGATATTTCTCAGTTAATAGTTACCACATATAATGAAGTTGTCCATATTTACTTCAAGTACATGACAAATTCTTATTAGAATACAACGTACAACAGTTGTCAGCACCTGTAAAGCATTCCTTTGCTCTGAATGACAGATGATTTCTCATTTCAGTATTAGGTGCTGAAATACTGGATTTTTATCAAAATTTTAGAAAAGGGGGATTTAGTGTTAATTTTGCTCTTTGTTTGTGTTAAATGTTTTTATATTTCTGCAAAAGAGGACATTTTTACTATATTGCATCCATCCCTACAGGTTATCATGTTTCTTAACGCATTCTAGTGAACTGTAATAGATGAATGCAAAAAAAATTCTGGAACCATTTTATGCAAGTCGTCATGCAAACAACGCATCCAGAGACTTAACAATAATTTAAATCATGTTCCAGAGAGCACAATGTCTAGCATATATATGAAAAATATCATTATTATATTTGGAGGGTGGGGGTTGTAGGTATATTAAGTTACCTTTATCTGTTTTATTAACAATAAATAACAGCTGGCAAATCAGGCTTCTGGAAGAGCCTGAATTAAACTAGTGATAGAAGCTTGGTATTAAGAGACTGTGTTCCCTGGCTACATGTGAAGTCACTGCATGAGCAACTTCTACATAAAATGATTGAAAAGTTCCTTTGAACAAAATAACTATTATCATCTCTATGAGCCAACTGTGCCACCAATGAAACAGGCTTTACATGTTACAAGGCCTATTTTAGGGACTTGAATGTTGGTAACGACAACATAACATAGATCTCTGAAGGAATATAAATACTCTGGAAGCATACAAGAGCTAATCCAAGAGCCCAGACCCTCAAAACCAGCGTTCAAATGATATTTGTTTGTACTGTTAAAATGTGTCTCCAAGAGCCAAACTTTTGTCCATATGTATTTCCTCTAGTTTGTAGTAGTTCAGCTCACTTTGTTTAAACGTTAGGTTTGGAACACAGTGCTGGGATTATGTTCACTTGTATTAATCTACTCCTCTAAAATATCCATCATTCCACGGCTCTCAACGTACTACATTAAGTTACTCATTCAATGCACATCATCTATTTGCGTGTGTTAAATTTGTTTTCCTGAAACTCTGTGGCTGTTCTAGTCTTTTAAAATTGGGTTCAACTGAAGGAGTATTACCATACTACCACTCTTCGCAGTTCAATTTTAGAAGTAAAAACAGTGTTACATGAAATGATAACCCAAATAGAAAGGGGCAGGGAGCATAAATAAGTGCTGTGCACTGTATCACATAACAAGCAAATGTGTGAGATCTTGTTGAATTAGAGGCTTTTGAAATAAAAAAGATAAAACATGATGAACAATACCCACTCAGATGATTGAAGATAATTTTACATACCTAATAGCTTCTGCCATCTTAGTGCTTTCCTTTTTTCTATCATCTGTTAAACGTCGTATAAAATAAATAAAATCAAGACCACAGCAGAAAATGCTACCAACTGCACTGAACAGCACGAGTTTACTGTCATCCGCAGCTGCTGTGTTCAGTGCACTTTGGACTTCCTTCATTACCTGAAAAAAAAAATAATCAAAAATTCATTAGAATGTTTTATTACATCATTAAGAAGTAGTATACAGTTCTCTTCTCCTCTTCCCCCCATGAGATCTCAATCTTCAACATTTTTAATTTTTCCTTAGGATCCACTCAACCATCATATGAGAAAAGTTAACTTTTTTCATTATCCCAAAATAAGAAAGTTAAAAAAAAAAGTATTAGAAGCTTTGCATTTCAAAAAAGTAATTAGACTGAGATAATGAAATCATTAGGAAAAGATCTATTAGATGTTATCTGTAACTAAAGCACTCATTCAGCATTTCTGTAATTTGGACAGCAGATGGCATATGCAGCCAGTTCAGAAAAAAAAGAACCTTAATTCAGGCTAAAGCTTGTTTCAAGTCGCACTTCATAGATCACCACGTCTTATAAGAGACACTACATCTCAAAGTTCAGATAACGTAGTTGAAACTCAACTGAATTACATTTAAAAATCAGCTGTATGTGTAACATCATGCAAGCAACAACCTGAATCTTGTTTCATGTATGTTTGTGGCTGAGTAACACGCATAAATGAGGCAGAGACTCAGAACTCCCTCAGCACCCTTCCCCCCTCAAAATCAGAATCGTTCTGACCTCTGGATTTAGTGAATTATTTTCAGATGATTTTGTTGATAGCAAAATGTGTGTGAATCCGTCTTGTTTCCTGACAACAATGTCTCTGTACCGGTACGCACTCTCCGTTTGTCTCACGCTGAAACGTAGCCTTTTATCGAAAGGTTGATCTCTCCTGTCATCAATAAACCTTCGTTTGCTGGCTGTCACTCCTGTTACAGATGTCTGTATGTTGGTTGTACCATTGGCTGCTAATGCTTCCATAAAGGTGGATGTACCTGGAAATAAGTAACATTCTAGTAATTACATTTTATTAGCTTAGTAGTTTCAGAATCCCCATTAGTGTGAAAACACTCAAGTCACATTAACAAAACACAGTAAATATGAAACTTAGTCCCCTGGAAGTTACTGAAATGTTACACTGTGCACAGAGCAAAACTAATGCGACAAAGGAGTCCGACAAATTCATTTTACAGTTGTTTGTGAGAAATACATTTTAAATAAGCCAAACAGACCAACTATATACTTATTTTTAGAAGGAAGGGAAAGGCTTATTTAATGTTCCTAATACTAATGCACTTCAGTAGGTTAACGTTCTGCTTTTCTCCCTTTCCAACATCTTCAAGTCGTCTAACAACATCACTATTGCAAAGAGAAAGCAGAAGCCTTTTGTTTCAAATGCCATGAGAAGTTAATACATGGAAGAAAACAACACCTACAATAAGCCAAATAAAGAACTTGATTGACAAGATCATATAAAGCATAATAGTCTTAAAAGGAAAATGGAAATGAAGAAATACAGACTACACTTCTGTGAGAGGGAAACAAGACCCATGCAGTGATTGATATTTTAATGGATTCACAGACAATGAGATATTTCTCAAGTCTAAACAATTTTTGCTAATAGAATTGGCAAATAGAGCATTGAGTCTTTCTGGTCTTGTTCCCAGTCACTTAAATAGACAGAATTTGAAGGAACACAAGTAAACAGGTCATTCCTCATGACACACAAATGGGACGGGTTTTTCTGTACTCCACATTAGAAACATAATGCCAAATAATTAGCATTCATAAGAGAAAATAAGAGAACATCTTGGGTCTATATCCATCTGTGTGTTAAAGTCTCCGTGTAAAATCTCCACAAAATCTGGCAGGTTAAAGTAATGGCATATGTGTGTGGGGAGGGGACAGAAGGGTTAAGATGTTGGGGAAATGTCTTACAGGCCAAGACAGGAAAGTTCTGAAAGTCTTTTCTGGACAACTGAGGCCTGAGACTTGATTAAAATCTACTGGGAACCCACAGACCTTACCTCACAAACAGGTACTACAGAACTTCAGAACATCATGCATATGATGTCTTCAAAAGTACAGTTAAACCACATATAAATTGTTAATTAAATGCCATTGATGGATCTTACTTAAATTGCCATTATCTTTCTGAAGAAGCTATATTTTAAAAGTTCTAATAATACGCAATGCTATGATATACATATGATGGACAGGTGTACTCTTCGCCGGGTAAAGAACTGGCTGGATGGCCGTGCCCAGAGAGTGGTGGTAAATGGAGTNTAGGGACATGGTTTAGAAGGGGTTTTTGTCAGGGTAGGTTAATGGTTGGACTTGATGATCTTAAAGGTCCCTTCCAACCTCATCGATTCTATGATTTTTTTTTTTTAACACAAGATAATTCAAACACTTGTGAGTCCAGTGAAGACATTAGGCAGGCTCACCAAAATAAGTGGAATATCCTACATCTTCACTTTTTAATTGTATACAAATGTTGCTTACTTTGACCCATATAAAGTATGGGAGACATATTAAGGGAAAGACTAATCAAATTAAAATTTAGAATGTTATATGTTTTTCTATTTGTATTTCAGAGACTGTCTTCAGATGTAAGTGAAGTCTTTATATCAAATACTTCTTAAAAAAATATCTTTGATTATAAATCTGTTATGATTAATTAGGTAAGTTGACTGTCAAACGAGCTATACAATAATAAGGTTTTATTTTACTTTTTGAAGTCTGTCTTGTTGTATTAGTGGTTTAATCCTCTTACCATATCACTTCTTGTGAAGCTAAAAACTGAATATTTTTCAGTGGTCTAAAGTAAAGAGTAAGAAGCTGGATTCAGTTTGTGATCAGTCTCAGAGACAAGAGGTGAACAAAAGGAAACGGGAATTAATATTTTATATAGTCACAGAAATTTCACTTTTATTCCTAGATTTTTCAGGGCTTATCAAATTCCTTTTTTCATTTCAGCAGAGTAAATAAAAATTTGATTAATACAAAATATGAAATTGATGAGGGATGCTTTTGATACTTTTCCATTGTAAACCACAGTGTTCCCTTCAAAGGGAATTTGCAGGACCACCACTATTGCCCCATATTTCATTAGGAACACAAGATGAAATGGTATCACTGGCTGCAATAGTTTCTTTTTCCATAGGAAAGGTAAATTAAAACAACTGAAATCTTTCAGATTTCTAAACCCTGATACAGGATTTTATGGCTTCTGTGTTTGCCATAGTGAAAAAAGTGGAGAACAAGGAGAGCACAATAGACTAGACTAAGCCAAAAAAAAAGGCATCAGTAAACTTATGTTAGAGCTTTGAGTACATCTTTTCCCATGACTCATACTTCCAAAGACGTACTCAAATACCAGAAAATTACTTTTGAGATGTAAGAGCAAATGATTATACACTTTGAGACACAAAACTTTTGGCAAAAGAGACCAAGATATAAACACCACACACCACTTTTCATGCTTATTGAATTGTCAAGAAACTTTCTGAGTTTTTGTATAAACTCTGTCTGCACTTGTCAATAGTTGCCGTTTCAAACCACAAACAAGGGACAGCTGCAGTTCAGAGGAAGAAATCTCCTACATCCAATCTTGTAAACACACTTTTAGGATACTTAGACTGGAATCAAAATCCTGACTGCTTCAGAAACCGTACCTCTGTGCAGGGAGATTTGGCCACCTGGCACGGATTAGAAAATGGCACCAGAGTTAAAATATGTTCATTAGTGTTTGTCGTCATTGCTATAAGTTTGTGACCTTCTACATCTTAAATCATAGGGGGCTCTTTCTTTTGACATTCGGTCCTCAAAAGTGAAGATACAACTCAGAGACATAAGGCAGTACTTCATGCTATGTATCAACAGGCAAAGGTTGCAGCACTTGGACATGTGCAGCAGCAAACGTGGATGAAAATAAAAGAAGAATTGCCAGAGAGAATGAACTCTGATCTCCTCACATGAAAATTTTGCACTGAAGTTACTTATTGTCAGGTTAATTACAACTATATTTTACAATTTTAAAACATAGATTTCATAACAAACCAAAAGCAGTTCTGCATTTTAATATGTTAATGGTGATAGCATGTCAAAGACAAACAAAACACCACAGCCTTCTCCTTTCAAACTGAGCCTTCCAGAAACAATAAGGGCTTGGAAAAAGACAATTTACGCTGGATATTGTTGACTAATGCCGAACTATGTTTGTTTGAGATAAACAAACAGCTCTTAGAGTTACAAAAAAACCTTCCAACTGCAAACTGTTAATTAATGTGATCTTATCAAACGTGAAGACATACTTCTACTGTGCAAAGCTTTACATCAAGAACACTACTCGGTTTTGCAGCTGCTGATCAAAACCTGGTAACAGTCACCGTTTTCATGCAGCTGTTCCCACAGAAGAAAAAAAAAAAGCTATGGGCAACAGATAAGGAAGGAACAACTAGTCTTATTCAAACGGAGAAAGACACAAAATACAGCGGTTGGAAGAGGGGCAGAATAGCAAAGGTCATCATCCCCATTCCGGTGCCAGAGAAGATAGAAAAAAGCCACCTCTCCAAAATATGAGGAGGATAATAATTAAAATGCATGACACCAGACATCTAGATGAACAGAGTTAAAAAAACCACACCAAGTAACACACAACATGACAACAATCCAAAAGTTACAATGCCTAGTGCCTCTCTAAGTTATCTGTGCCTCACTGTTACTGTCTCCCAAATTCTGAAGAAGTTCAGTTTAGCTTACGTAGCAAGCCTGGAGTACAAACACTCCCCTCCCTGCAACAGTACTGGGGACACATCCAAACAGGTGCTCTAACCACAGCCAAGCCTCTTGTGTGCGCTTCTTTTCCAGTACGCATGTACTAGTGGTGGTACTCTTAGTTCAAAGGTTTGTCTGACAGAGTATGCTGTTTCTGAAAGGCTTAGGACAGATGTCCAAAGAATGAGCACAAGAAGATGGGAGGTGTGAATGGTGCTGTCTGAGTACCTTCCCAAACTCCAGCCACCAGAAATTTAACGATTCTCAAAATTTGTACACCCAGAACCACAGGGTGCACCCAAACTATGTATTCAAATCCTTATCCCCCCATGGGATTGTCCAATTTACTTTTGAAACCACTTCCAAAGTATCTTTTTGCAGTAAGTTGCAGAACTGACATCTTTACTTTCTTCATTCCTTTCATGACATCCCTTCTCCAGATTGATTAGTCTCAATCTTATTCACCCTTTCTTCTTCCAGAAGCCAGCCCAAGCCTGTCATTCTTCTCCCTGCCACTTCCTCTTCTACTAAATTTTGTAACAGGTTCCAAAATAGCATACAATACTCAAGATGGGGATTTATATTGTGGTATATTTGAGCCTTCTCTTGTCCTCTACTCCTTTTCCATAACAACTCCTAATTTTTTTTTTTTTAAACTAGTTCTGAGCAGGTGTTTGCAGAAAACTACCCAAAACAAGCCCAACGTCCTTTTCCTGAGCGGTAACAGGAATTCAGAAACCAGTCATTGTCCAGGCATGGTTCTATGTTTTGCTATAGGTGTAGTTTTGCATATAAGTCTGTTTTGTCCCCTCCACCTTAGCATTCATCTACACTGAAAGTAATCTCTCATTTTAATCGCTAAATCACTTGGTATTTTCAGATATATCTGCAGTACTCACAAGGAGCTTCAGGGACCTTCCCTCGCACCATTCCGGTACCCTCACGCACCAACCATGTCCCCTCCCACACTAAGTGACAAAATGGTTAATAAGAAGCATCCCACTTGAATAAGCAAATGAACAGACACCAGCAACAACAATTTCTTAAAGTGTTAACTGCAAAAATCATACTGTAATTGTAACTGATTACAACTCAAGTACTGGAGAGGGAAAAATATGACCTGCAAAACTGATTAGGAAAAAAAAATTTTAAAAAAAGGAAAAAATTAGTGCTAGAGGCAAGTTGCATTTTTTCCAAAGTCCTTTCCATACTTTCACTGCTTTATAGTCCCCTGTATATATAATCCACAAGACTTCACATCAGTTGTCCAGTGCAGGTTGCCTCATGTTCCCTTTTTGCCTAAACAGTGGTGTTTTGCTACATGTTCATATGTATTAGCAAGCTCGAACTGTAAACACTGTTAAGTATTTCCAGTCTTAACTCTGCACTACACCAAAGATTTCACACAATAAGACACCAACTCTAGACAGTGATACTGCAATGCGAACATAATATATATCAGCTTCCAGTAATTTTTCCACCTCTGCTTCAGCAATTGTACAGCAAATATTTCTTAGAATTGCAGTGTATTGGCACAGATTATAGAAATTCAAAATGATGGTTCCAAAAAGCTATCAAAAGCTTATGTGCTCCAAAAAGCGCCACTATGTATGTGCTCATTTTTTGTCTGCGTGTACGTATTTACAGCACTTACATTTTTGGAATCAAACAAAAGTTGCAGCTTCCTTTGAATGCCACTATGAATACTCGTCAGAAGGAAAAAAAAATTGAAAAAAAAATACTGAATCACCTAAAATACCGTTTTGCTCTGTGCTTATGAAAGAATAAAAGTCATTTATGAAACAAAGATACATTTTACTTACATCCTTTCAGGATATGGTGGTGTACTGATGCAGCACACAAAACAACAGGGCTACCAGTACCACCACCAAGCTGCGCATAGCCCAGCATTAGAAGAGGTATCCCCAAAGGGAGGAAGCCTGGGTAGAGAAAGGGGTGGGGAAAGGGTGATGCTTCTTCAAATTATGGGCTGCTGATCAGTGTAATACCCTGCTGCTGGTGTCGAAACCTCCTCACAGCTCTTACTGTTGGGAGGGGCTGTGTGTGCGCACTAACTTTATCTTTTCAAATAAAGTTAACCACTTCTTGATCCTGTTTCCGGGAAATAGTTACACAGGGAACCAATTAGATGTTCTTCAGACACCTTCTGTTGGTTTCGCAAACACACAATGAGTGGAGGTTCTAAGCACAGACTAACAGGCAAATTGTTGTGGTAGTACTTGATGAAACATCAGCAAGAGACACCTACTGCTCAGCAGAGTTAACAGTCCTGCAGTGGCTGGCAGGCTTGATTGTCGATTGTCTGTCTTCAATTCCTAAAAAAGCCACTTTCTCATGCTTTCAATTCCTCTTTTCCCTTTATCTTGTATAGATGTTAATTTTAAATGCCACTTTGAAACTTTGCTCCAATAAAATTTATGTTTCTTACAGGACACTTGTGGACAAAACTAACATGAGGAGAGAAGTACACACATACATGCATGTACACTTGGTAATATTTCTCTACTTGATTAAGAGTTTCTCAGTCCTACACTAGTTTTCCTCTTGGCTGCCATGCCACATTTAGAGTAATACAATACCCATTTTTTCCTTCTGTATATAGTTTTCTCTGTTTATTTCATTATTTACAGCATCAATCAATATATTTACATGTTTGCAATGATACTGTTAGGAAGATGGCATCATTATTGGTTGCACTGGACATATGTTATATGCTATTTAATTATTTTTACTTCTGAATGTCTTTCCTTCTCAGAGCATTAAGCATCCATTTAAAGATACACTCGAAATGCCAACCAAAAATGCAACTAATCAGAACATAAAATTCTAGTACTAAAAGTAGGCAATCATTACAAGAGAAAACAGCATCTCTCCACTCAAGTTAAATAGGTTTACCTTAGTCTGACTACTTTAAGCCATGTAAGTGGAAATAAAAGAAAGTTTACATACTTTAAAAAGATCTGAATGACAAGACACTAGACCCAACATTTAAGGCCATGGTTAAGACCACGCCCCATAAAAACAACAAGGGTAACATTATTAGTGTAATTTGGCAACAAAGCTCTTCAAAAGTCTGATTATGTTTTACAGCCTTCAAAAAGGAATTCTGCATTTTTATGCATCAGGTACTAAGTAATCTTTCCACATGCTGTCTAACAATGGAAAAAAATGCCCCCCCCCCCCCATTCTAACAACTGCACAAGGCTTTTCAAATACATCTCTATTCTTATTATTTCTTTGGAAATATATGAATAAACATTCCTTTAATGAGCAAATCCTTTTTCTCCTTTATCATGGCATCAAGGTAAATTAGGATTGCTCTACTCTCTCCTTCCACTTCAGTTTTAGACTCGTTTTGTACTGATTTTCTTTCATTGAATCTATAGTCAGGATACTACTGACAAAAAGAAACAGTGCACTTAATAATTCTCGCCATTTTAGCTGTTACTCAAGGTGGCTGTAAGAAAAAAAAAAAATCCCAGGTCCTCCTGATATTACTCTAATCAAGTAACCCCAGCCATATTTCACAGTAGCATGCACTAAAGTATTTGATGGGAAAAGCAAATATTTAGTTGCATTTCTTTTTTCTCACAAATCAGTGCAAATGAGAAAAACCTTCCCCAAGTTACAAACTCCTTTTTGAGGTCTTTTAACACTGGAAACATTTCATAAGGAATAACTCTCCTATCTTGTCCTTTGATATTCTCAGAACTGCAGGTTATGATACCACAGTGCTCATTCAAAACGCTCTCAAATTTGAGAGCTAAGTAAGGACGTCTCTCGGGGCTCATCTATAGAGGAAAGCTATCGCAAAATAGGCTAAGGTTTAAACTCGAAGTGTATCCAGCTATTTCACACTAACTCCTAAGGTGAACACATTCTATATTAAGAGCACTTCATTGCAATTTAATCCAATCCCCAAAGTGATCTAAAAAAAATGGCTGTCTTGATCAGGGAATAAGAGTGCCCAAATGTAAGGCTAGCCTAGAACAGATACTGCCAAAAAGACATCCCAAGCAGTCTCTTGTATAGACACGATCATATACATGCCGTGTACACATGACACAATTCTTGTAAGGACATCAAAACTTTCTAAATCATTTTAGCTAAATTATTAATGAGATTTAGATAGATGGGCATAGCATCACTATGTTGGCAGAATACTTTCATTAACCTTCTTTTTGAAAGCAACATGTCAATACGTATTTACATTACATTCTTATCACATAGATGAGTCTTTCAATACCGGGGTTTGCAAGAGCTCCATTCATAACTGCCCACAGAAACATTTGGCATTTCAATGGCAGAAAAGCAGTAGGCAAAGAGGGCTAGAGCACTTTCAGAGGTTCAGGACACTGATGTGTATGTACAGGGCTTTACAGGAGACCCCAAGCTCTTGAGTGCTCAGAGCATCTGGAGTGAGCATCCCTGCTGGGAAGAAGCGTCTCTGGTTTTACAGATCTACCTCGAGGAGGTACATGTGCCTTTCCAGCCACTCCTTGCCATCTGTCACTAATGGAAGATGCCTCGACCTCCTGTGGGACATTCAGCAACAGGTTCATTGAAAGGTGACCAATGGATAGATTACCTGAAGCCGTATGAGCTTGCAGTAGAGGGGCCATCTTCCAGTACACAAGTGCATGAAGATGTGTGCCTTAACATGGCCAGCTGTAGCCTATACTTGGGTAGCCTGCAATACATAACATTTCTGGCTGCTACCAAGACAGGCAATCTGTTCTGCAGCAGCACCCCCTTCTCAGAAATTACTGACCTTGGCAGAAATAACTGGCTTGGATGGGAAGGGGAATCACAAAGGAGGCCCCTCTGGAGTCCTCACTTGAGTGTTTTGGGTACCTTTTAGAGATGAACGGCAGGTTCAGAAATGCATGTGTCAAGCAGGTTCTTACTTTTGATTCAGAGGTACTCAATGTCTCCACTGTCTCCACTGGAGAGCCAAGTCTCCACTGGAGAGCCGAGAAGATTTCTGAACGACCCTGCCTTTAGGCAAAGCACACAACTGCTATTTACACCACATCCAAAGAGGCATTCACAATTTGTTCTAGAGGTTCTCTCTCCCCCAGTTTTCCCAATATTCTGGGAAAATAAGCCCACATTAGAAGCAGGATGATGAAAGGTATCTTTGAGTATCCCATGCAACAGATGCTGGGCAGTTACATGCTCTGAACTTAAAAAGTGATTCAGAACAGTGTATCACCTTGCCAAATTTGTCCTTTTATATTGTTGGAGAGGAATAAATCCCAAATACATACTAGCAACAGCTGAAATTAGGCATTATGGAAAGGAGCAAGTAAATACAACCCATGCTCTCAAGATGAATCTGATCTCTCCTTGTTTTTGGCAACACTAGCTAGGATCAGAAGGTATGTGAGGACATGCTTCAAGTGGGGAATTCATGATTATCCAGAATTCTTATTCTTCCTATTTTACATAATAACAACAACAATAATAAAAAACAACCAAAAAAAACCCCGAAAAAACAAAACAAAAAACCAGAGAAAGTTCTAAAATCAACACAAGGAGACTTCTGAGAGTAAGAGACTTGCATCAGATACTTTGCATGAGGAAAACTTATGTGATACCCTTCTTCAATTAGGCTTTGTCCTGTATTACTGCAGGCAACTACTAGAAAACACAGGAGGCATTTGTCTCCACATCATCTTGCCCAACACCTTGCCCCTCATCTTGCCTCGCAGCTTGACCCTGAGTACAAATGGTGTGGTTCTCCATGTTGTGGGATTTGCAGAGATAGCAAAGACCTTGAACATGGCCACGAATCTTGGAAAAATGCCCACCATAAGAATAAGTTTTCATCAAATTTTGAAATCGAGAATATAGTGGTAAACAAGCAAATCAAAAAACCATGCCCAGGGTAAATCACAAGAAAATAACCAGAGCTGAAAGCAGTTACCAGAGAAGGCAATGCTCCAATCTCAGCCAGCAGCTGGGAGGAACTGGAGGCAGTGAGGTGCCCTTACACAGCAGGAGGGATATGCATGGGTAGTGTTTGGGTGCCTACTCTTCATATTGCTGAGGAAAGCAATCAGCTGCTCTTGAAGACCTTAGGCTTTTGCAAATATGACAACAGTCAATGAAGTAGAACAGTCTATCAAAGGGAAAAATCTCACAGACAAAAAAACCCTAAACTGATAACTCCACAAAACACTAATTGAGTAGTAAACACATGCTGCCATGCATAGAAAATGATGCAGAGCTGCTCAAGTGGCTTCCCTCAGGCCACAGAACAAGTCAGTTTACAAGCCAGGATTATTAGTTACAGGTGGTCCTGATCCCCAAAAGCTACTTTCCCCTGTAAAAATCTGCTTTTATAAAGTACCATCTTTTTCTTTTTCCTTTCCAGAAATTGTATGTATCTAAAGTACAAGTAGCAATACTGATACTATTGCTAGTCAGAAGAGACAGCTAAGGAAGCAAAGGAATAAGCACTATATGATATTTAAGTGGGACATACTGTTTCAGCAGCATCAATATATTAATATGAAACCACAGCCTCTAAGAGACTACAAGGACTAACATTAGGAGCCTGAAATTTTGAAGGAGAAAAAAAAAAAAAAAAGAAATAAGAAATTAGGAAGTTACAGATGTGGCAGAGAAAAAAAACACCACAAATACAATGTGGTTTAAGGCAAATTTCAGGACAAGCTTTAAAAAAGAAAAACCAGTGAATATCTATCTCAGAGAGTGGAACTTAGCAAATACCATCAACCAGGCCAAAAACAATGAAGGCTTAGTTAGGTACCATAATGTCTGTTGCTACACAAAACCAAGAACAAAGTATATAATATTTGATGCTTTAAATCACAGTGTGCAGCAGTCTCAGAGAGAATTTTATAGCTTGTGTAGCTGGTAATAGGAAAGTAAAGTTTGTCTGACTATTTGTAAATGGAGGTAGGAACATATCTTTTCACAGGAGTCACACTAGCGTGATCATAGTTCAAGTGTCACTTTGGAGATTCTTTCAAAATATTATCACTGCAATTTCATGGAAGGACTTGGGTCCACAACCTGGTAATTTGAGGAAGCAGAGGGGGAAAAAAACCAAAAAATCTCCATTTGAATTTTGGGCTTGGGAATTGTTAGAATTCCAGTTGGTGCAATTCCAAGTCCAATACTGGAGACTCAGATGTTCAGAGGGAAGTTCATAAAGCTGTGCCCGGACTTACATTTACTAAGAAGTGGTTCATGGGTGACGGGCTCTTAACATCTTTAGATACAGCAGACTCCTAAAATACCGAATCTTGCCTTAGGAAACAATCCATTAAGAATACACAGAGAAGCCAAAAATATCAGAGGAAGTCACTACATAAAAGACAGAAGAATTACTACTAAGTAAAGCGAAGATCATGTACCCACAAATAATGGGCCTAGTACATAATTAGTCACAATTGTGAGCTCAGTTTTAGCTTGGAAACCATTTAAAATGTGTCATAGATGAGACAAAATGATAGATGAATTGCATGACTGGTTGTTTCCTGAAGCCTGCCACGGACCCACCTGTTCAAGTCAGATTCCGACCACTAAACAAAGAGAATAAAGAAAATAGAAACAGGACAGTATCAGCAAATGGAATTGAAATTTAATTTCTTCCAAGATGAATGCTGTGCAATTTTAGATAAATGCGTTATGTAAAA
Source organism: Rhinoptilus africanus (assembly GCA_013400135.1). Classification (NCBI taxonomy): domain Eukaryota; kingdom Metazoa; phylum Chordata; class Aves; order Charadriiformes; family Glareolidae; genus Rhinoptilus; species Rhinoptilus africanus. Next base: position 45,751 of record VXBO01010729.1, on the reverse strand, counting down.
AGATACTGCTTTAAATACCGCTTAGACAAAAAATAGCAAGACACCCCAGTCATAAGGAAAGGGTGTACAAATGGAACTAAACTTATACAGTAATTGAATTATTTTCTTCAGGAGTGAGATGTAGCTTCAATTAATTCCACATGGTTAAATAGGTCAATAGGAACTGAGGGGAAAAATAGAATATGCTATACTTACAAGAAAATAGGAAGTAAAGAACACTGGGAAGAATACAGGGAGATGCTAAAACAGATAAAGAACGGTATTAGAAATGCAAAGTAAAACTATAAAGTTCTCATAGTTACAGATGCTAAACACAAATTAATTTTCCAGTGATAAAAAAAGTATGAGAAAGGAGAATTAGACGAAAAATAAGTGAGTGAAATGTAGTATAAATTACAAAGTCAATTAAAATATTAGTGGGGACACCAGCATGCCATAAGAAGCCAGAAAAGATTTATAATGAGTATGAATATATTGTATGTATAACAAATGACAGACTAAAAGGTTTGAAACATGGCAAGATTGCTGACTTACAGTAAAAAAAGAGAAACAGACAAATGTGATAGTCTAAATAGGAAATGTATCATAGTAAGTGAAATACCTCCAAGACTTGCTTGCTTAAAGACTAGCAAATTTGGAAGGTAACTTGAGTAATAAGACTTCTATTGATGTAGTTTCAGAAAGAGTTGTAAAAAAACTTTTAAAAAAAGAAGCCTTAAAATTCTGCAGTTTATTTCTGTTTATAAACAAGACTGCGCTCATAGAGTCATGTTTCAAAAGTGCCCTTCCAATTAAAACCTGCTGGGGATTGAAAGCAGTACTCAGGAGAGCCATACTGGATACTGCAGGGAGATTTCATCTTCTTACAAGACTCAACTCATTACTTGCCATATATTTTACCAATATTTTGCAGTTTCATACCATTGCAAAACACGCATCAGAACCCTCCCTATCATGTACACTTACACCTAATGTAAAGTTCAGGATTTAAAAAAAATACCTCAACACAGGAGCAACTCTATTTTGCTCAGTATTTAAGCTGTATACAGACAATTATTCTCAGTGATAAAAAGTTGGAAATGCATTGAAGAGTAAAAATTTTCTATCTAAAATTAATTTTACATTATAAGATCATAAAACATTAAAGTTTCTATTGATACCAAGAAGAGGAAGTTAGTAACAACAAAGATTTCAGGATTATTGTATGCTAAAAATGGTAACATTCTGTCATTGGGAATCTGAAATAAAAAGTTATAATAAACTGTATCTCCATTTGATCTCAGAATACATTGCCTTATCACTAGTACATTGCCATAAGGTCAATAGCAAAGATATTGCTTGTAGTTTTCTATTCTGTTACTATCTATACATCAACATATTGGTGATTTACAGACCCAAGCACTTTGTCCATCTTTCGTTACTGCAGTAGATGACTTTTCCAATATAGCTACGCCATACAAGATACCACATCATCAGATATTTCCCCCCCCACAGCTCAGTTAAAATACGATGGAGATCTCAAAGGAGTTTATCTTCAAGATGTTCTTTAGAATCCTTATAATTAACAAAAGTGCTGCAGTGGGATCACCTTACTCTTTCATTAATTCTTAAACAAAATTATATGCTTACTGGAATTTCTAAAAGAATGAATGTGGTGTTTTGTTAAATAAATAAATAAATAAATAAATATAAGGATTACTTGACCCACCCGCCTCCAGTCCTTTTTTTTCAAACCAGGTAAGAGACTATGAGCAAGAAGCAGCATGATCATATGCTGTCTCAGATCAGACTAATACTGCAAATGTATTAACCAGGTTCACCCCTGCTACAAGGGTAAGGAAGTCTACTGCACATCTGTCCTTGGGATCAATGGTTCTTGCCAGCAGACCGGCACTCCATTTAGCTGGCAAGTTCAGAAAAATCAGCCAAGGAACTTCCATGAACCTCACTATACCCCTGTGGTCTGGGCAAGCAGCTCATGCAAAATTAGTTATTGGTACTTAAGTACCAATTGAGTTTACATAACATGAAAATTAAGATTTGTCTCCCTTCACTGCTCTGTTTCTTCTTTGCATAGTCTGACAGACCAGAAACAAGTAATTCATCGCAGGTATTTCTGTCTGACCCAGAAACAGGGCAAGGGCACCTGGGTTCCTTAATACCTTCCCTTCCTTCACTGATACATCTGCTGAACAATTCCACAAAAGCACCAGATTTCAGTTTAAAACTATTTACCATTATCAGTGTTTTTAACTCATTTGACTTTTCTTTTCCAGTCAGTCTTCAGTAAGACAACTGGAATCCTAAACCAAATTTACAAAAAACATTGAGTATAGTTCAACTACAGTACAATATCTGGGGAAAAGTATTAGCGTTTTCCTACTCTGGGTTCACTGTATGGACAGAAATATCAACTTAAGACTAAGTAGCAAGAAATGAGTAATAAACTGACATAAACAAATGAAGACATGCCAAAAACCCCACAAAATTTGACAAACTTAATTTATCAGCAGGAACAAGCCAAACGTTTCTGCAGGGTGCACTGGGTTAGCTTTTGGCTTGCCTAGTTCCTGAGTGCTGCTCCTGACCAAGCTGAGCAGCAAGAACGTGTAGGAAGGGGGTGGTGGAAAGAAAGCACAGGATAACTGAGAGTAACATGAAAAGGATGTCTAAAGAGCACAGCAATGCATTTTGCTCAAGTTTAAATAATATACTGACTGGCAGATAACAATTATAGAAAAGAGTGAGTAGTTCCTAATGCAAACCATTTAATTATGAGATCGTGTCCCAGTATTGCAAAATAAACTCCAACGCTGCTGATTTATCCACATAGGAAACTCGCAGGACTGAAATAATCAGAGAACGGGTATCATTGTAGTGCTACATGTTCTTTCATGCTCCACAATCTAAAGCATTCAAAAAACCCCAAACAAACAATAATCTGCGGTGAAACTATCTTCTAATATTTCAATAAACGTTGAGATTATGAACTAATTTTGCAAGTGTAAGGTGACTTGTAGTTTAGAACAGATCTGTGGATGAGTTTGTTTATACTGTGGAAAATAGCCTGTGATGTAAACTCTTCAAACTTTCCCAAATGGAAAAATCATGAGAAAAACTGGTGCAGGTATCTGCAAGGGAAATACAGGACATTTCATTGCTGCCATCAATTTGTAGTTTATCAACGCTTACCTGGAAAGCCAAGAAACGAGAAAAGTTGTCACAGAAAAGAAAATGGTATTTGAAGTAGACAGATTGTCCCACTAAGACGTGAGCTAGAGCAGGAGGCAAAGCCAGCCATCTGCGGAGGTCGCCACAGCCTCCAGTGGGACGAAGCACGAACAGGGACAGTCAGAGAAGCACGACTATTCATCACCTCCTCTTCACAAAGAGGGACTTCCCTCCCTGCTAGGTCTGGGACTGTCCCTACAGCATGACTTCTGACTATAATAAATTCTAGAGTAAGCTGCGTGGAATTGGAAAGGAGACTAATATTTAATCTGAGGCTCCAAAAATCAGTCTAACAAATGCTTCAGTAAGCCCCTGGAAAAGTTTGTTAGAGAGTACCCTAACATCTCTGAGAATAGTATTAGCACAATAAGTACTCCAAAAGCTGATTTGGGATTGTTTATTTGCTGACTTTGTCAGCCTTTTGAAGGACACAGAGAACAGTGCAACTGATTCCCAACTGTTGGGAAAGTTGTTCTTTCTAACCTAATAGCTATGGTAAATAGTAGACTTCATGTCAAAACACATTCCTTCTACGTGCCATGACGTGTTGTCCATCATTACCAGCCCACGAAACAGCTTTGTTTTGAGAGATAGACTCACACCATGCCACTCTGGGTGGTTCTCTCACGACCGCTTCCAAAGACAAGTCTTTCACTGTGCATCAGTCTATGCATGCCGGCCAGCAAGTAATGACCTTCCCTGTCTTCTAGGCTGGTTAAGGTTTAAAACATTAAGGTTTAAAGTCTAAAATTTCCTCTTCTGTTTCATCTAGCTTATATACATTCCTTGTAATATATGAAAAATTAATATGATGACAACCATGAAGCAGGAAGCACTGAAGAGCAGAGGTGGGCAAATAACGGATTTTTGCTCAGAGGGTAAGTTGGGGACGAAACAAAAAAACCTAAACAGGCTCTCATCTGTTTTCCTGCTTTCAGATTTACTCCTTCTGTGTAGTATCTTTCAAACTGTTCTGAACCAAAATAAAAATGCTGCTTTGAAACAAAGTCAGATGTGTATTTAATAAATTAGACTCATTTGTAAATAGGATTCTGCTCTTCCCTGTCCTAAGCTCTTTTTTTGCTACAATTTCTATTGTTAAAAAGATAAGATAAATAAGAAACATAATAAAGTTTGCAAACACTAATACAGCATTAAACTCACTAGATTCTCCTTGAGAAAGGTTAAAATTGAAGCAGAACAAACCCAGCACTATATCCTACAGGTTGATTTAAAATTAATCATTACTTTAGTCCCACATGCATTTAGCTGAAAGCCAGAAATGATTTAATCTTATATTCTAAGATTGGAAAAATGTTTCCCTCATGTGGTAAAGGGAAACCAGTGGCTTGAATTCAAGCCTGTGCTGTTTCAAGATCACCCTTTCAAAGGGTCTGCCAGTGATTTCACTCTGCTTTGGTAGCTTAAAAAATTATGCATGTCAGTGGTCACAAGACAATTGAAAACAACAACTTCTCACAATTATTTTCCTTCCAAAAGCCTTGGAGAAAACTCCCTCTCCCTCTCAGGATTCCTCTACAAAACCCAAAGCATTTGTCCCCCACAGGCTCACTAGTGAGCTGGTGCTGATCACCCTGTACGGCCAAACTACACAACCAGGCAAGTAACCAGGACATGCAAGCAAAAAAAAGTGACGTATGGTCCACTTAAAATAACATGCATACACTGCCCCGTGTTGCAAGACCAGGAGGTGTCTTTTAATGTTCTGATGCAACTAAATGCTTCAACAAGTAAATTCAAGCCAGACTCTGAAAGCAAAATGAGACTCCCCCATTTTGTAGTCTTCACAAGCAAACATGGAGCTACAGAAAACCAAACATCTCCAGAGACACATGAACTATTTTCACTGAAAGTTTCTCTCATTAAACCTCTTTTCTCCTGCATCCTTGACGGGCAAGAATTATCAGTATGTCTGATGACCCAAGGACATCTACTAAAGCAGATGGCATTCTGACTTTATTGCACTTCCTGAAACACCTTCTACTCCACCAGATGACCCTCAGAGAGAACCTACCTCGATTTTACAGTTCCTTGCTTTCATCTCTGCACAGTGACACAGCAGCTACTACCCTTTTCGCAAGCTGGCACGTTCTCTAACCACAGAGCTACAGGTGTTTCCCAATGACCCTGACGATTCCCCTGCATGTGAAAATGGTTTGACTGAATCAACAGCAGCATCTGCAGAGCACTCTGGGGGGAGGAGGATGGATCAGAAGAAAAGGTCTCTTCCAGCCCCGTTTCCTAGTATTCTGTGATGCATATGTGATCACACTATGTAGCATTTATGCTTTTTTGTCCTGACCTAGAGGCAGTTCCTTTTTACCAAGCTGGAACACAAAGACAAGGTACCTGAACTGATGGTATCAGGTGCAGATTAGTAAACTGTGGAAAACGACAGTGGGATTCTTAGTTAACTGCTGCTTTCAGTCCCGATGTCTGTCTCTGCCTGTGTCCTGGCATGAACCCTGGGGGCAAAAAAATCCTCTTCTGTGGAGATGCCTGAATATTTGCCTAGGAAGCCACAACCACAGCTCCAATATGTATCTGTACGCCTGCCATAAAGCTTAGGGTCTCATGCTATGCAAGGTCTTTGCAAGAATGTTCCTATGGATTGCAGTCTCCATTATGAACTGATCATTTCTGCAATGACCTCACTGATGTGAAAATTACTCCTGTTTCATACATTATTTGTAAAGTACTTCCAAATCAGGAGACTGGACTCTAGGACTGGGTAGAAGAGATGATAACCATCTAACAGTTTCAAAATAAGGATGAGAAAAATAGCCTGTGGTAAGAGGAAACTTCTAAATGATTAGATTAAAACTGACAATGCCCTTTTCTCCAAGGGTAAGGAACATGAACCAGGGGAAACATCTAATCTTGGTTTCAGCACAACCAAAATACTACCTAAATTAAATATGGGTGCTATTATTGGATAAACTTTGTGCAATACCTTTTGGACTGCCCAAGGGAGTTCATGCCCAACTCTAGGAGTCATTCTCTGAGATGACCTTCTGCAATGCCTGGTGTTGGCAGGGTTGCAGCAAAAGAAGTAAAGCCAGTCTGATTCCTCTGATATTATTTGCCATAGTGTGGGCCATGTTAAAATCACCTTTCCCCTGATGTCGGGGAGCCAGCAATATCTGATAAAACAACACCAAGAGTGGATATAAAAAGTTCAAGAGTGCTATGTTTCCCTGGCTTACTGCATTTATTGAGGGGGGATGACAACAGTTTCTTTTTGAGGGTATTTTTCCCCTTTCTTGAACTTACAGTGTTTTAACAACTGCCTGGTTTGTTCAGGGTTGCCCACTGTTACTATATTACTTCTGAATGCTGAAAGTTGCCTGATTATCCAAACCACATTGAGATGTGGGGGCAAAATCAGGTTTTCCATAGGTCTCAAACAAAGCAGAGCCAATTCCCTCTTGAGGGGTTTCGGGTTCCTCCATTTTTTCCCCCCCCTAAATCAAGCATTAGTTTGTCAGGGAAACACTACCGTGAGCCAAACCAGCGTTCAGTAGCTGAATAAGAGCTGCAGGTGGGTCTTCCACCCTGGCAGTGATTTTGGCCCTCCATCAGTTTGGAGGTGCCATCCCAGGCTGGCAGGAAGGAGATGGTGGGCTCCCCGCCAGGAAGACACGGGAAGGATGTGGCAAGGGCATGGATTCACTCTTCTACAGTGAAGCACAGGATTGCGTTATAGAAGGATAAAAAAGGCTGATGAAATTTGTTGAGAAGAAAGGGGGCGGAGGGGAAAAGGAGCTGAAGCAGAAAGAGTCCTCAGCTGCACACCAGCAGAGGCAGCCACAGCTGGTTGTGATTTGGTGTAAGCAGCCCCTTCCCCACCTGGTCTGCTGGGAGAAGAGACTCAGCTGTCCCTGCCCCAGCCCTCCCACCACAGCGGGGGCCAGTTACAGAACCCACTCCCCTCAAAAAAAAATAGAAAAAAAAAGTCTTTTTAAAGAAGCCTTGCTAGCGGGTGCAGTATTTCTATGCTGAGGAGATCCATTCACTGGAACGGAGACTGCTTCCTCTGCAGTTACTGTTATGTTAGTAGGAAACATTTGCCACCACCGTTACATGCATTTCCAGGCCAGACTGTTTTCAGTGTAGGCAATCTTCAGACAATGTAATGGGTAAAAAACAAAGAGGTTTTTGCTGAGTGTGCACACAGCCAAACATTTTCAGAAAGACTTAAAAGGTGGCCAAGTCTGAACGGATTTTAACATGATAGCAAAAGCACATCTCTGACACAAAGACCAAAGCTGTGTCAAACAGCAAATCATTGCACAAAGGCTTGTGTGAGGGACACATGATCCCTCGCCTTCTTTGACAATTTAGATATTCAGATAGCAAACTACTGAGCAGCGTACGACATTCTCCGGATATGGGAATCCCTGAGAATACATTTCTTCCATATAATTCCCTCTGATGCAACCCCGATATTCACCACAGAACTTTCTGCTATTGACTTTTTCCTTTAGTTCTCCTTTTCCTTTCCTTTATTCTTCTAGTAATGTGTTTAATGTTGGATGACAGGTGAAGAGCCTTGAGGTTTCTGCCCTTCCTCTTCCCCAAGGGTTAAAATCTCAAGCGAATAAAGTCTCATCACTGTTCCCAAAGTTTAAATACTGTAAGAAAGATGGGTAAAACCAAAGCCAGCCCTCCCAAACATGACATATAACAATGGTTCCCTGCTACATTTTCAATGGAAATCTACCCATTAGATATTGCTGTCCACTGCAAGTTAGCCTGTGTGAACAAACACACTAAAAATTCCATGAAAACATTTTTCTTTGTTTTAAAATTTCTTCCTGGAAAAGATGTTCCTTCATCTATCATATTAAAAGAGGTTAATTTGCACTGAAAATTATTCCTTCTCATCTGCTTAGTAAAGCTGCATTTATGATCCAAGAGAATCAACTATTGTTTAATTCAGTTTTTGTCATTTTTTGCCAGTGCAATTGATTCTTTTACTATGTGGATTTTAGTATCAAACTTCATTAAAATAATATAACATTGACTTATTTAATTTACATCTGCAACCTCTGTTTCAAAAATTGCTTTTGTTGTCTCTTGGCAAAGACTTGTTTCTTGGTTAATTTAACAATGTGACCAAATTAAGACCTATTTTCTTTTACAGAATACAGCAAAGTACACACTCTTAAGTATTACTATAAAATAGCAAAAGTGAAATACAAACAGACTTAAACAATCAGAATTACAGACATTTTTCTGTATATATGCATTTATCACATTGTGAAAATCAGTCATTCAAAGCAAGTTTTCACATCCTTATTGCAAGTTCCAAATGCTGAAGTTTCATAAATAAATAAAATAATAAAAAACCCCAACACTTCAGAGTAGTTCATAAACATCAACACAAGATTTAGAGCGAAAAAGGCCAATGCAACTTGGAACACACTAGCCAGACCGTAACCTTGGAAGATGAGAGAGTAAGAATACCAACGTTATGGCAGTCCTGACCACTGCAGCAGTGGAGCATAGATAGAATGTTGCTTCTGTTGTTCTTGTAACAACTGCAATGAAATTGATGTAACAGAATCGTGGGAATTTCAGGCAAACACATTTGGTCAAACAGAGTGTTTGTCTATAGAATTCCTTTGGTTTGTAACAATGTACAATGTTTTGAGAGAAAGATACACAGACAAAGAAAATAAATACCCTCTAAACTTTGAAATATTTTTTTTTCGGCTGTTAATCTGTTTCACAAGTTGAAATGCATAACAATGGTTGTAAGAGGAAAAACCCAAATATAGTCCCTAAACACACTGCAAATACTGACCCTGTAGAGAAATCTAAATATTTTAAAGATGGAACCAAGCATAAACATGCAAAGTAAAGAACATCCTTCTGTAGGACTTCACGCTAAAATTAACTGGCAAAAAAAGGGGGCTGCGAAACAGCAATCATCACATGAAGCCCAAGTATCTTCTGCTCAGGAAACTTTCAGGTAAGCTAGAAATTAGAGAGTAACATCTTTTCTGCAGGTTTCATTTCTATCCCACCACTGTTCCCTATGCCTTTTCACCTCACAGCAACTGAAAAACTGTGTTATACAGTAAGGGCAAAAAACAGAAAACCAACCAAACGATCAAAAAGCTAAGAAACCTATTAGGATCAAAACCCAAAACCTTACTATGAGAATTGCACTGAAAAGCTAAAACTAGAGGCCAGAATGAGTGAAGATACAGAGAAATAAAAAGTTTAAATCTGAACTTGGTGTTGAGCTATGAGGAAAGAGGTTTTTGGGTTTTTTTCTGAGTAGCAATAGCATAGGACAGTTATAGTAGTAACTGTAGTAACATAGTATCTACTCTACTGTAAAAGAATGAACTGACTTTAAAGAAAAAAAATTCCAAAAAGTCCCTAAAACACACCTGCATGTCTTGACAAGTGAAATGCAGCTTTGTATTAAAAACACAAAATAGAGCTTTGAAGATATATTAGCTCCTTCATGTAAAGATCAGAGTATGGTAAACTATCCAAACAATTATAAAGCAATTACTGACCACAATTATGCCACCTTTACTTTAATTATGAGCAAATCAAGCACTATCCAGTGAATTTAATGAATGCTCATACTGGAAATGAGAAAAAAATCCGTAAGAAAGAACATATACATATGTCCCCATAACATAAGATGAGCTATGTGATACTGAAAAAGCACTATGTTCTCGGTATTTGCTTATTTTAGGCCAAAAATCTAAATCTCAGGAATACTACAATTAATTACCCATTATTGTAGGTCACTGAAAGAAGTATATAAAATTAATAACTTTGTATTCTGTAATGCAAACAAGGTGGCTCTACCTCCCAGCTGGAACCATCTATTTTATTTATATTACATACTGAAACCAGGTCCAGAAAAGTAACTTCAGATGTGTCACAGGAAAGCACTGATGAGATGCTCCTAAGAAATAGTGGTCAGAAACCCTTTTTAAAACACTCTACATTTTGCAGGCCACAAATCATTCAATGATTTGCTACTGAGCCTTTCTCCCACCAGAATGAATTTTGCAAGAATCACATGAGAAAACCACTAGAAGACTAAAAGAAATGGAAAAGACAGCAAGAACCTTTAAGTGTTCACAAATGAAATTACTCTTGACTGAATATAACTGTCTTCAAAAAACTTAAGGATTTAGATAAACCTGATACTTTTGCAGGATTTCCTACCAGCCTAAAGAGCTGTCTTAATGACTTCACACTGAGCTGAGGTCTCTGGCATGACCAGACAACAGAATAGTTGAGAAGTAGAGATTTTCCATGTACTTACAGACACGGCCTCAGGGGATCTTATTATCCTGACCTTTAATAACATGCAAAGAAGAAAGAAATAACAAATTTATCAAATTCTGTAGAGCCTTAAATTTAAAGTAGAGATATGGAGATTATTACCTGTTAGATTTAATCATGTTATTAATTCAGAGCAGCAGACTCAGACAATGAAATTTGAATTCTCTCTAACTTAGGCAAAAAAAGATAAAAAACTTGATCTGAGAGTCTGAACAGTACATTTTTTGAGCAAAAGCCTATTACACTGACAATAAAAAACACAGAATGTGGCTTAAAGAGGATTTCATCTAACTCAGATATAGTAACAAGCACAGCCACGGTTATTATTTATCATCTGTGCACCACATAAATTCCAGGCTAGTTTGGATATCTGTTACACCTGTAGCAATACTGATCCGTGAATTTATAAGGCAGGAGTCTCTGTTGTGAGTTATATAGGGCAGGTAATATTAGACATACTCAATGTTAGACACATTAATGTTAGGTTCATTCTCCACATCATCCGAAATAAACTTCTAGTGCCACTAATTACACTATCAAATGAATATGCAAAGACTTCTCCTTAGAAAATCCAAATTTAAGAATTAAATTATGCCACTCCCCTCGCATGTGCACTAGAAGGAAGCTATCCCACTGCAGACTTCACATAGCAGTACTTATGATTTGCCACCAACAAAAGCAAAAGCAAACCTGCAATTGCATGCAACCACAAAAGGCCCTACATTAAGTATTTCTGGTCAGCCAATTAACCAAGACAAGTTTCTCATTCGCACAGTGAGCCAGGATACCTTTCCTGTCACCATCCCGTGTCAAAAGTATCACTCCACACTCCAAACTTTCCAGACTACAGAAACTACTACCTTTTAGAAAGGTATATTGCTTTTGAAGATATACTGCCTCTTCTGGCAAAACGTTACCTCTTACAGGATTATAAAAATCCTAGTAAACATGCTGTGACAACTCATGATCTGCAGACTGTATTTAAATTTCAAGACATGCCTTTTTATTTGTTAAATTGTTGCACATACATTTGAAGTCAGGTGGTTTTGATTGGTGTTTCAATGAAAAGAAAACAAAAAATACAGGACAAAACCTACTAATTATTTTTCTTAAGCACTGATAATTTGTAATTAAATTTAACTGTAAAATACTCTAATCCTTCTGAGTGGTAAAATATTCCAAAATATTCTGAGTGTAAAATATTCTAATCCCCTCGTGAAGTGGGTGCTTAAAAAGCTTGAGGTCATATTTACCTTGCAGACATGAAAAAACCAACACTGGCTAGATTTGTCAACTTCCTAGAATCTGTTTAAAACCAGTAAAAGTCAAAGGTAAATAAAGTCTCAAGGTAATGCTTTATTACTCAGAACATCACATAGGTGTACAGAAGCGGTCTTTATGTGAAAAGCATGTAGGACAATAAGACAAGTGGGTTTTTAGTATGCACATGCTGTTTCTTTAAGCCTGCATCAGGAAGCCAGAGGCCAGATGGGAAAAGTTCGTAGCAGAATTTTACTTTACTGAAGCTCTGCCAATTTATAATTAGTGACTTCATCCATTATGCCTTTTTTTTTTTAAAAAAAAAACCCCTAACCAGGTATTTTGTTTGAGCGCAAAAAATTTCCATATTTCTGTACAGTTATCAAACCATATGGAGCTAGATGATGACTTTCTTGTATTATTTCAAGGTAGGAGTGATAAAATTAGATAAATAAAAAAGTCATCCATTCAGTATATATTCTAGTATTATATAAATTTATGAGATATTTTGAGAATGAGTATTTCCCCCTACTCTCTGAATCACAAAGCTTAATTTAAATGAGCAGAAGCCCAGTAACAAGGCTACTAATTCATGTACTTACAGTTTAAGTGACTTATAAATCATTTACTTTCACAGAGAAAAAGAGATTAAAATAGCTATGGCACCGTTTTAAAAAAAGGATGAGGATCGCTACCTGAAACAAATACAAAGCATAAGAAACTGTCTGTTTTCTCCTACAAAGAGTAGAAAGCATGTGGGAAAATAAAGCATTGTGACTGTGGTATGAGCACAAACAATCATAAACACAAATTATTTAAACAAGTAGTGCATAACTTTTTGGAAAGTCTGGAGCTAAGAATGAAACAGAAAGTGCAACTGATTCAGCAGTGTCAGCTACTGAAATTGCAAGTCACCGTGCAATAAATGAGCTGGTGCACTACAAACACTGGGAAGGATTCCCATGGAAAAGAGATGCGCCTGCAAATCACTCCTCCTCCAAAAACAATACTTACCATAACTATAATTACAGAGTTCCTTTGTCGAAACACGTAGTTAATCCTACCAAAAGGAAATCAGACCAATAAAGTCCAACGCTACAAAAAATTTAAGATAAAAGGATGTGTGAAGGAAAAAAAAAGGTAAAAAGGAAGCAAGAAGTGAATTTGCTGTGTGTCACCTGACCAGACTGAGCAAGCAATACAACATCTACAGATCTTGGGCTGCTAATCTCCTGGGCGATCTTTAAAATCTGATAGGCAAAACATTTCACGTTGTATTTGATTCAGGAGCAGCACCCACTTTGATTTACAAAACCTGATTAAAATGCGAGGCAGTCATAAATTAAAGCAGCCCAAGGCCATGTTTGATAGAGGGATGGACAAACCTTACCTGGGGCAGTTCAGAGGCTCTCATCACAGACAGCACACCCAGAGGATATACAGAGATCTTTTCTGGGAGAGGGGGCCACAAATTAAGAGCCCCACAGGCACCACTCCTCGCCACAGAAGAGGAATGTGGGGCAGTGAGTGCAGCCCAATCCTGCGCCGAGGCACTGCAATGCTGTGCCTTTCTTTCTGTTGCCAGTCAGAAAAACCAAAACCACAATCTAGCAATCTCACTGAGAGGAAAGAAAAAAAAAAGGGGGGGAAAGAAAAAAAAAGAAAGAAAAAAAAGAAAGAAACCCCCCACATTTTCTTCCAACTGTGGTATACAGGTGCAGTAGATGTAAATAGGGTATTAATAGGGTATTAAACTTTGCTGTGAACCACGTGTGACTTGTCTTTAGCACCTTTTTAGCTTCACAAGGAGAAAATGAGGAAGTCTGCAGAATCTAGAAAATCTCACGAGTGCTAACATCACCCCTAAATTTGAGAAACAGCAGAACATGGTTAGGAAGTCTTGGAATGTAATCATAGCTCCCGGACTAGACAAGCAGAAAAAGGTATGCTGTGACAGATCAGGAGGGCAACTGGGGCAGTGGTTATAGGAACAGACTGGGGGGGCTGATGCAAAAACCACAACACTTGCGTATTACACTTCCACCTGTAAATATACTTGGAGCACTGCTGTTATTTTTTCAATAAAATTTTGGCTCCTGGTCTTGGCTGCATGATTTTGAACACCCACCCAGCCCCCAAGAAACACAAAACCACAACCACCTCCACACATCTGCAAACAACCTCTACAGGTTGCTTGAAATCAAGTAAATGACCTAGTGATAAAGGGGAAAAAAAAGAAAAAGAGATAGGGCAGATGCTTTTGGCACTGATGGCATAACAAGATAAGAAATTATTGCCTAGGGGTAATAACCATTGAGAGGTGAGAGAAGCCAGGTATATGAATAGTTGCAAAAAACATATGCAGAAACATTACCATTTATACACTACCAAATTAAATATACTTTTCAAGTACAAAGGTCTGCCTTGGGCCCAATTCTAGTCAGTATTTTTTGTGCAAGACTTGGATCAACAATACTCATGAAATGAACAGATTACATCAAACTGAAAGGACTGCAAGCTTTCAGAAGGGGAGGACCACATTTCTCAATTATACTGCTGAATTTGGAAGACAACTTGAAAAGTGAAGTTTTAACTCTATGGAAGAAAAATAAAACATGCACTAAAACCGCAGAATAACAGACTATGAAGCAGAAAAGTTTATTGGGTTATAATCAATCACAAAGTACACACCAGTTAACAATGTGATGTAAGAGACAAGGGCAAAGCCCAATTCTGAGGCACATTGGAAGGAAACTTTACTTGTGAAAAGAGGTGATACATGCTGTTAAGTACCTGTGAAGTATCTGCTGAAACGATACCGTTTTGGGCACCATACTTAAAGAGAGATACTTTGGACTGTTTGGTTGATCAACAAAGACAACAGGTTTAAAAACAAGACATATGAGGAAAGGTGAAAGGAATAGGGTCTTTTTAGTCCATAAGAGGAAGTAAGTACAGAGATCTGACAGTTGTTCTATGGCATGTGCAAGTCAAATATGAATTGTTGGCTGGAAGAATCACTACTGAATGGTATTGGCTTAACCTGTATCAATTAAAAAATATTGGGGAAAGAAAAGGAAGAGGACTTTTCTAATCAAAGCCAGCATGAAAGGTGAATGAGAGATGGTTTAATCACCATTACAAATGTATTTTAAGAACAGGTTATACAACCCCTGTCAGGGAAAACAAACACTTGCTCAATTCTGCCCCAGTACAAGGATGGACTAAGCCGATCAACATATCTCCTTTAGCCCAAGCTGCAGCCCCAACAACAGCCCTGAGGTTTGTTTTGTTTTGTTTTTTAGATCTCCTTACCACACACATAGTCCTGTTTTCAATGCTATTGTAATTTGAACAAAGGTCAATATTTATTGCTCCAGTGACAAGTTATTTTACACAGCTCTTAAGCTTAAGACGTTAGGTATTTCTAAATGGAGAAGAAGTGTTTGAGTAACAAGCTTACTATAAACCCATACTATCTTGCTAGTTTGAAGCTGCTGGTAGAAATCCATACCACTAAAGACAGAGCCAATGAGGGGCTTAGCTCTCCAAGAGATTTAAACCAACTCCAAAACCCACCGCAGAATTCCCATCTGGTAACACCATCTACTTGAGGAGCCCTATTGATTTCTCAAATTATCCAAATTTGTAACAAAGACTGTGAGGCTACAGGTCTAAATAATCAAATTATTTAAACAGTAAGTAATACTGAACAACAAATCAGTTGAATACAGTTTACAAGCTTAATTTGACTATTTGATGAGGTAGATGGGAGATTCTCAGAACTGAGAAATTCCTTATTCTTCCCCAAAGATCAGGATTCCAATGCTGAAAGTTAACGAGGAAAAATAAAAACTATCCAGATTTTAGTTCTTGCAGTCTACCTAGGATGTTATGACATGTTAGAAAGAAGCACCTAATGAGAGCTGATGATCTTACTTGTGTTGTATTTAACGACCTAAGATGTGGCTGTACAAAAGCAGAACCAGATTATTCTTGGAGGTGCACATTAAAGGATGAAGGGCAATGGAAACAAGTTGTAATGAGGGAAATTCATGTTAGATACTAGGTTAAAAAAAAAAAAAGTTCACAATGTGGTAGTCAAGCACTGGAACAAGTGTTCCCAAGAGGTGTGGAATCTCCATCATTGCAGATATTTTAAACAAGCCCTGAGCAGCCCTCACAAGGATATCCAAATGGCTGATGAGAAGCAAAACATTGGACTACCTGCTAGACCTTGCTAATTTTTTCTATTGTAGAGCTGAGTAAAGAATAGGGACATATTATTCTGTTAAATACTGCCTTTTAAAAGTTTTCCTGTGACCTGCTATCATATTAGTCTATTTAAGTCAAAAGTTATGTTCCTTCATCATGTTGTTCCAAAAAGTCATATTGACTAATGGCCCAGGTCACATTTTGCTGGGTCTGAATTATAAACTTCTTGTCTGAAGTGACATTTTGAGCCAGTTACTTCCATTCTTATCATCCAGAGGGACAGGGCTGCCAATGTGAAGAGTGGAGATGGCTAAGGGAAATTGCCATTAAAAAGACTGTCTTAGCTTAGTTGAGATATAAAGCAATCTTTCCACTGCTGTAAAACTCAGTTCAGAGGTTTTTATGTTTACGGATTACATACTGCCTGTATTTGAAGCAGCTGCTTAGTGACACTGCTTGCTTCTATGAGAGGTGTAGCCGATTGTTGTGTTGTGGACCTCAGAGTTACCTCTCTATCTCTATTCTTTGTCATAACAGCTTTTAATCAGTGAAGAAACGAGCTCTTTACTACTCTTCACCACTTTACCAGATGTTTTTAGCAGGGAAAAAGAAAAAGAAAAAAAAAAGGAGAAACACCCCTTATGCTTCTGTAAGCAGCAGTGCCAGTTTCAAGATCCTGCTTTGCCCAATGCCTGCTGGTTTCAGCCCCTGCTCAGCCCCTTTAAGTGGGCTGGCAGAAATTAAAGGATATGGAACAGGAACAACCAACCAAAACCATGGAGTGATTAGAGGGATAGATAGAAGGAAAAGAGACCAGGTGTAGGAAGCACTCCTACTTAATGTTTAACCACAGTACTAAATGTGGGGGAAGAAGTATAGCTGGCTTGGGCTAGGCTGCCTAATAAGAAATCTCTGGCTGTGTTTCTCCTTTCCCTCAAGGAAGCTGTATAGAAGATTTCGAAGAAGCTGCATGCAACAGACAGAATGGAACTGGAGAAGACACTTTAGGAAGGCACAGGAAAAACAATTTAAACATTTTTTAAGACAGAAAAATCTGTCAGAAAAATGTCAGGACCTTTTACACCTTTAAGAGGGCTCAGTGCCAGGAACTTGAGGATATTCCTGAAACCAGCTTCCAATAATTTGAAGTCTAAAATATTTTCCTTACATTTTGCAGAACTTCATAGCCTAGATGATGCAAGAAAAAAAAACGCAGTGTGTTTATGAGACATTCTATCTTAAAATCTATTCATGTTGGATCTCCCTGGTTTGAAGCTCCTATGGGAACTTTTCTGGGCTACAGCTAGGCTTGACACACATACAATTCAAAAATCTCCCTGGTCATATTTTATTCCATAGGCAATTGAAAAAAAAACAAAACAAAAAAAATTCACAATAAGCCCACAACAAAAAAACCCCAACCCTAACTCTTTTTTATTAAAAAGAGAAACAACAAAAAACCCCTCTATACTTCTCTTATATTCATAAAGCCCGTTATGCCAACTCATCTTTCACATGCAAGAGAAAGTCCAGAGTTTATGCTGCAGAGGTTTAGCAAGAAATCTTCTGAGCCCACCTCTACTTTCTTCCTCAGTTGAGAAGGACAGTATAGGAAGAAATTGCTAATAGTGAAAGCAAGCCCTTTAGCAGGATGACCTCAAAAGAAGTTTTAATAACCAGCCTACACAGTTTTTCCACTGTCGGCATACTCAGGCAATCAGGGAGGCATAACAATCTGCATGGGTCTTGGTGGGAAGAGCAGAGGTTGCCAGAAGGAAGTATTCGGAAAGCACATTACCAGGGCTAGGCTATGTATACATGGCTGAAACATAAGCTGGTTTTCTGCAAGCAAACTCTTTTAATAGGAATCCAGTTTATTTATTTATTCAGAAGCAGATGGCATCCTCTCAAGACGTTATGCAGAACATGACACACAAAACAAGTATTTTCATCTGAGCATATTTTTTCTAATCAACTCCCTGCTATTCAGCATTAAATGACAAACAAAAATTTAGTCTCCAGAGTCTGGTAATACTCTAGGCTAACTCAAGCTAACCCAAGATTTAGCAGTAAGTGATGAAATGTAATGATTTGTAATACACTAGACCACAGAATAGATGACCTCAGTGTCTTTTGACTTAAATGTTATTTAAAAAAAGAAGCATTCCAACTGAGGGGAAAAAAATTCACAAATTGCAGCCTCCGTGCTGATGAGTACATTTGATAGCCGAACACCTCGACCTAAGGTTAGTCTGAAGTGCCTATTGCAACTTTTTTTATCTATACAAAGGAAAACAAGAGGCAAGAAATGCTATCATAAAGTACATTAGTAATACTGCCATGAAATCACTGTGCTGTAGGGCTCGGTATGACATTACACAGAATCACAGAATGGTAGGGGTTGGAAGGGACCTCTGGAGATCATCTAGTCCAACTCCCCTGCCAGAGCAGGGCCACCTAGAGCACTGCTGATAGCTTTCACATTACGTTTTTATGCAATCCCTCCTGAATCATGATCTGTAATCACCATTCACTGCAAAGCCTAAGCAACCACTACAAAGACTTGTGGAAGGATCTCATGTTGAAGAGACGATATACAGACAAACCATAATTTAGAAGGAAGCCAAATACTATGAAACACTCCCCTCTCATGACCCTCCCTACTCCACACCTCAGCTCTGAGACGACCGTGTGCCACCTTTAATGGATACTACATGATTTCCTTTTAATAGGGAAGTCATATATACCCAAGTGTGTTGATGTACAGAGGTTCATTTACCACACAATAATACAATGCATCAAAAGTGACTCATCCTCCCATTACAGCTTCATACAACACATAATTAAAATATAAGGCCCTTCCACAAACTAAAGTGATTTTAGCATTTTCTGCATTATTTTCCAATAATTTAACAATTTATTGGTTTTGTTTTTAAAGACGAGCATACTGAAAGAACACTAATACTGAGTCAAGGAATTTGTATGTTGTTATGCACTATAGTAGGGTGGTCCATATTCAGCAGTCATTGCATTCACATCCAAATTTAAGGTCCCTTTTGCCTCCTGCCAGTATTTCAAGCTTCTTTTCAATGCCTCCCCTGCACCTCTACCCACGATCATCTCCTTCTACTCTCTGGGTAAAGAGGTCCTTCCACCTCCTCTCCCTTTCCCATATAAATAGCCCCATTTTCCATTTCTTCCATTGCCAACAGCTGCTCCTGCACACACCATCCCGAGACTGATAAACCATTGCTTAAGAGGGGACAGGTCTGGGAGAGCTGGTGCTGCCAGGCAGGGCACGCTGTCTCTGCAGGAAGCCTGGGGCAGCTGCTGCTAACAGCTTCCCTCCTACAAGCAGGAGCTTCAAGCCTGGATCCTGGGAGGCAGGGCAAGGGAAGGACTTCATGACTCAGACAGCACTTGCTGTTTAAACACTTCTCCACCTCCTATGGGAAAGGGCAGCAGACTCCAAAGGTGGTTGGATCCTCTGGGCTCAACTCCACCTGTGAGCTGCCTATTGGGATCAACTATTACGTGCTAGATGTTAGAAGAAAAAAGAAATAGTATGTTTTGCCAAATTAACTGCATCTCAAGGAGACTAGTATCCAAAGTTCTCGTGATCAAGAATGATAAAAGTTTGCAAAATCACAGCTGTATCAGTAAGAAATTTTAACATCCTATTTCTCATCTTATAAAGGTAAATTAAGTAGGTAAATATAAAACAGTTTTAGTGTGAATACTCCATTTCTTACCAATGACTTACTCTCACTTTACTTTCTTGTGTCTGAACATGGGTAGAAGTAAAAAAGCAAAGTTTAGGTTTTGTTCAAATGTGTAATTATTTTTAGAACAGTCTGGGCCATTATTACTTGGATGATTTTGCCTAATTCAAGTGCCCTTGAGAAGATTAGCCTGCATAACTACTTTTCCCCTCTCTGCTACATCCAGAATGCTGCAAAGACTTATAAGCGTGCCAATATCATTGAAGGTGGCCAAGGAAACTTAAAACTTCAATTTTTCATATTTGTGAAGTTTTTCTTTAGTTTTTGATATTGAAGTGGATGCCCAGACAACTTCCAAGCATTGCCAGCCAGTCTGATTTTGTGTTGTCTCTCCTCATGTGGGAATGCATAGCTGAGACAATGACTGAGAACCCTAAACTCCAATAGCTCCATATGAAGGAGCTGCTAAGCTTCAATCTTCCTCCTTGGTCTGGCTCTTCCACAAATAACCCTGTGGAAATCCAGCCAACTAGCAGATCAACACTAGTGAAAACGTAGCAAACTAGCTAGTAAGAAAGAGCTATTCAGACCTATTTGCATCTCTCTTTTTCCTAAAAAAACCCAAATCTGAATGTGCATCTCACAAGATACTAAGATTTTTAAAAAATTATTTACCCCCTCACCCACTATAACTGAGAAATACTGAAATCAAGGTAGTCAGTTTTTGGATTTAGTCTTTAATTTCTTCCCAATGAGAGTAAAAGCTCCCTGAGCAAACTAGGGAGCTTACAACTCACCATGATTATGAAAATTCAGAAGTGGAGGGGGACGTTACTTCCTCCATTAACAGAAGAGAGTACGCTCCCATTCTCATGCCTTCCTCTGTTGGGCTTCACCTTATCTAACTCTAGATAAAAGTTTCTTTCCATGAATGTAGATATACTGTGAACAAAATTTCAATTGTATATTTTTCTTCACAATTCTTCACACCATTCTTCCACATTTTTAAAATATATGATCATATTTTAAACCAATCAATTAAATGCCTAAGCGTAAAAAACTTTATCACTAAAATGGTACGTTATTTAATTGCTTGATTTGATCATTCCACAGTGTCTAACTGATGTAAATGAGACTGATTTGAGGTACAACATTGGGCAGAGCACTTCTAGGATCTCACAGCAATTTCTGCAAAATATAAATGTAAAAAACCAAACACCAAACCAATTCACCTATCTAATCTCACCTCCTAAGTGAACCCACAGTACTATTAGAGCAGAATTACAAGAGTATCTGTGAAAACTAGACACATACCAAGGAACTTACTGACCTATCAGAAATTGTCTCAGAATAATGGATTTTTCTTTTTGGAGTCTTCCAAGAATATGAAGCCTATCCAAAGAATATATCAAGTACTTACAGTAGGAAGATAGGCTAATATTTAAGTATAATAAAAAAAATATTAAAAATCAACACGTAAAAGACTGAAACACTTGAAAATGTGATAAAGTTTAACTGAGTTGCTGGAAGATCATAGCACAGCTTATTCTTATGCTAGCTCAATATTAAAATATTAGACAAAATTACAGCAAAAGTATAGAGATGTTAATGCCATGCCAACTACAGACCCACTGACAGACTTTTATACACGTTTATCCTGAAATAAATTTTATTTAGTATTACCCCCACCCTTTTTAACCGGAACATTACGAGTATATGGTCTATTTGTAATTTACAATACACAATAGTGCAGTAATAATTTCTTCATATTACACTTTAACTGCAAAAAAATTATCTAACAATATGATAAAAATTAATTTGATATCAGACTTCATACCAGGGATTTGAATATAGAAAACAAAATACTTTTCAAAAAGCTGGGAATAAATGCAACTTTATTACAAGGATTCACTGTCTTCTCAAAAAGAAAGCTCACACAATTGCAATTATATCTTTTACTATTTTGTTAAACAAATTTGTGTATTAATGATGCGCATAAAACATTTAATAGAGCATGGAGTACTCCTCAACATTTCATGCATCAATCACTAATCTACTAATATATCTTATTCAATTATAAGATGGCATTTCAAACTGGACTACGTCAACAAAACAGTAACCCTTAACTATGATATGACATAACAAGAATAATAATGATTTTTTGAAAATGACCACTGTGCCAGAGTAAAATTTAATACTAGAATAGAAGCGAATTAAGAGCAAAATACTTTAACATACCATTGTAACAGCTCCATTTTCTTCCTCAAAGTGCCACAGCAACACAAAAAATAAAGACCATCTGGGAATGGGAATACTGATTGTTTTGGCTTGTATTACTTTACCAGAAGACTTGGTGCTTAACCTTTAATGTTAGCTAGCTATACCTGTATTCAGAAATGAAAATCAAAAGAAACCTGATTTCCAAAATGCAGAGCATCAGCACTTCCCCATGAAGTCAATAAACATAATAGGTATCTAAACCATCAATTGAAAAAAAAAAAATTTAAAATTTCATACCATTGATTTGTTGTGTGTCTTATGCTCGAATAATTTGACCCATTGCTTTCAAAGCTCATTAAACATAATATGCATGTTACTTTTCCCTTATGGCACCTAAAGGGTTGTTGAATCTAGCATTCCAGAAACAGAAAGAAAACCTTTGAAATATACATTTCCTCTGATATTTAAGAGCAGAAACATTAAGTAGAACTAAATCAAGTTCAGAAAACCCGCATTTCAGTCTGCTTATTCCAGAAAAGGTCCTGGATCCTGACGACACATAGTTTGGGCAGCCACTCCATTTACTATCATCACTGTCTTATAGGCTATGATAATTTGAGAAAACCCATTATCTCACTGTATAGGTATTACAGAATACATATTTTTTAATTAATTGCAAGATATTTTATTTATTTATTTTTATCTTTTTTAAACCAGAAAACTTTACACTTCTGACAAGGACATAAGCAATAGGTCTAAATTTCTTTTTTCTCCCTCTCACATATTTAAAAAAGCTTTTTGCTGCTCCATTATTTGTGCTCAGACAGGTCATTTCTAAAAACACCCTCTCAACCTAAATGACTATACAGGACTCAATAAGCTGGTGGAACAAAAAGCACTGTCAACGTACAAAGCAAAGAAAACAAAATGTCTCACTAGCTTTCAATAATGGCAATCAAAGATATAACTCGTGTTTTGTATAAACTTTTAAATATTTAAAACAGGCTTTCAAGCTAATTGCCTACACATGCACAGAAAGTAAAAATAAATGATTCTCTAAAGTAAAGAACGCAGAATAATCTGTCATCCTTTGTATTCAGAAATTAAAACAAAAAATCACAAAACACACAGAAAATTGTTTGAAATACCCATTATTATCATATTAAGTTTTCCTACTTGTACAAATATAAGAAAAAACCTGCCCTGGAATTCTTTGGTGAAAGTGTGTTGCCCTGAACCGCCACAAATACGTCTTCACACGATCACCAACTTTAAGAGAAGGCCTAGCAGGTTATTCTTTCCGTATGCTTAAAATTATTTTTAAATTATCTATGTCAATAAAATGTTATGCCTGGTAAAATAAGCTTTGCATTTACAGTTGGTTTCGACTCATTCCTGTATTTCTCAAAAGTGCCCACTGAATTGAAATTTGTCCAGAAAACCAAGGGATGAGGGGAGAATACAACATATCTGTTTTCACTGGAAGGATTTTTGAGCTGACTATGCGAAAACAAAAAAGGAATGAATGGAATGGAAATCAGTATTCTTTACTTAAAGCATCTAAATTTTGTGGTGGTTTTTTTCTTTTCCCCAAAATGATTGTTTTATACAATTCTCTAAGCATTTTTTAAAGGATGTCATATATGGATTTAGAGTAGAGAAAGGTTCTTCACAGTAAGGACCTTCGTAGTAACCAGACCAGATGTCCACCTTCTTTCCCAATGCTTATCCTAATATCTTAACGGGGCAAAGATTAGAATCTCTGTACAGTACAAAAGTAATCTCATAAATAAATGAGTGAATTATTCCGTAACTAATAATGGCTAATAAAGCACAAAGCAGTATAAACCCCCCTGAATTACATTTTTCACGTATGTCACAAAAAGTTTCCTTACACCTGAATCAAGAGAACTTATAACCATTGTAAAACTATAACATTCCTATAAAAACAGTTTATTCCCATTATTCTCATAAATGCCTACTATTTTTTTAAATGGACATTATTTCTTTATCTCTTGACTCAAATATGTTTTAGCAAACAGTTCTCAGGACTAAATGGAAGCTACAAAAATATTACCTTTCTGTTTTGAATTTGACACCCTTTGATTTCTTTAGATGTTCCCTTGTCTTATTCATTCAATTCAAGAATAGAAATTTCCAACTACACCAGTCATTATTACATCATGTCTATAATGTCTTTCTTCTCTAAAATAATCATGTGCAATCTTTTCAGTATTCCCTTCAGATACAGGATTTTTTAGTTATTATTGTTTTATAACCTTTTTGTTCCTGTTGTACCAGCTTTCATCAATGATTTGGCCTAGATTCTCAAACTGTGTTCTGGAAGTTCACCTGGACATTCCTCACAAGAAACTAGCCTGAGAAGGCAACCAGGCAGTTTCTCTACTCCTTCTCATTCTAGCCCATCTTAAAAATGAAACAGCATTCCAAGTTGAAATTTGAAGGACAGCATGGAAGACATGATGTCAGCCAACATGTATTCTTCGACTCATTATACACCAAGTTTGATTGAAGAGTAGTAACAAATGTGTGTGACAGAGAAATCTTGAGAACTTCTTTAGTTCAACATTAAGCCAAGCCTTCTTGGAGCTGCACTTAGCAGTGTTTAGGTATTCCTATCTGCACAACTGCTTCCTTTCTTTAGTTGTCTCTTTCAAGGAATATTTCCAAAGAAAATAAATGACAATCTGTACTTCTTTATCCACTGTTTCACTGAGATGTTCAAAGAACTCAAACCACAACAATAAGATGCCCTCTCCTCTTCTTCCATGTTAAATCTTAGAAATTCCCAGTTTTCAGACGTGTTCAAACAGAAAATATTTCAAAGCACTAGTGTTTACAATTTGCTTTGTTTCTTAAAGGCATCTAAAATATAATAAACTTTAAAGCATTTTAAATTAAAAATACTAAGTAAAAAACGAAAGCTTTTTTATGCATTCTAAGATTTCAAAATTAAGAAAATCATTACTAGAGCAGAATCAACTATTTGATAATTTGTGGCCTAATGCATTTCAGTGTGTGTTCTTAAATAAGTTCACTATATAAATGGCATATACAGCAGCTAATTTAGACATGTTTGTTTTGAAAAATTGCATACAGTATCACAAATATACAGCTTCTGCATTTATTTTCTTTTAAATAAAAGAACAGTACTATGCTGCATTATTATCAGTGACCCACAGCAGCACTTTTGGATCATTATTATGCCTGTTTGAGTACTGCAACTCCTCTAACTGGGTAGGAAGTACAGCTATCCCAGGGCATTATAGGATCTGGCTATTTCACTAAGTCTCATTATGAAAAAAGATATTTTTGCAGCCACCTGTAAGATGCAAAGCTGTTTCCAGCTGTTATCCGAGCAGCTAGCTTTAAAAAAAAAAAAAAATCTCAGTTTTGCATCTCCTTGAATCTAACCATTTTCTCTCTTTCATAAGTATTGATGGAAAAAATCTGTAATAGCTTATTTACCAATTCTTGCTATGATATTTTATCCCACCTGTAACAGTCTCCCTATGAGGATGTTTCTTTGACTGAAGATTTAGCTGTACTCTCATCATATCCTTTTTTTAATTTTAAGTAGATAATGTGATCTAGGCAAATCTTCCCTGAACCATATTACGATTGTTTTGGTCTGTTTTTTTTGCTTCATTGTGCTTCATCTTTCCTAAGTTTTGACAGGTATAACAAACGTGTCCTCCGAAATTACATTTCTCTCATATTGGTACAATGGTATGTAGGAGGACATAACAGCTGAGTAGTCAAGTGGTATGTAGACTCCAGATCCTCAGTCTGTATAAATTGATGTAACTTCAGAAGAACTCCACAGCTAAAAGCATTATGTTTACCTGTGGGCCTACAGATGTAACAGCAATTTCAGAGAAAATAACCGGTATTTTTTCTGTCAACTTAGGTTGGGGATCTTATATCCAAACTGAGAATTTCTTGAGAACTTTCTCCCCTTCCCCCCCCCTTTTTTTAAAATACATCATATCCAGAGTTCACATTAAAGGTTTTTCAGGGACAGAATTAAAACAAGGAAAAAGCATGTCTCTCTGTCCCTCCCCAGGGACATTTGATTAGGCCACATTATAACCTGGGTCTGGGGAAGCGAGGGAAAGGAATGGGGACCACTCTTCAAAGTTTTACATCTGCTTCGCATCACCAACAGAGCATCCAACTGAGGCATCTCTGCTCTAATTAGTGGAGGATGACAGAAGGCAGAAAAAGCAAGAAACCAGTCACTTACACCTTACATTGTCAGGAAGACAGACTTAAAACTTGAGCAAACCCTGCACTTAAATCCTTCTTTATTACTATGATAATCTATTGACTTGTGTCAATACGGCCTGGAAAATGAGAGGTTTTCACAAGAAGTTCTCAATCCCGGAGCACCACGTAAAGTCACAATAATCTGTACCAGAAACTGCACGAGCAATGGGGCCAGAGACAAAAAACCAGAACAGCACAGGGTAATGGATCAATTTTCCACATAACACAGACCATCCGGTCTACCATATTACTTAACACTTTTCCATTTACATTAAGCTATAAAAATACAGATAAACAAGAAATTGGCAACAATTCAGAGTATTATTTTAGTTAAGAGTAAAGAAGCTGAAGAACTTGAAAATGACTTAACAGTAATACATACGGAAAATTTGATGGCAGCTTAAATTGTTGCAATACAGTACATATGGAAAGTAATAATGTGAACTACTAAAGAATAGAATCTAAATAAAATGCAACTTCTGAAGAAAAAAACCACACCACAGGTGTCTTTAAGGTTGATTAAATAAAACTGTTTTACTCTTTACTCTTAGTGATTTTTTAAATGCATACACAATAGAAAAAAATACAAAATTACACACTGCTGCCTTTGACAAAGAAGTTTAACCAGCAATTTCAGAAGTTAGGCAGGTTTTACAAAGGACTTTAACCTATTTCATAGGCTTTTGTTTGCACTAATAAAATACTTGGTTACTTTCCAGATCACTCTGCAGAGATCAAGCCACCATCCAAGTGCAGCGTACAAACACACTGAAAAAGGAAGTTCCTGTCTTAGGGCTATTTTTGGAATCACATTTTACTAATTAACCAAAACAAAAACAAACAAAAGGAGAACTCAGAACTGCTTCTGTCCTTCCAAGACACCCAAAAGAAATGTGACAAACTGTAACACATCACACCGACTTTCCTTTATTTCTACTGTCCGCTCTAATTCACATAGCAATGAGCTTCTGCAACTTTCTGCTCACCTTTGGTTTTCGAGAGGGTTACATGCATAACTTGTGGTCCACCAGGAGAATTAATGTGGTTCACACCCAACACACCGTTGTCAACTGCTACACTCTTCCCATGGGTACTCCTGAGGGTGGCCTAATGAGCTGTGCTAGTGACAGTGGACTGTTTCTCATGCAATGCCCAACACCCAGGCACATACAGGGAGAAGGAAGAAAGTACCTGGGAGAATTTATCTGGGAGGGAGCTGGGTGAGCTCCCCTCACCCTAAGGAACAGGGAGCGTCTGAATTCCTTTCAGCTGTGCTTGGTATTGTATTAAGAATGTACATTTCTCCCTGGTTCCAGTTGCCTCTGTAAGTGCTTCTATACTTGCTTGGTTCCTGTTGAGACTAAAGCTATCAGACACTTAACCAAACAATAGACACTATTTTCCTTGGGTGTTAGAGTGGATTTTTGGTTTTCCGAATCTGTGGTTTTTAATCCCATAAGCTGCTCAGGGTAAGGGAGAGAACAGGTAACAAAAAGAACTTAAGTTCAATCATTTTTCTCCTGATGCCTGGCTTTTCTTTCGGTGCTAATACCATTGTTTTGAAAGAAAACCAGCAGTATTATACAACTGAAAAATCAGCAGACATCCTTGTTCCTTGTAGGATGAAATACTCCAATCATCTTTGTATTGTCAGACAGCTGATTGCTCCTGAAAGTTATTAGTCTGAACTAATATGTGCAAGGAGGGAGATGTTAATGCCACTGTGCATTCTGGTGGTGTTATGTCTAACAAGTGATGTAATTCACTGCATTTATTGTATTTCTTCTCTTCCTGTATGCCAGCCACTAGCCTGCCTTATTCTAATTATAACAACATATCCAGCTAGATTTTTCTTGCTCATCTTTATACTTTGAGATTTGCATGCCTTTCTGCTGAAAATCTCCCTTTTTGTGGCATTTATTCTCAATTATATCCACATGTTGGACATTGTTAGATGAATAAAAACTGTGGCAACTACAGGGTGACCGAGAAAAAAAATACAGCAAGGCAACTAGAATTTACCAAGCAATAGTATTCACCTAGTTTATGACCAAGTTTTGCAGAAGGTGAACAATCAGTCTTTTAGTCCTTTCTAAATTTGCAAGACAATTCCTCTCTAGCCTTGTATGACTGGCAGATTAGATTCCCTTTATAGTTTTCACTTTTTGTGTACTCCGTTAAATAAACTTCCCTGGCTATTTACGAGTGTACTATGCCTAAAACTTTTACAATAAAATTTCAAAGCTAATTTTTTATTCAATTTTGATGAAGGAAGCTTTCAAAAACTTTAAAGGTATCAGAACCTATTGGTAGACATGAGGCCACTTTTTGTCTTGCCTAGCTTTGAGTAATACGCATTGCTTGTAGGTACCATTAACAACTTTTCCACAACATTCTGTTCTTTGGTGGCATTTTTCTGTTTCATTCATCCATTTAAGGATCTCTTCTATTAACTTTTAGCAGCACCTGATGATCACCACATATTTCAAAAAACCAGAACCACAGCAATGTTTTCAGTGATCTATTCCCCCTTCTTCCATGTATCACCCTTCTTAGACTTGTATGTAGTATATTACCCCATTAACTTGTTTGCAAGGCCAAGCATTTAAAATATGAACATTCAATACAATGATTTTCTTTGTTTAAAAATATACTTTGGACAGCAGCTACATTTTAGTGTGCTGAAACCACCAACTCCCAGAGCAAACATTACTGTTATTTTATTCCCCTCGCACCCCTGCATATTTGTTTAAATATTTTCTAGTTGCCTTTTCTGAGACTGTAGGAACTTTGGAAAAAGAACTGCATCACGGCAGTTTGTCTCCTGAATAGCATGACTAGATGTTACAATAACACTAATATTTCCTAGTAATTGCAGTCATGGGATTTTCCTGTGTATACAAGGTTTTTTTCCTGGTGTGTACTCTTATTATAAATGCAATTAAAAATGAAAAATAAAAAAATCAAGGCTGGGAAAAAACAAACAAAGAACAGACTAAATGCTGGAGAGTTTCACTATCCTGAACTAGGACTAAAAAACCAACATGACTCACACAATTCAAAAGTAGTCATAGCAATAATCTCAGAATTAGAAACACTGTTTTCATATTAAAATTTTAAATTATTTTTTTCAATATTACTATTGAAAAAATAAATCTAAATGTAAGTCAGCTTTAATTTAAAAAGTTGTCTAAAATTTTTGGAAGCATAATATGTATTTTTCTAGAATCTTTCAAAATTATTCTTTACAATTAGTGATTTCTGTTTTGACTGGTTTTTTTCCAACAAAAATGTTTTGATAAAAAATTTCTAAACCAGCTCAAGTAAAAAGTTATTTTCCAAAACACACTTTTGTCTTCCTGACAGCATCCTCCATGTGGAAGTAGGAACTCTTAAAATTAACAGAAGGTGTATGCGGAGGAGGTGGGAAGTTTGGAAAGCGTGTTCCAAATGCTAGATCTATCATCTGTATTATTAATATGTCAGATCTGGTGCATATGAAGATGAGAGTATGAATTTGATGATGCTTCTGTACAATGAATACATCTCATGATGTATGATTCCCGAGGTGATGTCAAAAATGTGATGAGGCATCCATTTAAGACAGAAGGAATGTCCTGAGTAAGGAGTGAAACAGGATGCTGAACCACGACAGCCCCATGCAGGGGAGGGAGGGAAGCATCGATTTACTACATTTTAATGAATAGCAGTGTGAAGTTAAAAATAAAAACAGCAAGGAGAAGAGCGCAGCTTTAATGAATAGACAGAGAATGTGTCAGATCAGAAAGCTCCAAGGCCAAGCTAGCCCTAAGAGACAGGGCTGCCTCTCTTGGCTTCTCTTTTAATAAAGGTCCACTCTGGCCATGCAGAATGGCTGAGTTGGAGCCTGGGTTTCTGTGAGAAAGGTGTCTGTCCAAGAAATCCTGAAGAGCTACTGAAAAGAAACTGATGTCAGATATAAACACAAAGTATTAATCTTTTGCAACTTTGTTTCCAAGTTTTATAATCAGCAAATTACTGCATAGTTTGGATGTTACCCCCAAAAGTGTTACAGACGAGCATAACTGCCTGCAAAGCTGAAATAAATTTGACTATTTGGCATCCATTTCCCAGCAGCACAGCTCAGCTTGGGGATTGAAAGGAGTGTACCAGGACAGAGAGGGAAAGCCTTAGTTAATGTACTTGAACTAATATCCCTCCTGCAGCAGATAGAAGGTAGGAATACATTGCACATTTTCAGGCAATCACATATTGTGACTATCTCCCTGGCTCTCCTGTTTTTTGATCTACACCTTAAGATCATATGAAAAGGTAAGTATGATGTCATATTGTTATCATCCCTAGGGTCATTCGGTAGCTTTTAATGTTAGCTGCCCAGACAAATGCCTACAAAGAGCTGAAGGAGGTAGTGGCAGTTGAGGAAATTGTAACATCCCATCCAAACAGATAAATACACCCCAGCTACTATTTTCTGTGTCCCTATCATTCCTGTGCAGCTCTTTCCACTTCCACTTGATGCCCTGTAACTGGGCCCTCACTGTATCGTTATTACCAGAGCGAAAGGTTGGTGGTAATGATTTAATCATTTGTGGTTACTGATTTACTAAAGAAGTTCCTATGTGTCCCATTTTTTTTTTTCTAAATGCCATAAGGCAAAAACCAGGATGCCGAAGGCAGCACTTACCAATCATTTCACTAGGAACAGCACCATACTCCAAAATGCATATTAATTATCACAAAACCATCACAAGCACAAACACACTCCTCTACCTCACCTACTCAGAAAACTCACACACTGGCATCTCTTGCATTTTCCCCTCCAGCTTTGTTTACATCCTCTGAGATTTACGTTCCTTCTTTAGCCCATGCAAAGGAAGATATATTCCTGGCATCCGTGTGTGCATTACCATGGTTACCTACTTCATCTGCAGCAAAACGGGTTGGTCCATGACCTGACACCACAGCTCCAGGAGCACACTCCTCGCTTGTCCACTGCTTTGCAACCTCACCCGCTGCAGCTTTTTTTTTTTTTCCAGAAAATCTGAAAGCAACAGTGGGGCACTGGACACAAACTATCCCAAAGTCTTCAACACATTTTTGTGCCTACACTGTTTGTCAGTAAACGTGTTTTTTGGCAGGCTCAGGTCCTTGGTTTTCAAGCAGTTTTTCCGATAAGCCATCATCAATAGCATACCTGCAGATTTTACCCGCTGCATTTTATTTGCAGATGCAGTATTACACTTGAAAATGTAGCCTCAAAAGTATGCTTATGAGAACACCTGTGACTACACAACAACCTGGGTCTATCAGGGGAGAACAAAAGTCTGGGGCACAAGAATGAAGTCTTAAATGAGGGTCTCACTTGACTGGGGTAACAAACAGCTTCCTCCAACAAAAGCAGTTTGGGTTTTCTTGGTGTCACAAATTTGTCAGTTTCTTCAAGTTGTACTGTAATCTACTGAGATATTAACAAGCCAGGCATCAAACCTAAATAAGTTCTCAATATCAAATGAAGTATAAACAACAAAATATTGATAAAATATAATGAAGACAGAATTCAGTCCAGGCAGAAGGCATATGTATCTCCACAACTGGCTCAAATTTTCACTGGAACAAAACTTACCAACTCTGGTTTTTAAGCAACGTCCTTTTCTCAGTTTTTTTTTTTTTCCAGGCAATATTTGTAACAAAATAGATGTGTAAACTGTCAGGAAGAATCCCTGCTCACATCATTCATCTGTTGCCATAATTTATGCTTCTAATATTAATAACAAATTTGACCTATTTAAAGAAACTTAAAGCAATGATGTAATCTCTGGAAGCGGTACCACACAATGTCAAGGCAAGCACAGATGTGTCTTATGGTGATTCTGAAAACACAAATACCAATGAATCTCTGCGAGGAAAGCAAAAGCTGGCAAAATTCAAAATGGCTTTGTAGTCATATAGTTATGTAAAATAAAGTTGTGAAGTTCTCCAGACTTGAGTTAACATGGCTGAAACAGAGTGGGTAATTTGTTTGCATCTGAGCAGCAAATAAGACCAGTCAATGAAAAACGCACACAAAAATGACCAACTTGTACACGTACCTTTTCCATTTATTGTTAATGCTGATGCAATTGTGGCTGTTACTGGCACTGGCAATTGTGGCACTAAGGGATGTATCCTTGGTCGGCTCCCCATCCTAGCCCGCTCTGCACCAGGTCCTAATAAAGCTCCCACTGGTTTTTCTGCTCCTACTTCTGGTGCTACAGAGTCTTCTTGATCCTGCTCTATATGGTCCATTTTATCTGGGCTTTCACTCTGGAAGCCATCAACTGTTGTCCGGCTTTTAATTGGACTTTTGGGCACGAGGATTTTAATACCTGATTTTGCAAGGTCCATGTTTTTCCTTCCAGAAAGAGATGGAGAATTGTTTTTCCGGAACTTCTGGGTGGCAGAAAAGAGTTGATTATTTTTTGACTCATGGTCTTTACCCATAACTAAAGATTTAGTGGATGTCTTTGAAAAAGAACTATTGGTAGATCTAGAAATTTGTTTTCTGGCATTATTTGGAGAGGTCCTGTTTGTCCTGGTTAATGTGCTTTCTTTCTGCTTTTCATTGTGGCGTCTGTTAAATTCATGTATATATTCCTCACAATTAACAAGGTGCTGTTCTGGCTCCCAAGTATCATCTTCACTGTCATATCCTTTCCATCGCACCAAATACTCTGTTTTTCCCTTCTTGTTTTTCCTCTTGTCAACAATTCTCTCTACCTGTCAAAAGGAAAATTCAACATTAGACATGGGCAGATATACAACTCAAGTGAGCAACTTGCATGCAAATAATTTGTTAAGTGTAGATAGATTTAAAAATACTCTTGCAGTTCTGCAATTCTGCATTGCAGCTCTACAGCTTAGTGTCTTTCACTGCTGACTGGAAATTCCTCTTTAAACTTCAGATTATTACCTCCATATCATAAAAGATGTTCTAAAATATCAAAATTGTTCTTCAGTAAGTATTTTGTATGCAGAAACATCTGAATATGACACATTACAATTGACAATCAGTGCTGGCCCCAGCGAAGTTTTGATACCAACTTCAACATGGATAGGATTTCCCTCTCTGAATATAGAGGTCACATTTAAATATGCTGTATAAACATAGTATGTTTACCTTACAAAACTTATCAATTTGATATTGTTTGAATAATTAGCTCGCTTAGCATAAGGCATATGTGAGAATCTCTTACTTACAGCGAGCTATCCCATAGCTACCAGGGACAATATGGTACAAATTGGGGCAAATAGAGAAGATTTATTTAAAGGCTGTTCTTGTGAAAACAGAGAACTTGTTTTGGCCAGAGTCTTTGACAGACATACTTGAACAAATTACCATGCCTCACTTATCTGCAAATAGAGACGGTATTTATGTCACAAGTATTAAGCATGCACATGCTAAAACTGCACATGGGACCCACAGGCTAGAGGAATTCAGGCACTGGGGTAAAGCAGACAGGGCAGACAGCAGCAGCTGCAGGGACAGAGGCTCATGCCTCGTACCAAAACTCATGCCAGTCATGCTAGTCCTGCAGAAAGGGAATTCTTTTACAGAAAGAAAAGAAAGATGTAAGTGCAAGGCTAGTCTTAAGATTTTCTCTCTTTATTTCATTTTTCCCACCCAGGCTGATTCTTCTAGTAAACTCTCCAGCCCACTTCAGTTATGGGATCAATACAGCTTTCTTCCCCACCTCTATCTTCCTTTTG